>VZRN01000631.1:994301-1013987 GCA_013397935.1 Dasyornis broadbenti
GAAGGATGCATTAAAAAAAAAAAAAAAAAAAAAAAAAAAAAAAAAAAAAAAAATTACCAAGTAGATAGATTTATTTTGGTTTTTCTCTCATGGTAAAATAACCTTTTTCTATTTCTGCTCTCCAGGCTTAGTTTTGAGGTCTTACTGACTGCAACTTTCTGCTGTCTTGGGATTCAATCCATACCTGCTTTGTATAAATGAGGATGCAAACCTGACAAAGCTGACTTGGTGGTCTAATATTTCCTGGTCTACCTGCAGCCATCACAGCTTTCTTTCCTGCTGTGTGTTTGTGCACTAGAAAACCTCCTCTCCAAACACACATCCCGGGCAGTTGTATGCAAATAAGCCTTGTGTTGAATCTATGCTGCCAGCATTCCTAAAATGCTACAGCTAAGCACAGAATTTGACCTATAGCACAGTGGAGGAAAAGTTCAAACACAAAATGAGATATCCATTCCACAATCTGAATTCCAACAAGTAATTTCCTTTTCCCAGTGCAGCACAGATTCTCATCAGATAGGGAAGAACAGACAGAAACTTTGTCAGTTTTTATTTTATTTTTTTATAACCCGTAAAATTTCTTAAAGCAATTGTACAGATTTCAGGCTTCCCTTTGATCACTCTTTGCAACAATGACTCCAGGCCTTTGCCTAGGTACGATTCCTCAATCCCAACACATACAATGGAAGTGCCCTAGCCCACAGAAAGCCTTCTCATTAAAGCTCTAATCTGTTCCACTACATTCTTGCAAGACAGAATTATCCAGCTTTAAAGCATGCCTCAATAGTGAGCCGTAATAAGACTGATAGAAACAGCTTAAGTAATTGGATTGCTATATGGTATTGAATGTCTGACAACAAAAGATATCAATCTCTATTCTACTACTGGATCTTTGTTCCAGCAATGAATTCATTTAGTAATGCACTTGGAGGCTCGCAGTCCCTGCAGGAGAAATAACAGACTGCAGACACAAAGGCAGGGCCATCTGATGAGCACAGAGAAAGCGACTGTGCCATTCCAAGAAGTTAATTACAGTGAACAAAAGCACAAGACTATGACTTGTTGACCATTACCATAATCACATTACTACAGTCTTCTTCTATTCCCAGCAGCAGAGGGTCTATTCTTCCTTTCCATTTGGCACCGTGCATCATATTTGTGTTTTGTCACCTGAAATGCATTGTTGAACAGACCTCCCTCTAAAGATAGCTGGAAACGTCACGCTGTTTCTTTTACAATTTATTCTTTGGAGGCTGATTTACAAATGCTCTAAGTAGATTACCATTTTTTTTTTAAACTCTGAACAGAGATTTCCTGCAAATGAAAATTTGTAAGAATGGTTGCCTATGAAACTTGTGCTTATGACACATGATACTTGTATGATTTATTATATTCTGGTACGCAGACACAATAAAAGGATTCATGACATACTGTCTACAACTTTACCACTTTTGGAGCTAAACATATCCCATGCTAACATATGAAGTAAAAGAAGGTAGATTTAGACTGGATAAAAAGATGACATTTTTTACAATGAGGCTGGTGGAAATACTGGCACAGTTTGTCCAAAGAATCTGTGGATACCCCATCCCTGGAAATATTCAAGGTGAAGCTGGATGGGGCTCTGAGCAACCTGATCTGGTTGAAGATGTCCCTGCTCATTGCAAGGGGGTTGGGTTATGTGACCTTTAAGGTCCTCCCCAACCCAAACTGTTCTATGGTATTTAACAATTTAACTAAAACTGATTTAGTCCACAGTAAGGTCCTGTCTAATAACATGTAACAAATATTTTTCTCCAGACAAAAGCAAGTTCTGAGGCTTGATAATTTGATGGAAATAGCCCTGGGACCCAGTGTTGCTGTATCTATTACACACAATAACAAACCCAGGGGCTGAGGTACCTTGAATTGATTGGGCTTGGTGGAATCAGTGCCTGAAAACCCCTCAGCTTTTGACTCCATGTGCCAGGGGACACATTTTTAACTGGTGTACATCAGGTTACCACAAACTTATTATATCTGGTTCCAATAACTCCACACATTTCATACAAAATACAACCAAAATAAAACATAGCTAGATCTCTTCTTCTTTAAAGTAGCTTAAATGGCACAGTAAATTAATTTCCAACCCCTTAAAATTACTCAAATGCTGCTGTGCCAAATGCTGTATGAATTTATCTTTCAGCACTACAATCAGCTTCAAAAGAGTAGTAAGTACTTCCCGGTTTGGAAGACAGGGAGAAATGGTATTATTTGCAATGGAAAAGAACAGAGCAGTGTCCATTCCTGTTAGAAAGCTCCAGAGACCAAATCTTCAAGTTCACTCCGAGAAAATGAAAAAAAACCCCAACAAAAATATGGGAGAATATTAGGATGACCAGCTTTCTCTGGCGTTCAACTGGTGGTCAGGAAAAAAAAATGGTTAAGTAATAGGAACCTGCCTGAAATCCATAATGGATTAATGTACAAATGGCCCAAATTCTCTGCTATTTAACTTAAGTATCATAAATTAGCAGGACACCTTTTAACTAGCCAGCCAGGGAATCAAGAGTGCAGTCATAGGAGCAACTGGATTGCCAAGAGCTAATTGAACCCTCAAGCCTCAAAAGAAGCTGTAGTGCATCCAAATCCTACCTCACCCGTGGTTGGAACACCTTAGGCAGTCACTGCAGCCCACATCCTGCCTCTGCAGTGAACAACTTCTGCCCCAGCACAGCTCCCAGATGAAGGACAGGGAGGTTTAGTGAAGCACAACACCGCAGACCTCAGCTGACCAGTGTAATTTCTACATTGCTAGAATGCGTCTCACCCAAACCGATCCTTTTCACACCCCCCAAAAAAATCCCCTCTGGACCAGCCAAATCCTGAAAAATTCCAACCAAAGCAGGACATGCTATAGAGGAGCAACAGCCCAGCAGAGCCCTGGGGAACCCACGGGGTGACCACAGGGCAGTCTGATAAAAATCACCCACCATTGACTGGAATCGCTCTCTGTGGTGTAGCCTGACACACCACAGCACATTTCCTGTCTTACACAACCCATATTCCAGCAACATCCCAGCAACACCAAAAAACCAAAAATACCCATCTTTCCTGGAGCACTTCTCCCCTCCAGAATGCCAATGCACTACAGAGTGCTGGCCACAGAACCCCCCGTTCAGACAGAGCAACTGAGGCAATGTAGATCACTGGTGAATTAAACCCAGGGTCTCTGCTCACCAGGCCTCTTCTCTTTCAGCTGTGAATTCAAGAATCCCCAAAAAAGCTTAGTTTGAGTTGTGACAGCTTCTAAATCCAGGCCTGACTTTTTAATAGCAGCACAGCTGGTTTGGAAACGCTAAGCAGTATAGACACTTCCCTATACAGAGTAATGATTAAAATCAGCAGTGCTGTAGGCTCTCTTGAAACTTTCTGAAGATTTATTCTTTAAACAAGACAATGATTTATTTCAACAATTATCTTCAGGCGGATTAAATTATGTGCTTTCAGGCCTCTTATTCACCACAAAATTAAGAACACTGGGTGCCAGCCATGGAAGCCCCATGATTCTCTGAGACTCGGCACTGATGGAGACTCATCCCGACCCAGGAGAAGGAGCTGTCTCTTTCCCATGGCCACAAAATGCCATCCCTGACCTTCTGCTTGGCTCCACCATTTGCACAAATCCTTTGGATTCCCCCTACTTGACCTCCTGCAAATTGCAATGGACATATAAGGCACATGGCTCCCCAGGACCACACCAGGCATGCTCTGGGTCGGTGTCATGACGGAAGAGTTAGACTGAAAGGACTGACTGATTACAAGCCAGATGCCCCACAGCAATACAGCATTTCCTAAGAGTATGTTTTAAAATGCTCAGAAAGACCAAAGGTTTTTCAAGAAAGCAGTAGCTTCCAATAAGTGGGACGTCTCCACCAGGCATGTTGAGTGCATTTGTTTTTTAAAGAATAAAATTTAAGAAAGCTTTTCCTGCAACAGAGCTTTTTCCTCTTACAGCAGTGGACCCTGGCTTCAGCTGGCAGTCTGAGAGTATTTATCATCATGTAAAGCTACATTTTGGCTTTGATGAAGCAGGCTGAAAATTGAGAGGGAAGGTGTTGGGGAATACTTGCTGATAAATAATTTTTCTGCTCCAAGAGCCTCAAATCCAAACTTAAATCAAGTGATCCTTGCATCAAAAAGTTTTGGAAGAATGATTTGTGTCTTTCCCCCATCTCTGGAACCCAGATCTCTGCTTCGTACAGAAGAACCCTCAAATGTTGATTCTCCTTTTCCATTCCCACTCCATTATTTCCATGTCCCTTGATTTCAGCTTTTGTTCCCTTTATGGTTTTGCAGCTTTGACTCAGTAAACAAAAGCCAGTTGTTCTGTGTGCACTGGACTTGTTCCTGTTCTTTCACCACAGACCAAGATCCCTTGACATGAGCCATTCACACTGCTCAGTGCTCAGTGTCAGCAGCAAGACACTCTGAAATACGGAGAGCGAAAGCCTTCCTAAAACACGTACTCCAGAATTAAAGACACCCAAATGTACAGGAAACTTTTAAATTGTAACGTGATCATCCTGCAGAAGGCCACAGGCCCTGAACCAACAGATTTTCAGTACCACTACACTATTACTCACTGTGGATTTACCTCTAGCAGCTATATGAAAGATCGTGCTGAGATTGAAAACTCATGCTCAGTGCTGCAGCTCTTCTGTCATTTCTTTACCTTTAATTTTCACTCAGACATAATTAAGTAATAGCATAAAACACCTACCTGGCTTAGCCAAGCCATCGCTTTCTTAGCAATAGAATTCACTGTACTTGTACTTTGATAGTCTAAAACCCAAAAAATAACAGCCACGGATGAGACAAGTGTTGTGAAGTCTTCTCTAGATGGTTCTTTATAATATATAGGCATTTAGTATAAATTTTATTATTCTCCTACCACAGTAGTGTCCCTACATAAATTTCTTGTCTCAAATCCTGAATCCACAGGAAGGGGAGAAGAGCAGAAACAAGAGGGGTCCAGAAATTGTCAAGTGAAGTGCCTAGGGAACTTAAAGAAATGTCGGGGAAAAATATGCTGAAAACACCAGGATTATCACATCATTAAAGAAAATGATAGGACATTTACATAACAGATCAAACCTACAGAAAGCGAGCTATGCCCTCTTCAGCCTCTCTCCTAACAAAAGACAAAGGTTCTGTCAATGGAGTAGAAAGATAATATTTTAAAGTGATTTAAGAAAAGTCTCAATATGAATAATTAATCTGTGGAACTCTCTGCCAGAAAAACAACCAGGAAACCACAAATGCTGCATTTCAAAATGAATTAGTGTTATTTATGACAAGGTACAACTATAGGGTTATCAAGCCCTGTGATTCTGATCCAAATAACTGACAAAAGGCTTGGGATCCTTTTTTTCATTTAGGAAAATAATTAATTGCTTTCTAATTTCTTTTCTCCTTATACTGACCAATGCCAACAAATGTTATCACGCTGGATATCTTATCTGGTATGGCAGTGTTCGTGTTTCCCTACTGCTTTCCTTCTTATGTCACTGACTTCTCTAGAGTATAGTGATAATAACAGTATTTTCCTTGTTTAAAAACTGTCCCTTTCAAGCTAAGAGTTGTCAGCAATCTCTTGAATGCAGGACTTGAATTGTGAAAATGCTGCTTATACAAAATTTTTTATGATTATAGCCTTTTGTTGCCAAAAAGCCAATGACTGTTTTGAGTAAGAACATGACTCTTGTGCTAACATATGTAAGCATAAGAGATACTGCGAAGGAACCACACTCTAATAAAAGCAATAGCTATATTAAACACTTATGAAAAAGATTAGGCATCTTCTTTATGGACTTCTGAATTTCTGGAAGTTTGGGGAAAACTGTTTACTTAACTTTATAAAAACCTTGAAATAAAGACTAATCTGTTTTAATTGTGGTCAAAGTTATCAAATATTTAATCGTGTTTTAGAAAGCTGGGTCCTGATGAAAAGTGTGTAAAATAAAGACCCCACAGGTACTTTTGGATCAGTTTTCAAGCTATGTTTATCAACAATGTTTGAGTCACCAGAATGAAAGACCAGCCTTGAAAGCCCTGCACACAGCAAAGTATTTCAGCAAAAGAACCTCAGACAATTGATGTCTTCAGTTTCATGTTGAAGCATATATTTCATTTCCTGCCTGGATTATTTCTGTGTAAAGTCCAGGCTAAGTGCTTATTCCTTACTCACTTTGATTCCACTTTATCTTTCTATGCCACTTTTCTGCCTCAACTACTTGAACTCAGTTTTATGGACTAAGAATTATCTCCTGATTAATGTAGTTGATTTCTGATCCCAGTTATCAATGCAAAGCACAACCATCACAATCTTACTGGAAACTGTTTTGTTTGTGGTCCTTAAAAAAATTCCAAGGTGACTTCCCATATATCTGAGGCCAGCTAAACACTGGCACAGTATAAAACCTCTCGGACTCAATGAGAGATTTCCTAGCAGCTTTGAAATACTCTGTATAAAATTGGTCAGAAATTGTCCAATCTGCTTTAGAGCTGGTCTATTCTGTGCATTTCATCAGGGTCTTTTCAACTTTCTCCCACCAATGAACTTCTCTCAAAACTGGGCAAGCCCAGCATTTTCTCTTCTGGTGACCAGGATTATCCAGTTAGATACCAGATGGAGAGTTCTGACCAAATTTCAGATTTTCTGTCCATATATCTACCAAGAATGAAGCAGGTCACACATGGGAATTGATTCTGCATTTGGAAGGCATCACCTTGGGAATAAATTTTGCAAAGATAACTTGGGTTTGGGATAATCCTCTTTCAAAAAATGTGCCACAACTTTTGTTACCTGAAATCACAAAAATAAAGACCACATTTGAGTAGGATAACAGAGGTCACTGTATGGATATATTCTTCTTGGAATGCCAGCTCTATTTTGCCAGGTCAGGTCTGACAGCTTTGCATTTTGTCACTTGATGTGGATAGGTTTAAACAACCTAAAATCAACCCATGTACAAACTTCTGGACAGCAACAAATCTTCCCAATCCCCTGCCATCAATGACTGCAGAGCACTCACAGCACCACAGGCACTCTTTCTCAGGGAAACATCCTGCTTAGAATCACAGCACAGTGAACTGTCAAGTCTTATTTCCCTTCTTAATGGGTTAGCAAATGGGCTGGTGGTTTTTTACAAGCATCTAACTTGTGAATTGATAGTGTTTACCCTTGGCTATTATTTTTAAGGAAGCCTACTCTGGCCACAGTACAAACATCCCTTTTGCTGCAGGCTGTCCCTTTGTCTGGCAATCCTAGACTTGGAGCCTGTTGACTGGTCCAGTGCTCATGCAGAGAGGAGCTTCCCCAGATACAGAGCTCAAACTTTCACTGGTCTCCATTCAGGCTAAAAGTGGCCACTTTAAAAAAGTTCAAAAAAAGGGCAAACGATTCCGAAGTTGTGAAGAAATAAAAAATTGCTAGAGGAAAGCTCTGCCTGGTGCAAACAAGCCTCAATTGGTACAGTGGGAAAACATGGTTTTCCACTCATCCCTGAGCTATCCCAGTGACAGTCTTCAGAAGCGCTGAATTCCTCCAGTCCCCTGCCCTCCCCACAAGGAGCAGGAATCGTTTTGCACGGCTCAGGGGAAGATGGGAGGGTGTAATGTGTATCCCATGACCTGCACAGGATGGGTGCAGTGGGGCCTGCCCTTCCTGATGAACGGCTGCTCTGTAAAGCAGAGAGAAAAGAGGTTGTCTACGTAAAAAAAAGAAACCAACAACAACATAAAAAAAANGGCAAGAAAAAAAAAAAAAAAAAAAAAAAAAGGGGGGGGGGGAAAGAAGGAAATCAAATCTTTCCAACTACCAGGAGTGTCAATCCAGCTTCTGTCCTGTCCTTGAATCTATAGAGCAATGTGGCTTGTAAAGAAGTGTTACCTTTCCACTTGATGGCCTTGATGAAATAAACGACCTCCTGCACAAGAAAAGAGCTGCCTCCAGCCAAAGGTGAGGTAGGTGCCACGCTTGTAGCTTCTTCAGCTGGAGAGGCACATGGAGCTGGGCACACAAAAGGGAAAGGGAGATGTCTGCAGGACCCACAGGAGGGAACACAGCTATCCCCAAAGTCCCAGCTCCTCTTGGCTCTTGGACAAAAGACCCTTCTCCTTCCTTCTGCAAGGTCCTTCCTCTTGTATGGAGAATTCTTTGAATCAAAACCCTGAGGAATCCAGGAATAATATGCCCATCACTTCATGAAGATATATCCAAGAAAGACTGGACAAGTCATTCAGCTGAAGAGTGACTTCACTGCAACAATTACCAAATCCCTGTCTATTTTATTTTTACAATTGATTATTGCAGCAACATAGTCACTTATACATACGAGAAATAATGAGTTTAAAAATATTTACCAATATTATATCTTCTATTAAAAACAGCTCTGAGGTAGATTTGTACTGTCATACATAAAATCTTAAATAAATGCATTCCAATTTAAACAGCTAATAGTAGATACATTCAGAGCTGTTCTGTTCTGCAAGTATGAAAGCAAACTACCTAAATATTTCAAGTTTATTTACGGAGGATGAGTTGATGTGCTTTAACAGCATTTCGGGCAAGCAGTGAAACAAACATGTTTTGCCACAGACTTTGGCAGAGAGTGGCTCAGGGAAACTAGCGAGAGAAGGAAAGTAAGAGATAAGATAGAGTGGTGAAAGACAAAAGTTGGTATCAGTGAGATCTGCTGCTGAGTATGTCCCTTATATGTTACTTTGCAAATACAATGGAGATGCAAAAACAGGCTGGAGAATTCCTCTGAGGAGAAAAATCTATACTCTTATATACCCCTCTCCAGTATCTTCTTTAGCAATCTTGCCTTTGGTTTCAGTGTAATATGAACAGACCTATCTACTTACAAAAGCTCCTCTCTTCCCACCGGCCTTGTTTGTTATTTTATGTGTTTCTGCATCATTTGCAGAGTTTGCTTTGATCTACATTCCTCCTGGATGTGCGGTTTCCTTTTCGGCTACCAAAAGGAAAACTGTTTGGTTTGAGAATTTGCTTATTTTGAAGCTCCGCTGGCCCAAAATACCTATTTTTAATCCAAATCAACACAACACAGTGCTTTCAGCTCTTCAGCATTGGTTGCCTTCCTTTCAGGAAAAATCTCTTTGAACAATAAGTGACCTCTTCATACTCGAATAAAATGTCCAAACTGTAATCCCAGCTGGCATAAATGAGAGCATTCTGTTTGCTACTGCTGAGTTTGAATATTGACACTCCTACATAATCTGATCCTTGAATTG
Organism: Dasyornis broadbenti; assembly: GCA_013397935.1. Classification (NCBI taxonomy): domain Eukaryota; kingdom Metazoa; phylum Chordata; class Aves; order Passeriformes; family Dasyornithidae; genus Dasyornis; species Dasyornis broadbenti. The sequence continues at coordinate 1,003,602 of VZRN01000631.1, forward strand.
CTTTCATTTTAGCGTCACCCTGAAATGGTCAATATTTTGTTCCACATCTGATACCCAACAACATATACCATGCTGCTCTAAAACATCATCAAAGCAGGTAATTAAAAATTCTCTCAATATTTCTTTTTTACAGACTCAATCTGTCTTGGCAGTGGCAGAATTCCTGCGGTCTCCAAGGGACTTTGGTGCCATTGTAAAAGGACTGTAACTCCTTCTACATGGAATATGCGATATTGAATGTAAGGTCTGTGCCATTTTAATCCTTCCTCCTTCTCTAACAACAATCACAATGCCACTGCACTAGGAATAGTCCACAGACAAAATACAGTTCATAAATAACAGGTAAACAATCTTCAAATGAGAAGACAGGACACATCCTTGGATTGACTCTTTGACTGGGAAACAGGATATATTCTTCAAGGACCTTGCAGGGATGGTCCCAGAGGACAATTAGAGATTAGATCTTCTCTTCTTTGGGGTTAGGCCACAGGAGTTAACTTGGGAAACAATTCACATAAACAAAGTGCTAGCAAGAGGAAGGGCACTGTCAGATTTTGCTTCTGTCTTTACTAGACACGGGCCTTCATGTCAAGCTCCACATTAATAACTTAGTTTCAAATGGTAACAGAGCATGATTTGGCATCACCAGTACTGGAAAGGAGCAACCCCCTGTAATTCTGGAGATCAATTAACTATTTTGGGAAGATTCTTAATGAGATAGCCTAGAATTAGAGCATCCTGATCCACTCATCAAAAGTAAGTAAGTAAAATGTGCTTAGTATCATTCAACAGATACTGAGCTCCTTCCATAAGAGCAAGTGCAGAAGCTTGGAGATTCATGTTCTCAAAGGTAGAATTGCTCTCTATGAATATTTTTCGTTTTAAGGAAAACTTGGTGAGGGAAATTTGTATTTGAGTGCCTGTGTGCACACAGGTACCACCAGAGCTGCATAAGCAGTGGGGGAAAGTGTTCCTGCTTTGCAAGAAGAAAAACATTCCTCATGAAAACACAGCCATGCCCATTTTACCAGAGCAAATATTAATAAAACTGTTAGCAGGGATAAGTAACTGAAATATCCGAGAATAACTTCCCTTTTTCATATATATTTATATATACAAAGAGAAAAAAAAGCATATACATGGAGGAACGTCTATGTCCACCTTTGTAAGTCTATATGAATTATGAAGAAGCTTTCCTGGAAGAGGAGACACATATATAGGACTTGTGAACTCCTCTGTATTCAGTCTAAAACTAAGCAAATGGAAGCTGTTTCCTGCTAAATGTATGTGGATGATGCTATTGCAGTTTCTAATGCGAAACGTAGCGGTTTTCTGAACACACTCTCTTGAAACACATTTCTCTGTATCTTTAAGATATAAGACTTTAATAATAAAGATACATTAGAACACAGTGATGTTGCTCTGTGTAGTTCTTTCTGCAAAGCCAAATTCCCCATCTAGGAAAGTGAGAGAATTAAAATATCACAGAAGAAAATTATTACTTGCACCCAAAAAGCAATGCCAATGGACAATCCAGGAAAACACATTGTTTCTTTTTCCTTTTTTTTTTTTTTTTAATTTTTTTATTTAAGGTATCTAGAAACATATATAAATTGTAAATCTCAGACAAATAAGCTGAAGGCAGGAAACACCCCATATCCCAGCTGGCAATGCACTACAGAAGCAGCACATCAGGGTTACCCCAAAGCAGAGCTCCCAGAGCAGAGCCTGCCTCAGCTGTGCTGCCTGCCATCTTCTGCATTGTCAGGACCACAGCTTGCATCATTAAGACTTGAAACTGATCCACTTCAGTGATTAGGCTGATCCAAGGACACGGACAGAAGAGCAGGATTTAATGGGCAGGCAGGCAGGAAAAGTCTTTTAACACTTTAGAAAACATTGACTTGGTGGAAGGAATTGGCTAGCTCAAGGGATTAGTAATGAGATACTGAGCCCCTTAGCTCTAGGTCACCACACTGAATCTGGTCCAGGTCAGTAGAAATCAAAAGCTGTTGCTGTTTAGTGGCCTTCGGGAATCAGTTGGTGGTCCCACCCCAGCCACCTCTGGCAAAATATCTGTACCAACACTAATGACAACAGTTGGCAGCACTTACAGGAAAGGTTTAGGGCTGGCACAGTACAGGAAAAGTCTCAGCAGAGAAAGATGTCCCTGCAAACACACTAGGCTGGGACTCCAGAAAATGAGGAAACAAGCTCCCTGATCTTCTACAGATTTCCAGTGTGACTTGGGGCATGAAACCGAGGATCCTGTTCAAGAAAGCTTTATTTCCTCACTGTTATGGTCTTCCGAAGGCATTTGAGGCCTAAACATCTCTGTAGCTCAGACTCCCACCTTTAAAATGGGAGTAATTATATTACAGGGCTACTGCAGGGAGATCCTCAGAAAAGGGGTGATACAAAAGCTAAACAAGAAATCCAGATAGGGCAGCAAACCCTTTCCAAGTAAAATCAGTTCCCCTATTCCCAAAGCAAGGCATTTGTTGAGTGTGCTCCCATTCACAAAGCTCTGCCCTTCAGGAGCTTTAAAAAAAAACCAAACAACAAAACAAATTCCCAGTATAGCCAAGAGTACCCCCAAAAACCCCCACAATTCCACTGCTGCCCAGCAGAGCAGCATCAAATAATCCAGCTGCTCCCAGCTTTTATCCCACCTAGGATGAAATTCTAATGTGCTTGCAGGAGGTCAAATAGATTATCATAATAGCCCCTCTGGCCCTAAAAACTATGAAATTGGAGAGTGAATCACAAGACATCAGTCACTATTGAAGGCAGGATGGTAGGCGGCAGAGCTCAGCGATAGGCTGTGATATGGCAGAGTAAATCCAATGTTCTTAGGCCCTGTGAAGCTGGGAAACTGACATTTTGCCTTCTTTGTTGCCCCTTTGGGACACGGAGAGAGATGCAGGTTATTATAATAATAAGCCCAGTCCGCTGTCAATGCAGCCTAAGAATATTGCCTCTTACAGGAGTGAGTGCGTGAAGGATTGAGAAACACTAGTTATTTTCAAACTGGATTAAGTCTTTCAAAAGCTAATAGGTTTCCAATGAGCTGTGGTGTTGCTGCTGCAGCTGCTCTAATTTGAGAATAAAAGAATGCAGGCTTTGTGCCTAGGGACCTGTTATTGATCCGAGCAAGAAGGATGGGAAGGAAGGGGGTAGAGGAGGGTTATCCTCCTTTCAGCTGGGGCAGGGGCGTTCTTTTCAAAGTCACATTATCTGCTAGTAACAACAAAACCTAACCCCATGACATGCTGCTCTATACAGGATTGCACTTGTTGAGAACTAAAAGCATTAGAGAAGAAAACCTCCACTGGCAACCTCACGCAGCAAACTTCATTGAGAGCCCACGAGACTCAACAGATGGGTCTCGAGACTCCCTCATTAGGAAACGTGCCTGTCCCTTTGCATCTGCTGCCCTGCTCCGCTCCGTGCCACACACTCATTAGCATTGCAGCCTCACAGATTCCTTAGCACGTGCTTCCAATAAATATTGGAGAGAAAGGAGGAAGCCACTGCCTGGAGAAGTAAGATGAGGGGTCACCCACTAGGCTGCGAAATCCTTACACACACACCCACACACTGCCCTGCAGCCCCAGACGGGGGAGGACAATAAAAGGCAGCCAACCACAAATGTGCAGTTAAAGGGACAGGTGTGGAATTGCTGCTATTCAAGTTGTGGCAGATCCTCATTCGTTCCTCTCTGCCACAGTAAATAAAAATCATCATTATATACAGGAAAAACCCTAACAATTCAGGGCAACACACAGATTGTGGATCTGCAAGGGTCTGTGGCCCCTTTCAGACATAAAACTGGTGCACACTGGGTAATGTCATTACCTTCAAAGAAATTAATTGGTTTTAAGGGTCCAATTCTGCAGCCAGGCTCTTTTTCTTTCAGGTCTTCACCAAGCTGTCTTGCTGCCACAGTGCCACAAATCAGGGATGTCCTTCACCACACTTGGAGTGGTCCATGACTCACAGCCACGATCAGGAGCAATTGAAGAGAAAATCATCTCCCGTGTGTTTGAAAATGCTGTGAGACAAAACAGCTGTCAGGGAGGCAGGAATGTAAAACCTTCCAGGTACTGTGGAAAGAAGAGAGACAAACCTTTAACCAGAGAGGGAGGGTGACAGGGAGCTGTATCTTGCTCATACTCCCAAGAATAAGTCCTTTTATTTGCCACCTCTCCATGATGCCCCTAGACTGTTCTTATTCCATTCTTTCTCATTTGCTGTGTTTTCCACTACCCTGCTGGAAGCTGCAGGAATTTTGACCACAGCAAACTCCAGAGTGAGACTGGGAGAGTTTCAAGTGCAGAGAAAGCCATTTTTCTCTCCTTTAGGACCTTATCTTTATCTGTACCACCAAGGATGCCAGCTACCTTCTGTGGCCTGTGCTTTATCTAAAAACATTTTCTGATACAAAAAGGCTCCCTCCACCAGGGAGTCAGCAGTGCCAATGGACCAGGTGAAAACAGGCCACTGTGTACAGCCCTAACTCCCTGGAGGAAGGGTTTCCCTTGGAGATCAGCAACATCACTCCCATGCACTTAACTTTGTGGCCCAACTCACTGGCCACTCCAACAAGTTACTTAAACAAATCCCTAACTTAAATCTTTTTGTTCCTGGATTTAGATACACTTACATTTTGGGCTGAATCTGGATTTTAGCAATCTTAATGTCTCTAAAAGTTTCTTCAGGCCAAATGAAGCAACTCCCTTTATATCCCCCATGCAGGAATAAGTAAAGTCAAGGCCTAAAATATTAGACCAGCCACGGAATGATGGCAGGCAAAGGTAAGAAGCCATTTACTGTAGTCTCAAATTTAAATCTGCTAATCACAGCTCTCTTGTTTTAGTCATTTCCTTAGCTAAATGACACCCCTGCGTACTTCCATCTTGCACTCTAAGAATAATTTGTGATTGAGAATGTATTGAGCACACATTCTCATATGCAATTAATAACAAAAACAATCTGCATGAGAAGAGAACTTCAGGCATTTTGATGCTGTCCCAACAAGAAAATGAAACTTGGTCTGAGCACTTCCTCAACAAAATTGTCTCAAAGAAACACCTTTGTAGAAAGCTGTGAGGAAAACCCTACTAGAAACTTGGAGCTCTCTTAAAAGCACCAGTTGTTCATTGGAGATGGGGCTCAGCCCAGGTTTCAGTGCAGCCTCTTTGACAAGAATAGCCGAGGTTGCTGCTTATCAAATGAAAGTGTCATTTTGTCTGTGACAGACGGGCCAGCACTGCTCAGTGTCATAGTCTTTGCACCTACTGGAAGCTATTCCACCTTGATAAGCTGGACCCCTACTCAGATCTGAAACCGCAGTCTCAGCTCTTCCCTGTTTTTAGAAAGCAGGGATTTGAGATCAAATCACTGGTGCACAGGAATCCCACCCCTGGGGAGGATAAGAGAAGGACAAAGCAGTTGGGTTCACAGGTTAATGTGGAGGCATCCGATCCTTGAAGGGTTAACAGAGAAACAACCAGAAAGCAGGTTTTATGTGCATATAAATAAAGGAAACTGAAGAAAAAACAGCACTATTCTCTGGAACAGAGTAAGGTCTCAATTTTAAGCTGTGACAGAAAGCAATAATGTTATGGATTCAGTTAATTACAGCTGGATAAAACTTAAAGGCCCTACAATAGACATATTTTTTAGCTCTACAGCTTTAACTCTTTCAGGGACTTTACTGGTTCTCACTGCAGTAATTTCTGACTACCCCAGAATATGTATTTTTAAAAATTATTCTCAGAGCACCCTCTAAAATAGATTTAGTGCCTCACTTTCATTCTGGTGAGCTAACATACGTAAAAACTAAGGTGGGAATTTCAAAGTGACAAAATGCACATGCACAATAAGCACAGTGCAGCTTTGAAATTTTAGTTTTCTTAAGCAACATGCTCCAGGGAAAGGGGAAAGTAAGGGCTTGTGGCAGCAAACTGGATTTGGGGCTCTGGTTACCAGAGCATCTTCTTCTCCAAAATTTTTTGTCATATTTAGAAAGCTTGCCTGGAGATACAGCTTTAAGTAATTGCCTGACTGGGAAGAACTGAAGCTTTCATGGAAGTAGGAATGCACTGCTCAGTGTTGGGTAAAGTGCATGCTTTCTCCTAACCTCTGCCACTTGCTCAACTTTCTCATCAGTGGTAGTTTTCTCCCCTGCTCCATTTGTGAAATAGTCTAACGCTGGGTGTGGCTTCCCCACAAAATACTTCCTAATTAGTTTCTAAACATTAAATGATTATGGAAGCGCAATTCCCATTCCACTCAGGTGATGAAAAGCTTTACAGGAGTTCAGTCTCACTTTGTAATTAGAGAAATTAGCTTTCTAAGTTTAGATCACTCAACTGTGCAAATGGGTTCATCTGCTGGAATGTGTTGCTCCGAAATGTGTGTCAGCCAAGCAGCACGGCGCGGTCCCTATCTCTGCTCCGCGACACTCGCCCAAGTGGGGAGGTCACTTCCAGAACAGCAAGAGGAAAATGAAGTGTTGTGGGCGTATTATAGGAAAGGCCTTATCTAAAAGCTCACTCATCCGTGATTGACTGTGGTGATATGTCCTTCTCCTTGCAACAGGGAAGCTTAACTCCTAGATAAAGGATTATCCAAGTGGATGAAATTTCACTCTTTCACTCAGTTTGCCCAGACTTATATCTAAAACTGCAGCAAATTAATTTTATTGGCTAATTTCGAGGAGCAAAACTACTTTTATAAAAATGTGGAGGAACAAAGGGCTCCTTTAACCTCTTCGTTTGCTGTGAAAAGAGGTCATTGAGCTTTATGAATTCTTTATGACTACAGATTCCACATGTCAACAGATTCTTTTCTGGTAGTCCTTTACCTGGTCTATTGAAGGCTGATGCAGAATCAGTCCCCTATGATTATGCAACTGTCTTGATCTGCATTACAGCAGTAAACAAAAGTTTAGTCACCGATTTGAAAATGAGATGCATCAGGTCCCTGAACGAAGAATTTTTCCAGGGGCGCCATTCCAAGCCTACCTTCAGGTATCACAAATCTAAGGAAATCCTGTGGGATTGTTCACAGCCATGGCTCAATGAGTCACTGAGCTTTAAAAGGAAATTACAACTTTCCTCACACAAAGAATTGACTTCACGACACCTGACCCTCATAAGCCAGGCACTCCCTCTAAAGGCTGTGATCCTCATCCCACCGAAGTCCCGGGCAATCTCCCAGTGGCCTCAATGAACAGCTCTATATTAGGGAACTGATTCAGGCCCAAAGCGAAACACTGCCTGTAATGCTGGACTTTGGCACACTCAATGTCTGTAACGGCTTCTAACGTGGATGTGATCTAATTATGTCGGAATAGGAAGATTAGCAGGAAGTAACTTTACGCAATGTAAAAAGCCAAGTGCCAGACGCTGAAAAGTTCTTCACCAGCCACAGAGGAAGACACGTCGGCTCCACACCTCATGAGACGTGCAGGCAGAGCCCTGCAGCAGGGATTTTATGTGCACCAGTCTCAGGCTACTCAAAGAAACTTCAGTTCAGGCCCCTGTGCACACGCAGCAATTTGCACGTTGCTGTATCCGTAGTGAAAGCAGCATCTTGAAAAGATGCTCAGGCTGCAGGCAATGTGCTCAGCTGGTTTTCAGTGCTGCTGCGCAATGGCTTAAGCTCTGGCCTTGAGTCTGGTGAAAAAGAGCAAGAGATGAGGCTTCAAGGGTGAAATTCTGGACCAAATAAGTTTAGGGGAATTTTATTGCTGACTTCTGTGAGGTCAAAATTTCTTTCAGTGGTGCAAGGGAGAGGGTTTGCAATGTGCTTCTGCACATGACTCATGCTCTGCCTTGCTTTACCTATCGCTAATACTCTCCATCTCGAGACACTGGGAGACTTAATTCATTAATGCTTGCAAAGCATTTTAAGTTGTTGGGCAAGTAATTCTGATTGAGGGTAGCTGCACTGCTGAGTCACAAGCACTGTGGGAAACAGAACTCTGGATTTCCTAAGCACTCGAGTCAAACAGGTGGAGTAACCTTTTACAGAAAGGCCAACTCCAGACCTGCCCTAAAGCTACAGAGCATACCAGCAAGCAGCAGGGTATTTAAAGGCCCAGAGGAGCAGATGTGTGGCACTTGGGAATGAGTAACATTTAAGCAGGCTGTGGAAGCTAACCAACACCCACTGGAAAAAAAAGAAGAGAGGCACTGGTATCACCAAACTGGAGCCACGTTGCAAATTAAACACCATGAAGGTTTACCAGCCTTCGAAAAGTTAATGACTCCAATAAGGTACAACCAATACTGCTGGAACACGGGCCTGAAAGAGGCTGCAAGGAGCATTCGGCAACTGCGCACGTCACAGGCGTGCCAAAATCACTGGTGTGTAATCTAAATCATGAACTCACAAATGGGAACTGATCTGCAGGAGTCTGGTTGAAGTCTGAGCACAGTTCTAAGGTGAGGGGCACAAATACCACCAGCTTTTCCAGCCTGGGGCACTCCAGAATGGGACAGATCTCACTACAGCCAAGAACAGGCACACACTTTGCTTTTGCCATAGGAAATGAAAACAAAGGATATAAAATTAGGTCAGAAATCTTGTTTTCCTATGTACCACTGACTCTAGTGTATAAAATAGACATTCACACATTTACTGTGTTAGATCAGGGTGGAATAGATCAGGACATAAGAATAGCTGTTCTGGGTCAGACCGAACGTCATGTAGGCCAAGTTCCTGTCGCCAGCGCCTCAGGAAGAAAGGGACAGTGATGCAGCGAGTTCCCAGCACAGTCACCCAACTTCTAGACCCACAGCCCAGGGACTTCCCAAACCAGAGACAAAGTTAGGGGTGGAGTTTTTTGGGTTTTCTTTTTTAGTTCAATGCCCTTTGATGTGTGGCTCTTTCTCTGGGAACCAGTCTGAGCTCTTTCTGCTACTGTGCAAACTTTTGGGCTTCTCGGTGCCCTGTGGCAGTGAGTCCTTCAAGTAATCACCTGGCTGTGTGGCTCTGGACCTTGCTCCTGAAAGGATGTGTGGCAGCCAGCACTCAGCTGAAAACAGGGATAAGCCTCTCCAGTGTGGGGACAGGGTCCCTGATGATCTCAGCACTGTGATACCGGCACCGATCAGCTGAAGGATCTTTCCTCCCACTTGAAGCGCGGGAGGCCCTCAGCGGCGCCGACCTCGTGTTGAGGCGGGAACAACGAGTCGCACGGTGGCGACTGTCACCTCCGCTTCCCTCAGGAGAGCCCCCGGCCGGGGCTACCTCAAGAGTCCCGGGCCGGCCGTGCCTCCCGTCCCCTCAGGGCGCGCCGACTCGCTCCCAGCAGCGCCCCCACCCCGTCCCACCTCATGTACTGAGGGGCGGGAAGGCCGGGCAGCCGCCTCCGGCCAGTGGCAGAGGGAAGGTTTCACACCGCAAAAAGTGTCCCTCAAAAGGTTTCGTTCTTCCTTCCACCAGCGCCGAGGAGGCGAGGAGGAACAGGTTGCAGCTCCCGGGCGGGCAGGACCCGCGCGTCCCCTTAGCGAGCGGCGGGGCGGGAAAAGCCCTCAGCCGGGAGGGCCGCTGAGGGAGAGCGCGAGCCTCCGAGGGAGCGCCGGGGCCGCCTCAGCGCGGCTCCTCCTGCTCCAGGTAGCGCTGGAAGCACCTGCGGAGCGGCACTTCCCGAGGGACAGACCCTCGGGGCGGCCGGGGCACGCCGCCTCCCTCAGGCGGAGGAGCCGCTGACCCGCAGCTCGCTCCATCCCCGCCACCACCGCCGCCACCTCCTGTTGCTGGTACCTGCCTTCCCCTGCCCGTGCCATTCCCCTCCTCTGCTCCCTCCTCCTGCTGTCCCCCTCATGCATATGGATGGGCGCATGCGCCTGCCGCCCTGGGCTAGATGAAGCGGAGCGGCGGCGGCGCTCCCAGACGGGCGGGCGGTTGCGGGGCGGTGCGTGTGCTGCATGTGCGTGCGTGTGTGAGTGAGTGAGTGTGTGTGCGTGTGTGTGTGTCTCGGGGGGGCGAGGGGCTCCGCCGCAAGAAATAAAAGGATTGGGNNNNAAAAAAAAAAAAGGGTTGGTAAAAAAATCCCAAAAAAAAAAAAAAAAAAAAAAAAAAAAGGGAGAGAGAGAGAAAAGAAAAGGGAAAGAAAAGAGGGGAGGCGAGAGAATAAGGCGGATAAAAGGAGGCCGGGCTGCTTTGCATTGAAGAGCGGGGCGCTATTGAAAGCGCCTGAAAAGCGGCGTTGTCCGGCGCGGGTGCGCCGCGGTATATTAGACCGGGGCGGCGGCGGCAGCGGCAGCAGCAGCAGCGGCGGCGGCGGCGCCTCCTCCTCCACCACCACCACCACCACCACCTCCTCCTCCTCCTCCGTCTTCTCCTCCTCCTCCCTCCTGGCCCTCCCCG
>VZRN01000631.1:1024690-1074033 GCA_013397935.1 Dasyornis broadbenti
CCTTGTAGCAGCTCAGTCTCAGAACTCTATTTTGGTCTCTGTTACAGAGAGGGTACTAAGCACTGCAGACCTCAAATGAGCAGCCTATGACTGAGCATGGGCATAGCTAAGGAGAAATAAACCTTGCAATGCAATGCACAGCCGCTATGGCAAAGCATCAAAACACTTCACAGAATTTTTATTGTTCTATTATTTTCTACTCTCCAGAAAGATGTTACATTTTTTTGCCTTATCTGTAGTTACTGTATTTTTTACTTTGCAAGTCATATTTTTTGCTTATTTTTTTCCTCAGGTCTATTCCCCCTCCCCCCCTCTTCTGGAGAGGAGGTGTTTTGTTTTGGTTTTAATCATTGTGTAAGTTTGGATATGGCAATTTTGAAAGATACAGCCTGGATAGTAATATCTCGGGGTAAAGCTGGAGGAGGAGGAGATGTTTTAATGGGTCTTGTTCTCAAGTTAGGATTGAAGATAAAGGTGGCTTAGATGTAATAGCTGGCATTTTTCCAACCCATGGAGTCACTTCAGTCAGTTTATGCTTACGATTATTATTGCTGGAGTGCTACAGAACTCATTGGCAGCTTCAAGCATCTGTACAAGTGACACGGGGTGGATAGTGCAGCTTCCCTTTCCTTGCTCTTCCAAAAAGGCTGATCTTAGCCTTTGTTTTACAATGCTTCTCTCTCACCCCACCCCCTTCCCATATCCATCAGTTCTTCCCTCCGTTACCTGATACTTGTGGGAGCTGCGATGGCCCTCATGCAGACAAAGCTTTCAAAGGGGGTGCTGAAAAGCAAAGTCCCTGGAGATTGTGCTGTCAAGGCAGGGCACAGTAATCTTAGCAACACTTCTTGCTTTCAGGATGGCTGGGGGAAGGGACATCAAGACTATTTTTCTGTAACTAAAATTCTTTTGAAGCAGTTTTTGAGAGTGGGGGTTTGGTTTTCGCTTTTTTGATGCTGCTGTGCTCTCCTGGTACTTTGTCTTCCATGTGCAGTTGTTTCTCATATGCTTTATTTCGGCTGCAGTGCAGTGTCAAAGGCTGTACTTCCTGGTTAAGTACATAAGATGCTTTAATGATGACAAAGATGAGCTATCCAAGGTGAAAGGTCTCCTAAGTCAGACTGGATAAGGTAGCTTACAGGGTTTCAAGAAGATCATGTTTGTCTCAAGCATAATCTTTTACCTATTTCTGTTTTCAACTGTACTGCTTTGGGGCAGAGACCAGAATTTTTCTTCTTAATTAAACTTGTTATCAGTTATTTTTTTTCCATAGTCATGTGAGGCTTTGAAACTAACTCTTATTTCTCTTTTGCAGAGATCGTACACATTGCTTGTTGAGGCGTGGGATTACAATGATAACTCCACAAGTAAGTATTCCTTCTGCTGGCTTATTTAGTTCTGACACCTCTGTGTTCCAGGCATGGGAAGGCCTCTGGTAGCCTCAGCAGCTTGCTCTGATTTAGAGCACGAGGAGAGGGAAAAGCTCTCCCCCAAACAATTTGGAGCAATTCCTCCAGGCTCTGCAGCAGCCTGTCTCGCTCACATTGCCTGCAGAGGGTGAGTAGTTCACTCACCTAGGCACCAACAGTTTGATGCCTAAAAATAGATGCTGTTAATTCCTTCTTTGTCCCTAGGGAGAGTAAAAGCCAAGGGATTTCTTCAGGTTTCTTTCTTTTGTTTTTTGGGTTTGTTTTGTTCTTTTTAATTAGAAGTAATATTCAGAAACCTAAGTCTTGTTCACTTGAGACCTCTCTATAAACTAAGTACTTCTCAAAACTGAATGTACTGCTTTTTTAAAAAAGAAAAACTTAAAATCTGCATGAGACTTGATATCAGTATCCATCTAATGACTGTAGATGAGAAATAGGACTGCAAGCTCTTCCTTGGGAGTTGGATGTCTGGGGGTTTATTATGCAGGGGCTGAAAAAATATTTACCAGCCACCACCTGGTAGAGCTGGCTGGAAATCAAGGGTGGGGATCTTTCTCCTGGAATGTCTTTAGTTGGTTTCAGAAACATTCTGCTAAACTCTTCCTGTTGGCTAGAGGAAGCTGTGCAGGGTCTCTTGGCACATGAACTGTTCGGCTTTTTGCCTACTGTTACTGAAGGAGGTGGGCAAAATTAGCTCTATTTCACTCTTAGGCTTTAAACCGTGTGTGTGGTAAAAGCCACAGGAGAGAGTGTGAATCAGAACTTTTGTTGACAAAACAAGCCTTTTCCTTCAGCAGGGAAGCAGCAGCACTGTGGTCCATCTTACAGAAACCTTATAGCAGCTTCTTGTAGTCTGCTTTGGAATGCCAAGGTGGCAGCCATGCAGGAATGAAATAGGCTTCACACCTCAGGAGAGCAATGCCTTAGAGAAATGTGCACAGTGCTGTGCTTTTATGTTTTAATTGGCAAAGAGTGCATGGCTTGGAAATTGCTCTGTGTAGATCTACTCCTTATATTTTTTTTAAATATTCATGGGATGTCCTATTAATTCTTCATTCCAGAAAAGCAGTTGTCCCTTGAGATGAATCATGTGGCCTGTCAGGGATAGCCACAACCAGCCTCATTCGGCACTGCTGCAGTAGCTGTGATTTCAGACTCCCCCCTCCCAGTCATGGAGCAGTGCCTGGGAGATTTCTTGGATATGGAGTGTTCTGTGGAGGAGAAGAAAGTAGATGCTGCTGCAGCAGTGTTGTATTAAAAATGGAAGATGCCTGAACTCAAAATTAAAGTCTTGTTTATAGTAGGATCTGAGAGTCTTTTCAGCCTGGGTCTCTGCCACTTTTACTGTTACTAGAGCTCATCTTTTTTCATGAAACAACTGCACTTCCAAAGCTACACAATGAACCCTTTCTTTGCTTTCATTTTCTGGAAGTACAATTGTCTTCAGACAAAATTGCCTCATTTCTCAGCAGTGCATTTGACCAAGTGCAGACATGTTCTTGCATATGTTCCTGATCTGCATTCCTGCTCCAGCTTTGCTGTCACTTATCCATCTGTAGGTCACTTCAGTCACTGCACTGCACAAAACCTTTCCTTTGTGCTGCATGGCTTGACTTAGTCAGCTTCCCCAGCGCTGAAGAGTAAGGCTTGAAGAACTAGTTAAGAAAATGATTAGAACTAAACAATTGTCATCATATAATGTGAAGAGTGGGGTTTTTTTGATGTCCAAGATTTTCTTTTGCCCTAATTGCCACTGAATTGTAAGGACCCCATGAGAGCTCTCAACAATAAAAGTGGGTTTAGTCGGCTTTATGTGACTTTTCAATAGCTCTGAAAGCATCCTCAGATCAATGCAGTTGTTAGAAGATCCTAGAGTGGATGCTTCCTTCCCCCCTCTACATTCCACTCCTCCTACGTTCCCTTTACCACATACTCTCTCTTGTCTCACTTCCAAGAGTCGCTTGCAGTTAAATTCTGGCCCTGTTGAAGTTGATGAGAATCGTGCTTTGTTGGAGCCAAGATTCAACTCAAATGGTTTTCTTACTCTGGTTCTTGTCTAGTTGCCATCTTGCTACTGTTGCTTCATACATAAAGCTAATGGGCTGACATTGCATCTCAAACTATGTCAAAGAGCTATTGTAAATTACTGGTATCAGTTGCATGTGAATTCCAGGCAGGCATAGGAGACTTCAGCACGATGTAAACCAAGCCGTAGCTGGAAGTTGTCTGAAACAAAGACTTTCAAAAATAACTGTGGTGTCCTTGGCCACCCAAACTGCTCAGAGGAGTCTGGGCTTTTTCTGTTGTTGTTTTTGCTTCCTGATGCTGCATAGTTATAATTTCTAGACATTGGAGCACTGAAAGGCAAAGGTGGGCAGTCAAAATAGTCATTTCCTTGTGTCTAAAACCTTTGATACAGTTGCCCACTGAATAAAAAGAGAGATTTATAGCTTTGAAGTGTAGCCACAAGAAGTGAATAAAACCAACAGAGTCTCTGACAGTGAAGTGTGAGCGGAAGCCCAAGATGTACAGAAAGCCTCTCTCTTCTACTTCATCAATTTCTAATGGGTTAATGCTTCCTCTAACCTTTCTCTCAAAGCATGGGTTTCTGAGTCAGATGATGGCAGGGGAGTTCAGAAGATCCCTTTGTCTCAATCCTGGCTGACTGCTGCTTTTTATTTACTTAATCATTCTGCTGTGTTGGGATTGCTTCCTCTAAAACTGAAGCGGTGGTTGGTGCAGGCTAAGAATGGCAGAGTTGTTGCAATTCCTCCCCTGGAGTCTGGGTCAGCACCCTTGTGTAAGTGCACACTGACAGGTGGGAATAGGCAAGGGTGGAGAAGTTCTTGTACAAGAAGGAACATGCCAGCGCTTCATTGTGAAAACTGTGGGTGATGGCTAATGGAGAGGGAGCTTAAACCTGTGAGACCACACTTGAATTTAGGTGGATGGTGGTAGCTTTATAGTGAGCATCCAATGGAAGACATTTTATCCATGATCCAAAGTGAAATTGCAGCTGGGCTTCATCTGAGCCCCTGCAAAAAAGTGAAGTCCAGTGGTCTTAAAAGGCTATTTCCATTTGAGTTGAGCCTATGCTTAGGGTCTCCAAAGAGCTAATGGCTGGAGTGAGAGGTCATAGATAAACAGCAAGGACAAGCTTCCTAATGAGCTGGCAGATAGGAGAAGAATGATAGAGCAGAGGCAAAAGGAAAGATCACTTTTCCAAGGCAACTCCCTTTCTGGTGCCAAGGACTGAAATAGCTCTCAGTGGTATGTTCCCAATAGGGAACAGGAAAAGACTGGAAAAGCAAGAATGAATGTGGGGGTGGGGATGGGGTGCTGTTTCACAGAACAATTGAGTGCCATTCTCCTTCTGCCACTTACAGGAGAGGATAAAGTTGTTTTACTCACTCACAAGGAGCAGGATGTCTTTATGCACGCTCCATGTTTAGGGAAGTGCCTTTGCTTTCCAACTGTGCTGTGGATGGAGTGTAATCCTGGCAAGTGCAGCAGAGTCATCTCCAGCACGCATGAGTGGAACTATAATTGCCAGACTAGCCCCATTCAAGATGAGCAGATATGCATCTGCTTAAGTACCTCTTAGAATTAGTCAATAATCTTGCTGATGAGATCTAAGAGCCTTACACCTGCACAGCACAGAACACGATACTGCTCTGGATGTACCAGTATGGAAAGGTCCTTAGGCATTTGCATTACCTGTGAATGGGATTTAAATTAATAAAGGCCTGTGTGTATTTGAAAGTCGGGCACATAGTTGTGGGGTTGGGGGCTTAGTGCCAATGAATAATAACTGATTTAAATGGAAAATATTATAGAACCAGAAATACCGGAAGGTGAATAAGAAGTTGTTGCCCTTAATACGAATGCTGTAGTCTCAAGCCACAAATATCCCCCAAAATGGGCAAATGCTCACAATATCTGAGTATTGACACTCTTGTATGGTTGTGCAGCAAGTGCTTTGACTTCATTCCAAACTGCAGACAAGCAGGCAGGACATAGGGGTGGATCAATAATGGGTATCTGAGGCTTGAGAACCCTGTTGGGAAGTTCTTTCTTGAAGGCTGCAAATCAAAGGTCCTTAGCAATACATTTAAAAGTATTTTAGATTGAAAACTGTCCATGTGTCACCTTCAGGCTTTAGTAGCGACTTCATTAGTCTTCAGCTCTGCCTTATGTAAAATCTCAAAAGGTTCTTTTGTAGTTGTTGGAAGAACAAGCTGCACATCAGTACATTTTAATTCTTAACACTCAGAGGTGCCAGTACTTCACACGCTGCTCTCAAACACTTCGTTGGCAAACTGCCTTTTTACCTAAAATTCTCCTGTCACTAGATTATGCTCCCATGTACTTTGTTGTTGGTTTTGAACTCTGTCTGCGAGGGTATTTTGGCTGTTTTACGATAAACTTTCACTCAGCAGTCAAGTGCTGGGTAGCAGCAGGTCTTAAGGCAGTGTCAGATCGTTTAAGTCACAAGACCTGGACTACAAAGTGAAATACCACAGATATATACAATGTTCCAAGCTAATGTGAAATACTATTATTTCAAGCCATAATTTAGACAGTTGTAGGGCTCTGAAAGCCAGAAGACTTTTGCTAGAACTAAATGTCAAGTGCAAACCTAAACTTTGAGATGCTTTGTCAAGAGGAAGGGGATCTATAGCACATATGCAGTAGTTTGAGTCTTCTGCGTTGAGCTCTGGTAGTCTTGGATTTTTACTCTCAGCTGCCATCTGAAGACAGAACTTCCATGGTATTTTTCAGCCAAAATCTGGTGAGATTGCTGATGTCACCTGAATGCTGGAGTTGCTAGTTTTCAATTTAGTGTCTGCACATAAGGAAGAGGCTGTAAACCTTTTGTAGTGCCTATGTTCAGTTTGTAGACATGGCTTTATTAGGCTATTGTAGTATGTTGTTTTTGTACATGCTCCAGTTGAAAACAAAACTAGTGCCATTAATGGAAAAGCAAGGGAAAACACATTTTGTACCAGTCTGTTGGAGCTGGAAGTAAAAGCAGCTGAATTTTCTTTAGTCATGAACTATATGAATTCTTACTGGATGCCCTTACACTGCAAAAGGGATAAGTGATTGGCAGTAACTGAACAGTCCCTTTTGATTTCAAGCTTTGTTCAGTCTGATAATGCTGCATGTGTATTTCAGTTAATGGTTTGTAGCTCCAGGGCAGCCTTATCTGACTGTCTAAAACAGAAAATTAATAAAACCAACTGGCTGCCTCAGAGAGTCTTGCCTGTGAAGCTGGAGAGCTGTGATGTGGGAGTTAATGACGAGCTGTAAACGAAGTTTTAACCCTGACATCTCTTGTGCCCCGCAGATCCCGATCGCATTATTGAGAAGGCTTCCCACTCTGGCATGATCAATCCCAGCCGTCAGTGGCAGACTTTGAAACACAATGCAGGAGTTGCCCACTTTGAGTACCAAATCCGTGTGACGTGTGCAGAACATTACTATGGCTTTGGCTGCAACAAGTTCTGTCGACCAAGAGATGACTTCTTCACTCACCACACCTGTGACCAGAATGGCAACAAGACCTGCTTGGAAGGCTGGATGGGACCAGAGTGCAACAAAGGTTTGTGACAGATGCTCAACCTGCAAGGGACTGGTGGGATTGGGTGGGATTTGAGGGCATCGTGTCCAGATTGCATTCAGGGGTCAGATTGTGCAGACAGTGGGGCTAAGGGCTGATGGGACTGACCAACTCTTTACACAGAGAACTGGGGCCAGGAGAAGAGTAGTTCCTGCCTTGTGTTAAAGTCTTGGAGAGGTCTGCTGAGTACTGGGCACTTAGCAGATGTGTTCTTTCTCTGATTATCCGCATCTTTGCCCTTGGGAAGAAAACCCAGCCCACTGACTTCAATGGGAGTTCTGCTGCTGACTTCAAAAAGGATTTTCCCCTTTGGTGCAGAACTTCAAGGCAAGCAGGAAGGAGAGACTTGTTTTAAAGCTGACCTGGCAAGTGTAAAGCTTTGGTGTTTGAAAAGTCCCAGGCTTGTTTGTTCTACCTGAGATCATGTACAACATGTTTATTAGGGAATGGTTACTACCTAGGTAATTGGGGAAGGAGAAAGCAGGACTTAGGAACAGACTTACCAGCCTGACTTAATGACTGAGTTTACCTGCAATTTGAATTGTCACTCATCCTGATGTCCTGATATCCTTGATATCTTGCTATCTGTCTGTTCAGAGAAACAGCCAAAATTAAATCCAGAGTAGTTAAAAGTTGCTTTGAATTAGCTGTAAAGCCAGGGAGAGTGGCCCAGGTCACCTGCAGAAGACAGAGAAAGGCAACCTGTAGACCTTGAGCTCTCCAAGGTGAGATGGTTTCTCCCACATTAAATGAGCTCTTTGAACAGCACTAGGAATGATTCCTCTGCAAAGCCAGAGAAATAGATTTCTGACAGAAATAAAACGCTGATAGACTTCCTATCCCAGGGAGTCACCCACCTTGGTTTCCCTTCCGGTAGACTTGATAGGAGATACTTGTTAAAACCTTGGATTTAGCAGGATTACAATGCTGGTTAGAGATCAAAACATTCCCACGAGTGTGAAGGTGCCAGAAGCAGGCAGCATGCTGATACTCTTCTTTTTTGTTGTTTTAACAGCTATTTGTCGTCAGGGATGTAGCCCCAAGCATGGTTCTTGCACAATTCCAGGAGAGTGCAGGTAAATGCTTCCTATCCCTCCTTGTCTTCCCCCTACCCCTCCTCAACTAATTAAACAAGTGATGCTAAACACAATAGGATTGGGGAGGGAGGGCGTTTTGGAAGTTGTGGTTTTGACCAAGACACATTATTCATGCTGACTTGCCCAGAATAAGGGGGGAGCAGGCTTTTAATGCACTGATAATTTTAAGAAGCTTTTGGTTTGTGAAATGGTGGCACTGAGGGAGAGGGGGGTATGGGATAAATCGCGTGAATGCTGCCTAATGAGCACTAACTAATTGTTTCTGCATAAATAGTGCAAATGTTTGGTGGGTATGTTTTTTCCAGCAGCCTGGTTAATAGGCTTTTTCAATTCCAAGCTTGAAGTACAGTGTGGCTTTTCTCTCTTCTTCTCCCTTTCACTGTTTCTCCCTTCTTCCCTCCCACTCCCTGGTTTCTTCTATCAGTAGGCAAAAGTCAAGCATTCTTTAGAATGGGATTAGTTAAATCTCTGGGTTCCTTTCCCATTGTGAGCCTGGCTCTGAGTGCTGAGAGGTTAATGGCTGGGATGAAATCTTGTCAGTGGGCTCTGATGAATGCCGAATTTTGTTTCTGTGCTTTGAAGTCCCTTCTGCCCTGGCAAGGAGACAATGGAAAGCAGATTTTATCCATAACCCAACAATTAAATATTTGGAATGCTTTAAAATATGCAGCATATATTTACAGCACAGGGAAGTTTTATCTCTTACCCTTCGAGGGGTAGTGGATATTACATGTGGGTATTCTTTATCAAGAGACAGGTTCCAGTTTGCTTCAGGTAACCCTTTATAATTTCTGTTTACAACTGAGGGCTTCTGAGGTGACAAAATGTTGGTATTGATCCTCTGTAGGAAGAGTAAAAAGTGAAGTTTGGGGATTCATGAATAAGACTGAGAAGTCTGAAGGAATAGCAAGTAGTCTCTGTTGCTGGCAACCTTTGCATAAAGTGGACTGCTTGATGAGCTGGAGTTCAAACAGGAACTAAATCTGGGGTGTCTGACAGAGTATTCTGTAAGAATTCAGCCTAAATAGCCATAGTGGCTCATTTGTTCTCACTGTTTCTGTTATTCATGCTTCAAAACAAACAAACAAAAAAAATCATCAAGGAACCATCAGAAAGTGAGGTAGGCAGCAACCTCTCACCCTCACAGAGCTGTGGCAAAGTGAAAGTTCACCCACAGGATGGAGTGTTGTCACTTGTCCTGTGATCTTAATGTTTAGCATCACTGATATAAGCTGGTTAACCCCCAGAACACGAAATCGAAATCTTTTTTTAATTTAAAAAAAGGAAAAAGCCTAACAAGCAGAAGGAAGTATCAGGGGGCCAGATGGTGAGAGGAGCATATCAGTCGGGGCTACCAGTGATTTGTGCTTCTGTCATCAGAATAAACATGCCTTGTAGGGGTTGCTGTCTCCTAGTCAGAACAACAGGCTTTGTTTCCAGATTTTTTTTCTTTCCTTTCTCTTTCTAAGTCTCTTGCCTCCCACTCACTGCCCAGACATGCACTAGTGCTCTTATTTACTTAAGGTGCAACTTTCCCACACTTGATTTGCATAGTCTTGAAACAATGCTGTCCTTCTGGTGCTTTCAGATAACTTCTGCTTGCCAAGTTAGACCACTATCTTTAAAGTGAACACAGAAACAAGATTTTATTTTCTTTTAAGTTTTGATGAGTCATATAGCCTGTATGCTACAAATGCAGCAGGGTTTAAAAATAACATCTGAGCAGAAACTGTGTACTGGTACAACAGACAACTTGCAAACGTTCTTAAAATATCCTTTTCCCTTTCACTGCCGGTCACTTTCTTCAATGCAGGCCAGCCAACAAAACCATTTTTCCTCATGAATCACTGTACAAGGAAAGTTAACTTTAAATTTCTCATGAGAAACTGCTACATACGTATTATTAAACACAAGTTATTGTTGTGAATCTTGTTCTAGAATTGATATCTCGTTTTTTTTTGTTTGTTTGTTTTGTTTTGTTTTTTTTGTTTTGTTTTCTTAGATGCCCATAGCCTTACCCAGTTTTGTTTGTTACATTTTGAAGCTGATGTTTGAAGTAGTACCTTTGGCTCTAAAGCTTGTGAATTTTTTTCCTGTGTGGTGTGGGGTTTTTTAAAATTGTTTTGCTTTCTTTATGCTTGTTTTAAAGAAACAAAACCCACCACCACTTTGATTTGACAGAAAGGAGTAAAATCCTCAATTTAGGTACCTGCTTTTGCAGGTGAGGTCCCTTAGTCTGGCTTGTGTGCAAGCTCACAGGCAAGTTGCTTTGAAGGAAATACAAATTAAAGGAGTAGGGCCCTAAATTTTGATCTTTGTGCATTCTCATTATATGCCCTATACAGAAGGACTTTCCAAGAGTTACTTGAGGGAGGTTGTTTTTGCCTTATCCATTTTTTTTTTTCCATGTTCTTTGCACTGACTGGCTCTTTTAAACACACAAACTAATAAGAATCTCCCCTTGACTTTGAAAAGGCTGCTATTGAAACAGCTATTAAAGAAAAAAAGTTAATTAGGATGCCGTTTGTCACCTGAGATTGTTAGAAGGGAAGTCGGACTTACCACTGGCTGTGTGTGATTATCCATTGGATAGATCCTTCTGGCTTTTTCCCATGAGAAGAAATTGCCAGCAGAAGAATGGTGGGGGGTTTTACAAATAGAAAGCTTAGCTGGCTTCTGTAGAGCTGAGGTTTGTTTTCATAATTTAGTGACAGCTTAGCGCATAATTGCTGCTGATCAATTACTCTCAGGATCTGTTAATGAAATACAGTACCTCAACAAACCCGTGATTTTAATTTTCAGCTTGTTTTGCTTGTTTCTATCTGTAGATCCACTTTAGTTTGAAGAATCCTTGGTCTGTCTTGCGTAGTGAGAACTAAGTGAAAACCAAAATAAGCTTTCCCGAAAGGGGGCTTTACTTTAAAAGCACATCTTGCTTTTAAGTAGAGAATTCAGGCAGCTCATTGATAGTGACAATTAAGAATTTAAATAGTAATAAATTCTTCTTCAGACATTACTGTTTCTCAGAATTGGATATTATTTCATTATTCCCTAAAAGGAGGTTATTAGCATAAATCAAATTCAGAAACACAGCACCAGCAGATCCTTGAACATGTGTAAAATCCTGACCTGCTGCTTTCTTCCATCCCTGACTGTGGCCCATGCCCTGCTGGCTGTGTGCGTGTCTCTATTCAAGATGAGGTTGGCTTCTGATAGAGCGGGGAACTCCATGTTTTGCTGCTGCCTTGCCAGGGGCCCTGAGTTGGTGGTTATGGTTTTGTTTGTCTTCCTGCAAACCCAGCATGGCTGAAACGCCTGAAACCTTGTATTCATGAGGCTCTCTGGATAACTATTGTTTCCACTGACTTTTTCTTCCCCCCTCAATTTATAAAGCACCCTGTCAAAGTCCAGAGATTGATTTGTAGTGCACACCCACCCTCTCTGCTACATTTATATGAGGCTCCAAAAGAGTATTATTGTGCTGAATGGCCTCATGCTGGTTTTCTCAGAACAGTTATTCTTTTGTCAGGAGGCCGGCTACAGAGACCTTGGCAAAACTACCAAAATGTTTGTTTACAAGAAACCATAAAACAATCCTTGAATAGCTTCTCCCCTCCCCTCATCCTGCCCTTCTTCCCAACTTCCACAGCCTTTCTTCAAGCTTTGGAGTTGCACACTCACATCTATACAGAGCACTTATGATGGGTTTTGGGCTGTTTCCCTCTTATGATTTTTTTTTTTTCCTTTTTTTCCCCGCGCTCTTCATCTGAAGGTGTCAGTATGGATGGCAAGGCCAGTACTGTGATAAGTGCATTCCACACCCAGGATGTGTCCATGGCACTTGCATTGAACCATGGCAGTGCCTCTGTGAAACCAACTGGGGTGGTCAGCTCTGTGACAAAGGTATGCTAATCCCAGGGGGCCGTGTCACACTTGAATGTTAGCGCTGGCAGACTTTGCACCGAGGGAGTGCACGCAGGGCTGAGCGAGCTCCTGAAACGTGCTGGGAGCGTGCTGGCCCTCAGCTGCTTGGCCTTGTCCCCACTGCTGTTCTGGCATGGTTAGCATCTGTCCTGAGCTTGTCCGTGTCCTGTCCCACCCCTGTGTGTGGGTGCATTCTGTAAGGGCTCTGGGGTAACAGAACAAAGCATGCATGTGGTGATGTTCTTGTTGCTTTCCAGCCCTGGCCTTAACGCTCCTCCCCTCTTGCAGATCTGAACTACTGTGGAACCCACCCACCCTGTTTGAATGGTGGTACCTGCAGCAACACTGGCCCTGACAAGTACCAATGTTCCTGCCCTGAGGGCTACTCAGGACAGAACTGTGAAATTGGTAAGTGTTGGATGCAGCTGCTGAACTGCCAGCTGACAGTTAATTCCTGCCAGCTTTTGGTGCCTGGTTTTGGATATACTTTGAGATTGAGGAAAACTCCAATTCCAGTGTACTCAGTCAGGGCTGAGTACAAAGATCCAGCCTTTCCTGTTCATGCTTTATCATGAACATTTGGTGCCTCTGAACATCAGCCTTTTGCTTGCTGAGGAGGACACTCCAAGCCACCCTGTCTGGCTGGGGCTCCAGCAGGTGCCAGTCACTGTGCTGGTGATGTTAGCATGGAAGGAGACTTCATGCAAGCCAGGAAATTCCTGGTTCTTGCAGGAGCACCGTGCAGCAAAAGTAACGATGGTGTGTCCAGAGCAGAAGCTTGTGGAGGGAGCAGGGGTGGCTCGTGGTGGCGTTGCTGTAGCCTCTGCCATGATGTGCTTCTGTCCCTGTGCAGCGGAGCACGCCTGCCTCTCCGACCCTTGTCACAATGGGGGAAGCTGCCTCGAGACATCTACGGGATTTGAATGTGTGTGTGCTCCTGGCTGGGCTGGACCAACTTGCACTGATAGTGAGTCCTTTTCAGTGTTTATTAAAAATGTGCCAGTTTGCTGGTTTTGATCAGTCTTTCTAATCCCTCATAAACTTACAGGGCAGCCTACTTAACCTTTCCCAGCCTGCACATTGCTTCCTGGCCGCCATTTATACCCCTGTGCACTCTCTTCCCTTTTGCTTGTACCAAGGTTTTTGTCAACTGCCAGGGGAAGGAATAGCCAAAAGCTTCTTGAAAGAAGCAGAATGTTGTTGAATTTTTGTAGCATTCTGGCATGTTGTAAAAATGCTGGCTTGAGGGACTTGCTGGATGAAAATATAGCTTCCACTCACAAAAAGACCACAGGGGTAAACTTTTCCCCCGTGCTTTGAACCCCCTTTTCACACTACTCTTCTTTTTAAAGGAGGCTTTTGCTGAAGTCAAAGATGACCTAGAAATTCCAAGTAGAAGTCCTGTTGTCCCTCTGTTCCTCAGGGAAAACCCAAGTAGAAACAACCATTTATCAAACTTGTCAGTTACTGCCATTGCCAATCTGGTAGAGGAGCTAAGCCTCTGCTTACTGTGCATTACAGATATTGATGATTGTTCTCCAAATCCCTGTGGTCATGGAGGAACTTGCCAAGATCTAGTTGATGGATTTAAATGTATTTGCCCACCTCAGTGGACTGGCAAAACGTGCCAGCTAGGTAAGATCCGCTTTGCTCTTCATCCTATGTTGTTTTGGAGCTGGGAGAGATAAATGCAGAAGGGATCATGGTCCTGCATTAGTCATGGTCATATTTCTGACACCTGTGGATGTATTTTGGCACACTGAAGACATTTGGTGTCTGTCTGCAGGCCTGGGGTCTAGGACGGTGTCCAAGAGTAGTGTGGCTTCCATCAGCTTGCTGCTGTGTGCTGGCACTTGAAGGAAATAGTTAACCAGAGACACCCTTCAAACCAGAGCTGCCCTGAAGTGGGGAGGAGGGTGCATGTTGTGCCTCCCAGTCCCGCCCCCATGTGTTTCTCCCTTTAGCCTGTGAGAAAGTTGCTGTATCTCTTCAACCATGTCAACTCCTCCAGACCCAGGAGTTCACAGCTGGGTTCCAAAATGTGGATGATCTCACGGAGAATGAGCCGGCTGCATTCTTTACACAACACGCACATCCCAGTGACCAGGCTGCAGCATTCCTCCTCCAGAATGCTCAGCTGAGAAGCAGGGAGGGAGGGGGGCCAAGTTGCTCTTAATGAGTGGCTGGGTAATTGTGAAATAATTAGCGTAGCCTGTATGTTCTAATTGCAGAGAAACTGAAAGAGCTTGAGAGGCTGATGTATGATTGACTTTTGTTCATTCAAGTCACGCTAATCCCTGCTGTACACTGCAAGTTCCTCTTAGCTCTGGAGGAACTGCTGGTTATTGCTGGGTGTGTGGGCTTCACCTTTCCTCCCTGAATGCTCCCCTTGGTTTTCCAGATGCGAATGAATGTGAGGGCAAACCCTGTGTCAATGCCAACTCCTGCAGGAACCTGATTGGCAGCTACTACTGTGACTGCATTACTGGCTGGTCTGGCCACAACTGTGATATCAGTAAGTGTCCATACCCTTGGCTGTATTAAAGGCCAGTTCTTTGGCTATATGTGCATGTGCCACTGAGTTCTAAGCTCAGATTTAAACACTGGGCAGAGCCCCAGCAGTTGATGTTTTTAGAAAGGGAGTAGTTGGTACGGAATGAAAATACACAATTTTATCAAAGTCATTAGCCTGTACCATAGCTATATTCTGATAAAGGGACTAAAACAATGATGTGAAGTTTTACTGCCTCTTGTAGAAGAATCGTGAAAAGTTTCCCACCCATTATAATAACCTTATCTCGAGGAAGGCATGCAGGAAACCTGACAAAAGGTTTATCTAGCTGCAGTTTTAGAGAGACCTGAACTCTCTATCTAGTGTAAATATATTTTTGCCTTCTAACCATGCTAATTTTATTGCAGATATTAACGACTGTCGTGGACAATGTCAGAATGGAGGATCATGTCGGGTAAGCCATTTTTGTTTTACTTTGGTTTCCCCAAGACTTGAAACAGTAACTAAAACATTTGAGTCTAAACACAAATAGTTTGGAAAATAGAAATTAGCTGGTATTAATTGTCATTTCTTTCAGTTGGGGGGAGAGCCTATGTCATGCTACAGCATGTCAAGATATGTCTGTAAAACTGTAAGGGCAAAAAAATATGACTTTAATAAGTGACTCATTTTCACTGCCAGTGTCACCAGTGAATGAGCTGGTGGTTGTGCAAACCACCTGCTGTAAGTGTTGCCACTTCCCTTCAACCTGTGGATTAATGCATCCTGCCTGGAAATTAGGAATGTAAGATGGGACTCTGTGAGAGCGTGTGTGTGTGTGTGTGTGTGTGTGTGTGTGTGTTTGGTTTTTTCCCCCTAAATGTTTTTGCCTTGTTCAGACGTAGTATGGTGATTTTTAGCCTTTTAAAATTTTTTTTTCTTAACAAGAATATACCCAAAGGGAGGAAAAACCTTAACTCTAAACTTCCTTTTTTTCTTTCTTAGGACTTGGTTAATGGTTATCGGTGTATCTGTTCACCTGGCTATGCAGGAGATCACTGTGAGAAAGACATCAATGAATGTGCAAGTAACCCTTGCATGAATGGGGGTCATTGCCAGGATGAAATCAATGGATTCCAATGTCTGTGTCCTGCTGGTTTCTCAGGAAACCTCTGTCAGGTAAGAAGGCTGGGTGAAAGGCAGGCCCTCAGCCAGTGCCGTTTGTTCCGACGCTCCGGAGCTGTGCATGGAATGCCTTGCATCCAGTGAAGCATAGTATAAAGTTGTACTTGATATCACTGTCAATCTGCCAAGAAAGGGCTTGATTAATACATATTGGGGGGGGGAAGGAAACCAACAAACCCCTGACAGGCTGTGGAGGATTCTCTTTGTTAAGCAGACTGCAGAGTCTGCATGTCAGGCTTTGTGGAGCTCCAACTATTAACTTCGGCAGTTTAATATTGAGAGTTGTCCGCTGAAATAGTGGCGAGTCGGACTAAACTCTGTGTGCTATGAATGATTCTTTGAGGCAGCAGATAAAAAGGTCAGATTCCACAATGTCAGCCTGTCGTGGTGAGGGAAAGCTATGATAAACCTCTTTCACTCAGCTTTCCCTCTCTCCCTTTCCCCCCCCCTTCCTATTTCCCTTCCCTCTCTCTGCACTACTTACAGCTGGACATAGATTACTGTGAGCCAAATCCATGCCAGAACGGCGCTCAGTGCTTCAATCTTGCCATGGACTATTTCTGTAACTGCCCTGAGGATTACGAAGGGAAGAACTGCTCCCACCTGAAGGATCACTGCCGCACGACTCCTTGTGAAGGTTTGTGTTGCCTTGTGGGTGAATGGGAATGTCTGGCAATGGCTCCTGCCCCTCCCCTTGCTGGAGCCCTCATCCAGAGTCACTGGAGTAGCTCTGCTAGAAAGAGGCTGAATTTTGCCCTCTGCCTTAGGCCTCTCTTTGTGTGAAAAGATGAGTAATATTTGTAAATATCAGCTATTGAAAGACAGCATTATGTCAATGTGGACAGAAAACACAGGTAGCAAATAGCCTCATGCATTTATTCCAGGCCATGGATGTGATCCAGCAATCATCAGATAAGATGCTGTGATTATTTTATGCAAGTTGGCACGGTCCTTTTGTTTTACAGCAGCAAACATATTTGCAGTCTTAGTTTTATGGTTTCACTCGATGATCTTAAAAGGTCTTTTCCAGCCTGAGTGATTCTATGGCACAAGTGTCTTCTAAAAATCCATGGCTGGAAATGAAAATGTTGCTCTTAAGGAATAAGGTTGCATGGGCAATCCTCATGCTGGTCTCTGCTTTCCTGCAGTAATTGACAGCTGCACTGTGGCAGTGTCTTCCAACAGCACACCCGAAGGGGTTCGCTACATCTCTTCAAATGTCTGTGGTCCTCATGGGAAGTGCAAGAGCCAAGCGGGTGGAAAATTCACCTGTGAATGCAACAAAGGATTCACCGGCACCTACTGTCATGAGAGTAAGAGCTAGAAAGAGAATGTGTTTTACTGTCTCCCACTCTTACTGGAAAAAAATTCCATCCTTCCCTCCCAGACCCCTTTAAGGTTTCTTCATTGTAACTCCGTGAACCTTGGAACTGCTGTAAGTTTTCATATCCCTCATGGGTGAGGCAGAGTGGAATTTGCTAGGCCTTGGGGAAGGTTCACAGTAATGAACCCTCTGGCCTTGAATCGTAGGTTTTTAAAAACCTTATGTATACAAGGTCTGAGGGAGTTAATAGTGGGGTTTAACATGGATTTTAAGGACTTCTGAAATTTTTTGTTTTTAATAGTGACAGGTTCATCACTTTGTGCAGGTTTTACCCATTTTTCATCTCGCTTATAATCCTTCGTCTCCGAAGCATATTAGAAATGGAAGTAGCACCAAACAGGCTGCAATAGGATGATGACTCCTAGTAGCTGTGCTTCTTGTTTGATTTTTTGTTTTCCTCTTTCTTTAATCCTCTTCTCTCTTCCCAACTGTTGCAGATATCAATGACTGTGAGAGCAACCCCTGTAAAAATGGTGGCACTTGCATTGATGGCATCAACTCCTACAAATGTATTTGTAGCGATGGATGGGAAGGAACATATTGTGAAACGAGTAAGTTCCTTCAGCATGCAGAAAGATCTCTTGGGAAAACATTGGGAAGGAAGGGCTGGTACTGTCTTTAAGATGACAGTGACCAATGCCAATGAACTCTGTATCAAAGGCCATGGAGGACCAGGTGTCATCTTCTTTCCACCAAGTCCCAGGCTTTTGTATTGGAACTAAGCCCAACTTAAAAAGTTGGATTAGAATATGGCTCTGCCACTGTTGAGTTTCCTGCTCTCTCCTTTGGATAAGTTTCAGGAAGAAACCCTTTGCATTAGTAGATGCCACTTTAGGAATAGCTGTCTGCGTATCACACGTGTATTTTGTCAGTGTCAGGAGCAGAAGAGGGTTGAGCCCTCTGCTCCCTTCCCCTGACTAACAGGGTAGTTTATGTAATAGGCCTTTTCACTGCTTGTTTACTGAAACAAGATTACAAACAAAATGAAAACAAACTGGAGGAATGTAGTGAAACAGTTCTCATCTCTGTGACAGCGCTTAAAGCTTTCAAATACTGACTTAAGCATTTAATCCACAATGGAAACACAGGCCAAAATTAGGGATGGGTTATGCTTCTTTCAAGCATTGTGTTTGTCAGTTCTGTAAACACCGCTGAGCCTGTTTTCTCTCCTTAACATAACCAGATATTAATGACTGCAGTAAAAACCCTTGCCACAATGGAGGAACTTGCCGAGACTTGGTCAACGACTTCTTCTGTGAATGTAAAAATGGGTGGAAAGGAAAAACTTGCCACTCCCGTAAGTTCAGCATTTCCAAAACATAACAGGCGTGCTCTGATAGACTGCTTGAACTTTTTGCCGTAAGAGAGCACCGGTATTAAGGGTAGTTTGGGTTTCCCACAGGTGACAGCCAGTGCGATGAGGCGACGTGCAACAACGGGGGGACGTGCTATGACGAGGGGGACACTTTCAAGTGCATGTGTCCTGCGGGATGGGAAGGAGCCACTTGTAACATAGGTAAATAGCCTGCATGTAATCGCCAGGAAGCAGATGCAGCTCTGCAGCTCTGACCTCAGCTGTTCCTCTTGGCTCGGACTTGATGGCTTTCTAACAACTGAGCGGCAAATGTTGTTTGTGTTACAGCGAGGAACAGCAGCTGCCTGCCAAACCCCTGTCACAACGGTGGTACCTGTGTAGTCAGCGGGGACTCTTTCACTTGTGTCTGCAAGGAGGGCTGGGAAGGACCCACGTGTACCCAGAGTAAGTCAGCTCTGCTTGAACTCTTCCAGAGCGTTGCATGATGAGAACATGAGCTCATCCTGTCGCCCTTGGGGGCAAGATTGAAACCAGAAGGGAAAGCTTGTTTGATGTAGGCTTTAGCATCACCTGAATCTTTGTTTTTAATGACTTTATGTGATAGAGCCTTGACCTGGGCATGAGAAAGTTGCAAATGAGCTAAGTGGAGACAGATGTTGTCTTGTTTTCTCCTGCATTCTTTTTCTACAAGCAGCTCTGTCTGCTTCCACTTTTTTTTCCCCCCCCGTTAGATTCTTTACAAGGATCTCTTCCTGTGTACATGTGTTCCACAATGTAGTTAACAAATTTTGTGGTACAAGCCTGGAATCAATTTAGTAGAGAATTTCACATATTTTTGTAAAAGTTAAGCTAAGTATAACTTGGGCATTAGGGGAAGTTTGATCATTCTTTACTGCCAGTAGAGCTGTATTAGCCAAAGTCTACATGTTTAATGCTGTCTGTCTTTGCTTTGCAGACACAAATGACTGCAGTCCTCATCCTTGGTAAGTTTACTCTGTTTATCCTTTGCTTTTTTTGTTGTTTTAGAATTTTGGGTTCTTTTTATCTGTAACAGTTTTTAATGTCTGTCATAATGCCTTTTCTCTACAGTTACAACAGTGGCACTTGCGTGGATGGAGAGAACTGGTACCGCTGTGAGTGTGCTCCAGGCTTCGCTGGGCCCGACTGCAGGATCAGTAAGTGCTCGATGACTCTCTGCCTCAGTTGTTGTCTTGCTTGAATCTTGTTGCAAGACAATCATCTTAATTGAGTTAAGTGGTAGATCAGATGAGTGATAGATGTCTTGTGTCATCTCTATCCATACTCAGATCCACAGTAGATTTGGAGAGGGCAGGAATCACACTGAAAATGAAAGAAATTTAGTCATTTAGCTGGAGTTGAAACCTCTTGGTTCAGCTGAGTGGGCAAAATGCCCTTTGGGACAGTCTTTCCACATTAGTGTGGCCCAGACTTCTGCTTGAGATGAAAGTATGCCAGCCAAAAACCTTGTCAATTAATAATCCACCTCCAAGCCCTGAGGTGATATATGCGCTTCCCTGTAATTTAATAATAATTACAGGTAGGAGGACACTTTTTTTTAATAACAGCCATGGAATAGAAGTCTCACAGCAGCAATACAGCTGGGAAGGGTTCAACATTGTCATCAGTTGAAGAATCTAGTGGGGGACAAAACTGGAGCACATCAGAGGAGAGGAAGTGTGTCTGTGTAGGAAGGAATGTGTCCTTGCCCTGGAAAGCTCAAGTAGCCACAGGGGTCAGGTTTTGATCTTTGTTAGTGCCACACAGCAGAAACGTCAAAGGACTTTTCTGAGCTTGTACCAGTGCTACAAGCAGGAATCTTATCTCCCAGTAGACACTAGAAAATGAACATAAAGCTCCAGTAGGCAAATCTATCCTATGTTTGTTTTTTTTCCTGACAAAACAAAAGAATACTATGGAGTAACCATTCTATTTCCTCTCCTTCCCATCACAGATATCAACGAATGCCAGTCCTCACCCTGTGCTTTTGGAGCCACCTGTGTAGATGAAATTAACGGGTACCGTTGCATTTGCCCCCCAGGTCGCAGTGGTCCTGGATGCCAAGAAGGTATTCCAGATGCTAGAGCTTGTAGCAAGATCTCTATAATTGCATCTTGATGGATTTGTGGTTGTATGGGATTGTTTTGGGGGCATATTATCTGTTGTTTTTTAAAGCAAGGATCTTTATTGAAGAAGCAAACTTAGTGGGAAGTTTAGATGAACTTAGATAAGAGTTTTTTCCCTATTTTCAGCTTACAACTCTGTTCAATCTCTTTTCAGTTACAGGAAGGCCTTGCATTACCAGTGCTCGGGTAATGCCAGATGGGACTAAGTGGGATGACGACTGCAATACCTGTCAGTGTCTGAACGGAAAAGTCACCTGTTCTAAGGTACAGCTGTGCTGTGGTTTGGGTTACACCATTTTCTATCCTCTAACCAGTGGATTCTTACCAGTATTCATCCTCTCCTAGGTTTGGTGTGGCCCTCGGCCTTGTGTCCTGCATGGCAAAGGTGCCACCGAGTGCCCCGCTGGCCACGCCTGTGTCCCTGTGCGGGACGACCACTGCTTCACCCACCCGTGTGCTGCCGTGGGGGAATGCTGGCCCTCCAACCAGCAGCCTGTGAGGACCAAATGCAACACAGATTCCTACTACCAGAACAACTGTGCCAACATCACCTTCACCTTTAACAAAGAAATGATGGCCCCAGTAAGTAACAGCAGCTCACTGGGCTGTGGCACACACAGACTCACTTCCCAGAGCATGGAATGATGCTTTCCATAGGGAAAAATGCAGTAAAAGCTGACACCGCCTTATTATCAAAGAAAACAAAAAGCAGAGGATTAATACAGCCTTCCAGCCTAAATGCTTTTGTGATTAGAGAAGAACAAAAGCTATTTTGGAGAGAATTCCACCTCCTTTTTCCTTGAGAACTTTTACTTCAGGGCAAAAAAAAAAAAAAATCCCAAGCAAATCCTGTATCTGTGTGTTCATGTGCATATGTATTTAAAAAAGCCAACATCTTTTTTGTATCTTCCAGGGCCTTACCACAGAGCATGTTTGCAGTGAATTGAGGAATCTGAATATTCTGAAGAATGTTTCTGTTGAATATTCCATCTATATTACCTGTGAGCCTTCCCACTTGGCAAATAATGAAATCCATGTTGCTATTGTAAGTATTCCTGGAATATTTTTAAATGTCTTAGTAGTTAATTGCTTGGATATGTGTACAACATGTGGATTTCATAAAAATCTTAATTCCTGGCTTTGTCAGCACTTCTTGTGGTTTAGTTTCCATCCTGATTCCCTTTTAGAGAACAGGAAAGGAATTCTGGTTGCATGTGCATACCTGAAAGCTGCCATCTGAGGGCAACTGTAATAGGGGGAAGTAAAACATTTCTCTGTTAACACTCTTGCTTTTTGGGGGTGTTTTCGTCTTTTTAAGGACAGAAATTCTGAGTTGGTAGTTTCTGCCCATAGCAGGCCTTTTTTGTTTTGTTCTGTTTTGGTTTTTTATATATTTAAAGTAGCAAGAGCCTTCACTGCCTGTGAAGGTTTATAAATAGCAGGTTCCCCCATGTATCTGATGTGGTGCTTGGTGTTAATTGTGTGCCTCCTTCTGCAGTCTGCAGAAGATATCGGGGAAGATGAAAACCCGATCAAAGACATCACAGATAAGATCATCGACCTCGTCAGTAAGCGCGACGGGAACAACACCCTCATCGCTGCTGTCGCTGAAGTCAGGGTGCAGCGGCGGCCGACCAAGAGCAAAACAGGTGAGCTGCTCCTTGGCCCCAAACTTCTGTGCCTTGCCCTGACTGGAACACCCTTTCCAAGGGGCACAGCCTTTCCTCGCTTTGGAGATTTGTAGCAAGTCTGGAATCTCTGCTTCTTGGCCCTGTTCATTGGAACCAATGGGCAGGCCTTGCACCAGGGTCTTTTTACTTCTAAAAACCCTGAAAAAGCCATTCCAAAAGTTCTCTAAACCAGTGGCCTAGCACGGTAAAAAGGCTGCTACCCTTCCATGCTCCTTGTGGAGAAATAAGTGAAGAAACAAGGCTTAAGAACTGAGATTTGTTTTCTCTGTAGAAAGCCCAGTGTGCCCCTTGTTTTGCAGCAGGACTAACTGCTCTCCTGTCTCTTCCAGATTTCCTGGTGCCCTTGCTGAGCTCAGTCCTAACAGTAGCCTGGATCTGTTGCCTGGTCACTGTGTTTTACTGGTGCATCCGAAAGCGCCGAAAGCAGAGCAGCCACACCCACACGGCCTCTGACGACAACACCACCAACAATGTAAGGGAGCAGCTGAACCAGATCAAAAACCCCATTGAGAAACACGGAGCAAATACTGTCCCCATTAAAGACTATGAAAACAAAAACTCTAAAATCGCCAAAATAAGGACACACAACTCCGAGGTGGAGGAGGACGACATGGACAAGCACCAGCAGAAGGCCCGATTTGCCAAGCAGCCAGCCTACACTTTGGTAGACAGAGATGAAAAGCCCCCCAACAGCACCCCTACAAAACACCCGAACTGGACAAATAAACAGGACAACAGAGACTTGGA
This sequence comes from Dasyornis broadbenti, assembly GCA_013397935.1. Taxonomy (NCBI): domain Eukaryota; kingdom Metazoa; phylum Chordata; class Aves; order Passeriformes; family Dasyornithidae; genus Dasyornis; species Dasyornis broadbenti. Next base: position 1,047,722 of record VZRN01000631.1, read on the forward strand.
AAGTGCACAAAGCCTAAATCGGATGGAGTACATCGTATAGCAGACAGTGGGGTGCTGCCATGCAGGGCCTTTGAGTATCATTATAAAGGCACTCAAGAGCTTGTAGTTCTTAAACTGTTGTGTAATATTTGAGTCTAAGGCTATTATTTACTTAGAATCCCTGTGTTAATTTAAGTTTGGACAAGCTGGCTTACACTGGCAATGATAGTTGCTGTGGTTGGCTGGAATACCAAGTGCTGCATTTCACATCTATGCAAAACTAGTCAAAAGTGCCCTCCTGTAAATTCAGCTGCAGCTGATCCATCACGGAAACGTTCCATAAGGTATTACATAGCCTTATTACTCTTCCTTAGTGTTCATTTCTTTTTCTGCCAGATGTTCCGATTTATACAGTTTCTTTAGAATAATACATTTTATTTATATTTATTGAATTTGAGTTTTTTGTATATTGGTTTTATGGTGACGTACAACTAGTTCTGTATTTGAAAGTGCCTTTGCAGCTCAGAACCACAGCAACTATCAAAAATAAGTTTATTATTTATTTTTTTATTGTATTTTTGTTGGGGGCGGGTGGGGGGAACTTGTCAGCAGTTGCTGGTAAATGAAGAATTTAAAGAGGAAAATGTGTCAAAAATAGAAGTTTGTATAGATATGTAAATAATTCTTTTTTTATTAATCACTGTGTATATTTGATTTATTAACTTAATAATCAAGAGCCTTAAAATATCATTCCTTTTTATTTATATGTATGTGTTTAGAGTTGAAGGTTTTTGATAGCATTGTAAGCTCGTGGCTTCTCTATTTTGAATTTATTTTCTTGTTACATGTTGCCTATATGCCAAAACTAAGGTGTTCTAAAATAGTTTATTTTTAATAGGATGGGCTTTCATGCCTTGATGCTGGTTTTTGTACAATGTCAAACGTTTGAAACACCTTCCATAGTATCACTTTAAGACTATTTGTAAGTACTGACTGAGGCAGTTTAGAGAATTAGACTAGAAAATTTTTTTTGCTGCTTTAGACTTGAAAACCGAGTGACAGGCAGATAATCTGCTAAGAAGCAGTTTAAGGGAACAAAACTGAGCTATTACTTTATGTAGATGAAATGTGAGTGGTTGCATGTAATTAAAAATATCAAATTAGCGTGTGAAGTTGGAAACACAGCAATCTTATTTTGTAAATTCTAATTATTTTTTTCTCACCATGAATATGTAATACTGAACCACTTGTAGATTTGACTTTTTTTGTAATCTACTGCATTTAGGGAGTATTCTAATAAGCTAGTTGTTGAATACTTGAACAGTAGAATGTCCAGTAAGATCACTGTGTAGGTTTGCCATAGATTACACTGCCCGCCTTAACAAGTGAGGAAATCAAAGTGCTATTACGATGTTTAAGATCAAAAGGCTTATAAACATAGTCATCTCGGTGGTTAACCACTGAGATCATGAAGATACCTTGTATTGTGATATTAGTGTTATATGAAAATGCATCTTTGATGTGTTGTTCCTGGCAATAAATCTTGAAAAGTAATATTTATTAAATTTTTTGTATGAAAACATGAAAGAGCGTGGAGATTATTGAGCTTGGAGGCACTCCCGGCCAGTCAGTTGTGCAAAAGCAGGGGCAGGTGCTGCTGGAGGTTTCCAAGACCTGCCCCTGCCTTTGGTGGAGTCAGTTTTTTGTTAGATGATTACACGTTCCCCTCTGGCTCCGAATGGGACTGAAGAGGTTTGAAAGCAGCCCTGTCCCTTGTTCTCACTGCCTCTTGGCCAATGTCCCTCCGTGTGCTCCTGAGAGAGGATGGTGTGACTGCAATTGTGCAATGAGTTTACCCTGCACGGGCCAATGAGCTACCCCCAGATAGGAACCAAATCTAAGTAGCTAGGCAAGATCCAAAGTGCTGACCTGGATGGGAAGGGATCCATAGATGATGCTGATTTCTAATGGGCAAAAAGCGCTTTGTAAAGCATAAAATAAACTCTGAAAGTATTCAACACAACAGCTTTGAATGCTGAACTAATGCTGCCCCTCCCTCCTCAGGGCAGGGGCTGGCTGGCTCAGGGTCTGCGCTGGTTTTACCATGTTCTGATGAAGCTGCAAAGTTGTTCTGGTAAGGGGCTACTGCAAAGCTGAAGGAACAATTAACTCTGTAACAAAGTTCATTGAAAAATAGTTAAACCAACCTGCTGCAAGGTTAGGCCTTTGCATCTGTCTTTGTTTGTAGTAAATAAATAGATAGTTTATATACAGATTGCTGCGATATGACTACGCTGAACGCTAACAAAACCTGAGAGTGAAAAATACTTTCTTCTGTACTTTTTTTACAGCTGTCTAAAAAAATTGATAAAATCTAATTAGTGTTATTTTTTATTTTAAACTCACTTTAGATTTCCGTCGTGGCTACACTGCTTTGGCTGAGTGCTGCTTTTACTCTTCACACTCACATGGCACACAGTGCAAGTACTGGAGCCTCTTTAGTTTACTGCCTCGTGGAGGGGAAGTCAACAAGATTAGCTTCAGCTGGACCACTTCAATAATTCCTCATCAAACAAATCCCATGAGTATTTATTTCCCTTTGTTCCCTGACTTCTAAATCTGCAATAAAGCAAACACGTCATGTCCAAAAAAGCCACTTAAAGATAATAGAATCTTCCACCTGCCTCCAAAGGGCAAAGCCAGGCTATTCCCTGACTACTTTCCCATACTTTTAATGTCGAATTAACCGTCTTCCTGGTGGCTGCTGTTCACATGGATCTGAGATTCAATGATACAGATACCAACTACCTCTTCCAAAGGGCTCAAACATACCTGAATTTGTAGGAATTTGTAAGAGTCTCCCTCCCGTTAAGCAAAAAACCCAACAATTTAAAAAAAAATATGGCATTTGCTATTTCTGGGAACATACAGTTGCCAGGCTTCTTCAAAACCTACTGAGGCAATTTCTGTTTACAGACTTAATCATTTAACAATGTGTACATTTAGTGATAAAGCTGTTTAGGTCTCTGAAGACTCAGTGAAAGCAAAACCTGGGTTCCTCAAGCTTCAAAACGTGTCAAAAGCCCTGAGCCCAGAGTTCATTTATTGACTTCCAGCCCTTCCTGTGCTCCAAAGTGCTACATGGACCATGCAGAGGTTTTGTTACTGCAGAGCTCCTCCACACACACCCTGCTTTTCCCTATTTCCCCCCATGGATTTTCCTCATTTTGTTGCCACCTCATAATGTAAGAAAATTAGAATCATGCAATTTGTACAGGAGGCAGGAAGAAAATTCTGTGCAACTGCCATGATGGTATTTTTAATTAATCCTCCTATCTCAGTGGTAGCTCCAAAACTTAACACTGGTAACACAAGAACCGTCCTCCAAAGCCCAGATCCATCACCAGGCTGGGAGCTGGTCTGTGAAGTGGTTTCGGTTGCCATGAAAATAAATAGAAATGTGAAGTTTAGGGCTTCCCCCTTAGAATATCAAGGCACATTTATTTTTGTGGAAATCATACTTTGCCATTTCACACTTTTACTACTTGGGGCTAAGATACATTCTGTTCAGTCAGAAGTTTCCTGCTGCTAGCGTGTGTTTGTTCTTTGGATCCTTCTTCATCTAAGAAATTAAAAGTGTGTGCTTCCTGAGCTGCCAATTAAGCGTAGGAGCTTTAAAGTAAAATAAAATAAAATAAAATAAAATAAAATAAAATAAAATAAAATAAAATAAAATAAAATAAAATAAAATAAAATAAAATAAATAGCTCCCCTTAGCACTCTGAGCTTTGCTCTACCTACAGCTAATTGAACCTGCCAAATCTGGGTTTGGTTCAGCCTGAGCTGAACATGGCCACATCAAAGCTCTGCAACCTCCGCATGGAAAGGGCCCATCTTACGTAGAGGTACCTGGGAAAGGTGCTGATGGTGCAGGTTACATCAGCCTTCGCACCAACATATTCATGTCACTGGGAATGCCAGCCTTGGGAACGGCTCCCTCTGCACTGCTGACAGGAGCCAAGGGCAGCTGGTGAGCACCGGCAGCTGAAGCCCCTCAGGCCACGAACGTGAACCAGGTTGGGGCCCAAACGTGCGACCTGCATCCCCAGCCATGTCCTGATGAAACCATTTTCCCTTGCACAGACACACCTCCAGTTCTCACACCAGCTCACACACCTGCACAGCAAGAGGTAAAGAGTTAATCCGCTCCCTGCCAAGCTAAAATGCACAAGGTTACGCTCCCTGTTGCTCCTTGAAGACTGCCTGATTCTGCTCCTTATCTGTCAGCCCTCGGGCCGAATCCAGCCCTGCCTCCCAACCATCCCAAGCCCAGGCTGCTGCCCTGCCATCTGTGGAGTCACAAGGCAGAGCCTTTATGGTTTACAGGAGTGCCTGCAAAGATGAGAAGTTCTGACAAGGGAAGTACCAAATTCGGCCTTTTCCTCCCCAGATGATGGAAGTGATTGTGTAACCTCCCCCTCCCTTCTAACAAAAGCAAGAATATTTGAGTACATTTAAGAGTTTTTCTGGCTTCCTCTTTTTTCAGCATTGACAGCAGTGCCATCATGGTTATTGTTTGCCAGTGCACACAGAGTTTGCTTGCAAAGGTCAGTGATTGCTCCCAAAAGGAAAACCCAGTAAAATAGCTGTGCAAGGATTAACTCCAGTTTCTGAGGGGCAGGAGGATGAGGATGAGAGGGGTGCAGACTCTGTATCGTTCAGAAGCTGCTTCCCTGGCACTGGGGCCGCAGCAGAGCCATGCAGGATCAGACGGCGTCAGACCGGAGTCCCAGCCCAGATCTGCCAGAGCGCCTTCTGTGATGTGGAAATTGTTTCAACCAGTTTCTCTACAGGGTGGAGAAATAAATCTCTATTCCCTTCATTCTAGCAGTATGAGATCATATTGATATTAAAAAGGGGCATGCCCAGCTCTAGAATTAGAGCTCAAGACACTTTTCTCTAAAGATCTGATGCATAACAAAAAAAGGACAATTATTATGCCAGCAAGTAAGGCAGTTTATGGAGCTAGAGCACCAATTCCTACTACTGTACTAAAGATTTAACTTGGGCAGAATGGGAGCAAATCCCTGAAATTCTCATTCACAAAAGTTGCACTGTCAGCTCTCACGGGAACGGATTCCCAGCTCTTGAGTAACTTAAATGTATAGTAAAGAAGGTAGGACAGTTGTGCCTAATTTCCTGGACAATTTACAGCTGAAACACCTTGTGACACTCCATCATTTCCGCAACTTCCAGGATTTCTCCGCGTAAGACAACATCAAACAAATAACAAATCCCCACCTAAAAATGTCACCTTATTGCCACCATGGAAAGGACAAGGTCAGGCGCTACCAGATTCGATTTGAATTATCTGGGGAAAAAAGGTGGACAAAAGGACTTGCATGAACTGATGAAAGAATTTGCTGTTCCTTAACCAGCCTGCTTTACCTTAGAAGCACTGCTTCCCTCAGTGCTGCCCCAGCTGTCAGAATAAGCACTTTCAGCTCCCTCCAGGTTCAGCTGCCGAGCGCTTTGATATCCCTCTGATGAAAGGCTCCGTGTGCAGCCGTTCCCTCAGCCCACATCTTCTCCTTCACACGGGTTACTGGAAGCGAGTTAATGTTTATTAAAGGAGAAAAAAGCACAAAGCAAAGAAGTGAGGAGTGCCTTTTATTAAAGCTAATTTCTGAGGCCAACCCACACTTCCCACTGCTGGCAAAAAGGCTTGGTGTTATTGCCTGTTTGCTGCAGCCTGTTTGAATACAGAACAAAACCTTTCACTGGGTACTGATAAAGCCAAGGAGATAACTACTCATAACATGCCATCTGGGAGAGACTGTATTTCACATCTTTCTTATCCCAGCTGCAAACAGAAAAATATTTCCTCCATTATTTTTTCTTTAGAAAGAAACCATTTCCCAGTCAAAGCCAATGAGATGAGGATGCAAAATGCCAATTACAATTCAGTCAACACAATCCGCGTGTTGAGCAGCAAGAGGTAAGTTAGTTCACGCTGACCAAATAAACGTCTTTGGAAGCTACTTAACACCTCACTTGGTCTAAACCTTCTGTAGGAGGAGAAGTTTGGGTGCTTACCCGGCAGGTAACACCAGAACCAGCACAAAGCTTAGTACCCACAAGATCTCGGGATGCTTAAAGCCTTCCTACCAACCAACACTGGGCAAGGCAGATTTCACATAAGCTGCTTCCTCTTTATAAGTGATATGTAAAAGGCTGGTCTAGCTTTTGATATGTGTTTAACCATAAAAGTCCACTAAACAAATATTTTTAACTGCTTTGATGTAAAGAATAATGGCAACAATCATCTGTACACATTAGAAAGCGTTTCACTAGGAAAGGATTGTTCGTTATCAGCAAACAGCACAGACCAAATGAACCAGATGATTCATTAAAAATAATAACCCACCAAAGCTGGCTGGTTTACGATAAAAAAAATGAACCAAAGACATTGTTCCTGTGCTTCAATGGCAGTTTCAGAAGAGAACAGAACCTTAAATATTCATTACTTTTAAAGAAAGGGATGCCAATGCTGCGCAGAAGCAATTTGGTAATAGAAAGCCAAGACTTGCAAACTGGTAATTTTACTTCAGCTCTGTTTCCAGTTTCCTTTTTTTCCCCCCTAAACTTGATTTAGGAAATCAGGTTTGTGGTTCAAGAGCATGTCAGACCACACCTCTTCCAGTTGTCAGGGTGCAGGTGGATGGGTGATAAAAACACGAAGTGTGAGAAGAGGATTCTGTGCTTGAAGTAGAGAGAGAACAGAGACATGGGCACAGCCTGGGTGTCCCAGCATCCCCCAAAAGCACCACCAGGTTTGCAAAAGGGAAGCTGGTATAAAAGTCCTGCTGCACAGACAAAGGAAAGCACAGTTTTGACCAGCAACACTGTCCAAAATCCAGAAATAACCATAAATTCAAAGATTTTCCCTGAATAGCTGCATTTCTGAGAGGATTCAAGACACAACTTTTGATAGTAACAAAGCTCAAAAACACACAGCTCCAGAGAGCCTAGCACCTATCAAGACAGTAAGGACAGAAGGAATGATGCCACTGTGTACTTGTGAGAAAGTCCACCTGCCTTTCTCCTGACTCTCCAGAATCTAAGACCTTCAATCACCTTACATCTCTCTCTGTTGCACAATCAGTTTTGAAAGCAGGATGTTCCAGGCATCAGAGAGTAGATGGAAAACTATTTTAAGTAACGTAACAAAATAACCTAAGGGAAAAATCAAGTGTTCTTGGCTACACAGACAATGGTTTAATCTACCCAAGCCCCCTATAAATGTATGACATTCATTTGTAGGGGTGCAGGCAGCTAAGTTATTCAGTTAAGCTTAAAACTAAATCGTAATTACAAGGTCAAAATATATATCTATATATATAGATATAAAATAACAGTATGGGATCACAAAAACTATATGTGGTTGCCCTCTGGTTTTTGATACTTGAGGTAGCTATGTTAAGACTTTGAACTATCAAATTATTCTAACTACTCTCATTTTTCTGATTAGTATTTCATTAAATATCCCTATACCTCTTTTGAGTCCATCAAAAAGGTGCTTTTTACTCCCTTTCTGGCCCAGTATTTCCAGTGCATAAGAAAGATAACAGTAAACATACCTCAGGCTCTTCCTCCAAACCAGGTTCTTTGCAGCCTTGCTTTTGCTGGTACTGGAAAAGACTTTTTAGCAGAGCCTGGAGCTGGGTAAGGGTTAGCAACCTGACTGCAAAGCACTGAGAAACATTACCCAAACAGCTGAAAGAAAAAAGAGAACATATCCTAAAGACACATGCAGAATCTTTTTCATTTGCAGCAAGAGCAGAAATTATTTCCAGCAGGAGGAAGCTGTACAATCAGCAGTGTCTTGCTGTCAGCTGCTGAGCTGCTAATTCTCATCAGGACCTGGGTTACACCACCAACTCTAATGTTCATGGATGTGAATCATCTCCTTAACCTCAATGAGGATATCTACAGTTGTAAGTAAATGTTACTGAGATTTTCTAAATTACTTCCCATAAAATCGTAGATCACAGAGTACGCTGAGTTGGAAGGGACACATCAGGATTATAAAGTCCAACTCCCAGCCCTGCACAGCACCATTCCTAAGAGTCACACCATGTGCCTAAGCACTGTCCAAATGCTTCTGGAACTCTGCAAGGCTTGGTGCAGTGACCACTGCCCTGGGGAGCATGTTCCAGTGCCACACCACCCTCTAGGTGAAAAACCTTTTCCTCATATCCAACCTAAACCTCCCCTGACACAACTTCAGGCCATTCCCTCTGGTCCTGTCACTGTCACCACAGAGCAGAGATCAGCGTCTGCCCCTCCTGTTCCCCTCACAAGGAAGTTGCAGACCACACTGAGGTCTCTCCTCAGTCTCCTCTTCTCCAGGCTGAACAGACCAAGTGACCTCAACTGCTCCTCATACGGCTTCTTCACCACCATCCTCCTGCCCTCCTTTGGACACTCGAATATCATTACATCTTTTTCATATTGTAGTACCCAAAACAGCCCCCAGGACTCGAGGAGAGGCCACCCCAGGTCAGAGCAGAGCGAGACAATCCCTTCCCTTTGCCCAGCTGGTGATGTGGGGCCTGGTGCATCCCAGGACATGGGTGGCCCTCCTGGCTGCCAGAGCACTGTGGTCACACTGATCTTAAGAATGATGAAAGAAAATGGCTTATAAATTTATTTTACACATTTAAGAAACATAAGCATGAAATAGAAAAGGTACATCTCCTTAGCTCATTAGCGTATAAATTTAAAAAGCAGTATGAAAGAGCACTGTGAAATTAAAAATTATCTTAAAATATGAATTAACTCAGGTATCACTAACACATGAAAACCAGTGAGTTGCCCTCGCACACAAGCAAGGCCTGATTTTCAAACATGTATGCATGAAGATGTGTACACATTTATACATGAACTTCACCCAACAGCAATGTTTGCACATCCAGGTGTAAACATATAAATCCAAATATATTAAAACAACCTTCATTCTTCTCAATACTGAATGCATGATGACTTGTATCCACAACATGAGCTAGAAATAAATGTTCATATCAAAACTACACAAGCACAAACGATAGTTCTTTTGAAACTTCTCTGAAAAGGTGGCCCTCAAAATTATCAGCTATTGATCCTGGTTAAAAATTTCTTTGAAATAACCTCAATTTGCTTTATTGTTGTAAAGATCATGTGAACAAACCATGAACTTTCTAATACAGAGAAAGGATTCATTTTCACTGAAATAAAAACAAGCAAGATACCAAATAACTGCAACTGCTAACAGATCACACAAGGGGTTTTAACTTTTGCTGTCACCAGCTGATGTGACTTTTTAATAGCACTAAATATATACAAATCTAAAATTTTGCTTGCAAATATTGAAAGAGATTTTTCTTTCTATAAATACAATGCTGATTCGTGCAATAATCATGTCAAATTCCTAAATACTTAAAAGGATTATCTTTATCACAGTCCCAAATGACTAAGATCCTTAGTCAACTAAATTTTGTTAAAATGTGTTGTCTAATTTTGATTTTATATTTTTCTTATTTTCCATCATTTTGAATTGCTTCCTACTCTTTGCTTACCCACAAACTTGGCTGACCACCCATGCTATCAAGGTAATATTTCGGATTTTGATTTCTTAAGCCTTCGCAGTTTTAACTTTCCAAGACCACTTTCCACTTCTTTTTTTCTTTTTTGGGAAAGCTTCTCTGAAGACACAGAGTGCAGTTCTGGACATGATGATGGCACTGCAGGCAGCTCCTCAGTGGCTATGCTTGGCTCATTTTGGCTTGTCTGCACTTCACTGTTGCTCACAGAAAGAGACCAGGAGGGGTTTTTCTTCAAAGTCAATGATTTCTTGTTAGCCACAGTCTTTGTCATGTCTTGCTTTGAAAACAAACTGGAATTAAAGGGTGCTTTCTCCTCCAGGAATGGACCCAAACAATTATCATCACACTTACTCATTTCTGTATCGACAGAAGTTAAAGGAGTCCTTTCAGAGGGCACTTTTGTGAAATGCTCCAACTTCTCCTCAGAACCACAGGTCTTTAGCTGCGCCTGTGTTTTGGTCACTCTTTGATTTTGTTTTGGACCCCGCAGTGCTGACTCAGAGCTGCAGGGAGGGTTCTCACTCAGAACACTCGCCTTCAACCACTCCAGAGAATGAGGTTTTTGCTGGCTGCGAACATCATCTGGCTGTCTCTGATTAACATCATTTCTCTGCTCTAAAACAGGAAGCTCCAAGCTGCTCTCAGCTGTGTTTGTGCAGTCCTTCAGCAGGCCTGGACTCCTACGTTTCACATCAGACCGAGCACTGAGAGAAGTCTGACAGTCGTTCTTTCTGTTCTCTGTCTGCGAGTCTGCTGAGCCAAGATACACTTTCTTGGAGTCCTTGCTGATTTGAGGTTTGCTTGCACTACTTCTCTTTGGTTTTGTCCTTTTCACACTGCAACAAAAAGGAATTTTGTTTTTTTAAATTAAAAAAGAATCTTTACTGCCTTCATCTACCATTTTTCCAACTCCGAAACACCACTTCGGCCACTCTCTTTCTGAGCACGGAAAAAATCCCTGTATATCATCTTGACAAGCAGCAATGTTTGTGTAGTGTGGATAATATCAAGCAGTATCCATCTGATTTTCCACTGTGCTAGGGAGAACCCTATTTATTAATGACTAAGCCATGAAGGAGTGAGTTCACACTCTTTTCCAAGAGGCAGAACTGGATTCATTACAGATGTTAAAGGTCAACATGGCAGAAGTATATTGAATTCCTTTCTGAACTGGCTAGATAAAATAGCATTTCCTAAGTGCCTAAATGATTGCAAACCATTCCCATATATCCACATGCATAATGCATATCTACAGGACCAGAGGGGGCAGGCAGGGAGAGGCAGCGAGTGCGTCTCTGTGTGAGAGTTCCTAATCTCTATTTTAGAATGTTCCTCTGGAATTTTTCCCAGGACATTTCAAAGCATTACTTTCAAGTTAACCACCACTCATCCAGTATCAAGCCCATTCATCTGGCAAGGACTTAGGTAATGCAAGTAGATGATATTCTAAAAGGAATTATACAGGAAAATGGGATCACAAGGGACCTGATGGAGTGTCAGTACATAAACACTCCTCAGCAGTGCCTTACCTATGGATCTGGATTTCACACAGCCCATAAGATGAACTTTATGCTCAAGTGCTGAAACTGAACTTTGAGTCTAAACACAATACTATAGACAGCCCAAGCTGAGACCACTTTTTGGTGCTCAGCTCCTGCTGAGCAGTTCCCAGGTCAGTGTATCTAACTCTTTCTCAAAGAAGGCTCATCCAAAACAGGTAGAGCTGGCGTACCTCCAAAGCTAATCTCCTTTCTAAAGACAACACAGATGAGACAACATGGTTAAAAAGAAAAGTTGCCAGGGTTCACAGCAAATCCCTGATTTCACAGGTGATTTGGGGCTGCTGGCAGCTCGCACAAGTCCGGATGGCGTCCTGGTACTGCAGAAGAGCAGTGACATGTTCAGCTGATCAGCTCACCCTCCCCATCCACTCCACCAGGGACACTATTTAATTGATCGGTAATCCAGATTCTCAAAATGAACAAAAAATATATTTGCAAAGTGTTTTTAACCAGACTCAAGCATCATATTTATTCTGGCTCACAGCTTCATTCAAGGAAAAACAGCCTGTTTTGACTCTGCCTAGTGCTATGTGTGATATCTATGTGGGTTGTAATAGCTTTCTCCATGCTGTAAAAAATAACAATCACTTTATGTGCTTATCCACACTACAGTTGTAATCTCTCAGTAATTTACAACAATCTTTTGTAAAGTAGTTTGTATTATTTAAAATTTCATTACATAAGCTAGATTCTACCAAACCAGAGTTTACCAATTACAGATTCAAAAGCTTAGAAAGAATAGTGGCATACATTTTTTTCAGGATATCTTGCTTTAGTTGTTCACTCAGGCTAATCTTAAGCTTCTTGTTCTCAGCAGATTCAGTAAAATATTCAGACGTCCCACTGGAAAGTTCTTCTTTCTGCTCCAAAAGAAAATACAGGTTTAAAACATGACACATCAAGCTATGATTATTCAACAGAAAACTCCATTTCTAATACTAAGATTTACAGATGTTCTTTATTATTTTGATCTGAGCAGTCTAAGAGAAACAATTATTTTTAATCTTTTAATATTTGGGAGTCTAGTCAGTTCCCTCCCCTTGACTCCCAACCAACATATTTTGTATGCTAAAATACACCGCAAACAAACAAGACTGCAATGTAAAGGATGTAGCTTTCCAAACCATCTGAGGAAACTGTTGGCAAATATTTGACATCTTTGTGGCTCAAACTGTGACAAATGCCAGGAATCTCTCTTGCAGACAGGAGCATGCTTGTCAGTTTTTTTTTTTTTTCTGAAGAGACTGACTGGCGCAGTGGTCTATATACTTTATTCTCAGAGGAATTCCCATCATTTTCCATACTTACAAAAAAACATACACAGTGTTATTTGCACATTGAACAAGGCAAGGGTTAAAACTTTTAATTCTAACGTTTAAACACTCGCAGCTTGTAGTGGTTGGCTACTACAGGACAACAGGGGAATTCTTTCTGGTCTCAGCTAACAGCAGCACCATCCTTTTATATAATATGAGGTTGGGGCGAGCGGGAGGGAAGGAAAATGCTCTTTTTCTTCAAGCTGTGAGCACTTCCTTTCACAATGAAATAATCTCAAGCAGAGAAAGGCTATTTTCTGATTTCACTACTAACTACAGCATAGTCCAAAAACGTATTCTCTGAGGCTACGGAGCAGAGGAAAAAGAAGTGGTAAATTCAAGAGGAGACGAGGTTTTGTGCATCTCCTTGTCTTTGAGAGTACTTTTCTCCATCAGCCTCCATGATGCAACCTCTGACAGGGGCTCCCCAAATGCAGGGAATGCTGATTTAGCCCGTTCTTTGGTTAACTGAGGGCACTGGAACCAGGTGGTATGGAAGAACTGATGGACACACAAAAAGCCAGCAGAAGCACAAGGCCAAAGCTTGTACATGACCCCTGCCTGGAACATCCCTTGGGAACCTGTCACTTAGGGGAGATTAAGCCCTGCCCATTTTTATTTCTGTTTTAAAGGAGAGGGCGGGGGGTACCTCCATGCTCTTTCCAGATGAAATAGCCAGTGAAAACAGCTTCCTGTTTTGCAAGCAGAAGGAGCGGAGTCAGGCAAAGAAATAAAGCCATTTTGGCACTTAAAAAAACTACAGCTGTTCTGAGCCTTCCTTTCAGAGACAAGGCACACAAATGTGTGCACTGAGCGATGTATGAAGTTCTGTCCACTCATGGTGCAACGAGGCAAAAAACACATGGAGCACACATGCAATGTGATCTCAGACTCAGAAATCAAGCTGAACTAGTTTAATTTGAGGGATTAATTGCTGCTTCTATTCTTGTTGGAGGTAGATTCCCCTAATTTGACTAAATATATTTTCATACTTTGGAAGCTATTAAAGACGGGAATACTATTAAGATACTCAAGCGATTCTGCTAATTTTAAGAAAAGACAGAGACTGCAAAGTCTGTAGAAACTATTTTGATTTCCAGTAACAGTCACACAATTTAGAGGCTGAAGGATCTTGCACAATCATTCTGCATCAAAGCAGCTGGAGAGCACTCGTACTTGGCCAGAGAGCAGGAGCCCATTTGAATTCCTGCTGGGTGGAAATGGGTAAGGTTAATTCTGTTAAACCTTCTTCAACCCCCAGTGCACCGACCAGGCCAAGATCAGCAGCCCACTAAGGCAATTCTCGTCGCTGTGGTAAGCAATGCGTGGAAAGTAGCCCCTGATACAAAATCCAGGGGAGGGGCTGGGGATAGTTCCTGTCCACACGAAATCACTTCTGCAGATTAGCAACAAACCTCAGTTCTAAACTGATTACAAACCCTGCAAGGGATTGGTGTGGTCCTGCCAGGGTGCGAGGAGCAGACCCTGCAGAGAGACAAGGATGACGAAGTCACGTCACTTGTGAGTTGAGTCAGGCTGGAGTTAAGGGCCCCAAGTTGCAGGGCTAACACATTCCCTCACTGCGCTGTCATCAACCTTTTGTTTTGCTTTCAAATAACTTATCACATAAAGCCGTGACAGAAAGGGTTAAGGAATCAAAAAAAGTAAAAATCAAAATTATTTATATGTGAAACACTTCTGAACATGCCCTCTAAGTACAGTAGATTTTCCCCTCGGAACCACACCCTGTAAGTGCTGTATTTTGAGAGCTGAACAATTAACATAAGGCATATGAGTCAGTCTTTGAAAGACTCTGTGGGAACCAGAGAGCCTTTTGCTATTAGGAGTGATGTAAACTCCCTAAGGCTGGAATAAGTCCACAATAGAAGGCAGAGAGAGTCATAAATAACAACAATGGGCACTCCATATACTACTAAGACACACAGCCATTATTGGTGATACTTCCTTTATTTTCTTTATTAGACTTAATAATTTTAGTTAATTAAAAAAAAAAATAAAACACACTGTCTGTTTTGGGAATACTATTTATTTCCTATGGGAACTTCAGGACTTGTTAAAGAAAGAAAAAAAGCTAATCTGCTCTCATCCTGTCTAGTAATCCCAAATTCCTTTTAGGCAGTGAAATAATTAAAGAAAAATATTCCAGGCATAAAAGGGAGGACAGCAGAAGCAGACATCATATAAACAATGACACCATGACAGAGAAAAACGTCAAAGCACCGCCAGACTTGCGACTCGACTCTGAAAGAGCTGCAGGGAGTGGGATTGCTGCTAACAAATTAAAACCACATTTCTTGGCAAATTGTTAAAGACAGACATATTTACATTTGTATAGAGACTGGGTGGGCACAAAAGATTAAAATGCTTCTCTAGCCCTTGAACTGCCAAGTTCTATTAGAAATATGTGCTCTTAAAATCCCAGGGTAAGCTCAGTCCTTTTTGTCACTAAAACGGCAGAGAAGGGCCTGCAGAAGTGAAGCTTACAAAGTCTTACCAGCCTACCTGCTCATGATACTGGCCTCCCCAAACCTGATTTTAAGATCTTAAATACTTATCCAGAGAGATGTCTGGGGGAAGAAAAACCTCTATCAAAACCTACAGAGAAACATGGGGGTTTTTTTGTTTTTTGTTTTTTTGTTTTTTTTTTTTTTTTTTTGCAATCTCACTCAACTTACTACTCACTCAGGTTGAAAAAGAAACTCTCGAAAATGGTCCTTGCCATCTCCAGCTCTCTCCAAGACAGCTGAGTTTGGCAATGCAGCTTGAAAGATCTGTTAAAGACCTACCCATGCACTTGTGAGGAACCCTTACAACTCATTACCCTGAAGAACAGTGAAAGCTTTGGCCTTTTCAGCATGACAAAATACTCATACAAATACTTTTTTTTTTTTTTCCCCCCCCAGTCTAATACTGGGTTGAAAGAAAAGTTTCCAAAGGGAACACTGCTGTCCCCCTTTCCTGCCTCTCTGGTGTCATACACTTTGTAGCTGTCTCTCACTCTTCTCAGTGCCACAAGCTTTTGTACCAATAAAGTAAGACTACGGGATAATTAAGTTTCATGTCTGGTTAACAAAAACAAAACCACCAACCCCGTAATAAAAAACACAGTTTATAAGATGCATTTATCAATGTGGCTCATCAAAATACATCAATGGGTTCAAGAAATCAATTTTTGTATCACAGTGGCAAATGGGAGGGGACTGTAAGAATAATAATATAGACAAAGCTATGAACTAAACTATTATCCCAGGCACACACAATAAAATTAAATTAGTGACATTAATAAGACAGAAACATTTATTTAGGGGAGCTGTATGTAAGCTTGTAATTGCAGGATTTCTCTTAGTGTCGTTCTAAGCTGTATCATGAGCTCAACCATCAAAGATAACCTTTAGGTTTTAGAGGTGTCCTGAGAGATGACTGACAGATTAGAGAGGTCAGACAGGACTCCTTCCAATCTGATAAACAAAAAGGGCTCCTTAAAGCAAGTGAGGAGGCTTGTGAGGGAAGGATGAATCAGATACTACAATCTAACTGATAAAAAAGTGACAGAGACAGGACTTTGGGTCTCATCTCCTGCCCTCTCCCAACCCACATGAAGGAAAAGCTTCCCACAGTTTCAAGATGCAAATTTTTTGCATTTCCAATGTAGTGATGCATCAGTCCTGGCAGTTCTACTTATGAACTCCAACCACATCATAAAACACTTGCAGAAGTTTTCCAAGTACAGAAATGGATATTATTGTCAACCTGAAATGCAGTTCTTTGATTGGATTTGTGGAATATTGCTCTAGATTTTAAAGTTGACTGTCCTGCTCTAAAAGTCTGTAAATTCCAGTAAAAATCATTAAAGATCATTCCATGTTACAAGCTGGAGTACTGGTTTTGCCTTTGAAATAGGTATTTTTAAGGAATGCTGGTGGTTTTCAAAAATACTCCAATTTCAGTCTTGAAAAGAATGTAACAACCAGAGCAAACTGCATCTCTCCAGGAGGAGCAGAACAGTTCAACCTCCCCATGATGTGGCACAGAAAGCAAAATCAAACTCCTGCATCAGTACAGTCTTCATTATCTACCACCAAAATTCCTTTTAATTTGACACCATGGATCTTAAATGTTGCTTGTCAGGAGACCCTATGGTCTGTACTATCTAGTCCAAGCATTAGCCCAGTCTATTGGAAGCCCCCGTGATACACATTCCACTTTCTTAAAGCACAAGGTGTGAACCCAAGTTTCTCACTCAATACATAAGTCCTGGCAATTACAAAACATTCCAAAGGCCCCCAAGGCATCACCAGATTAGCTTAAAGCATATGACTTCTATGAGGAAAATGTCTTCTTCCCTTTTAAGTATTTGGTTCAGATTTTAACTGTATTTCACATATATGAGGAATCCCAGACCGTTCTGAGTGTAAGAAATTCGGAGCTCTCTAGATCTGCATTTGAGCACTTCCTAAAGAAGAGAAAACAGATGAATTCCTGCTGGAAATGGCAGAGTAAAAATGAAATGTGATTCTTCCTAAAACCTAGAGCTGCAGGGGAGCCTTTTTATAAACTCAGACCTATCTGTAACACAGAGAGCAAATACCCCCATCACACTTTCTAAAGGCACAGAAGTGCTCCTGAAACAACTGATTTATTTACATACCGAGCAGCACATGACACAGGCTGTGTGCATTTGCTTGAAGGCAAGAAGTGCTAAAATTAATGTTAAGTAATTGAGCTATTAATCATTCTGATTTTATATACTGATGCTACAAGACTCAGATTCTATCTTCAGTGAAAGTGTCCACTGATAAGAAATGGAGGAGTAGACAACAGCTTTTCCAAAATAACTTCTCTCAATGACACTGAAGAAAAATTTAAAGCACATTAAGAGGAATTTTTTACTTTTTTAAAGGAAACCAATGTCTTACAAGCATGCATCTTCAGCTAGCCATTCCCATCGATTTTAGGCTCTTGACTCCAATAGTTACGAAAGAGGACATGCATGCAAGACACACAGCTCATACTTGAAAGAGTTTTGCATAAAATGAAGAAATAGCAATCTTATGTGGTGCTCAACCCCTTTCTCCAGCTTACAAACCATGAGAGAATATCATAAACAGGCCCCCCTGTAATCCTGTACTACAGCTTTGCACAGTCTGGCATGAGGATCCGCTATTTGCTTGCCAAATCTAACTGGGTACTGGGGTCAACCAGTGCAGATGTCCATCAGGATCACCCACCAGCAACACTGAAGCAAACTTTGCATTTGGCCTTCCAGATACAGCATGGGTTATATGACATAAGAGAATACTCCGTAGAGTACAATATGTACACAACAAAGTGATTCAGATGCTCACAACTTAAATACTTGCAGGAAAAAAAAAAATCTGGGAAAAAACCCCATCAATTTTATGCTCTTTTTTCTTTTTATGCAATTACAATATGCAGCAACAACTGGAGGAGATCTTGTAAAGAATAACTAATACTCTTGATTTTGCTGGTTATACAAAAGAAAAAGATGTAAAACAAGGAGAACTGCACAGCTCAGGAAATAATTACTGTTCAACAATTTAGTGTTTTAGCCTGGTTTCCAAAACAAACACCACCACCACCCTAAAAGCCCCCAAGATTTCTGAGCTCACACAGGGGATCGGTCCCTCCATATAATTTCAAATCACTGCAAATTGTTAAAAAGTCCTGCCGTGAACTTTACCATCATATATTTCAGTTTCCTGTTCAGCCAAGTTATCAACTTCCTATTAGTTGTAAGAGATTTCTGCTGAAGGCTGAGAAACAGATTGCTCTTCAAAACAATTTTTAAAAATCCTGTCAAATATTCTTTGCCCAACAGGAATATCAAGAATTATTATCAAAACTTGAAGTTAAAACTTTTCAAGTCCTAGAGCCATCAAAATCTTGTAGATGCACCTCAGCTAAATAAAACCTTTAACTCCCTGCCAGCCTTTCCCCCGCCCCTCTGCCAGGGGTGCCCGTCCTCTCCGAGTCAGCAGAGAGGAAAGAGCAGAGAATCAGCCCAAATCCACATGAACCACCAGCATAAGCTGTGACAGCAAGAGTGAGAGGGGAGAGGAAAACGAGGGAGGTGAAAGGATGATGACAGATGATAATATCTTAAATAACCACAAGGCTTTGACAAATGGGATCTTGTGAACACTGCTAAGTAGTTAGACTTAAATCAACTGGAGCACTCATATAAGAAACAACTACCAAAATGAGTAAAAGATTACTCAATTTGTCCCTACTTTTTGAAGATTGCTTCATATGGAAATCATTTTAGGAGTTTAATCATTTATACTGCAGCTACAGGACCATCTGTATTTCTGCTCTGCCTCACCTGGATTTTGCATAATGACGTAGACTTTTATTGAAGATGTATTCCATTTACTTGTTGGCTTTAAGGCAATAAATATTACTTTTTATTTCATTCCACATATACTCTTATATTCTGTCTGCTTTTCAGATAAATAATGCTACAGAACAAAGATTTTCCAATCAGTTCCTTGCAGCAACATCTTGGCTTTTTTCCAGTGATCACACAGTTAATTCAACCAGCAGTTTGCATGAGAACTGCAATTGCTCTTTTCAGTAAAAATACTGTGCATTTATCAACAGATGATTTTCATTTACAGCCCTAGTGCCCCTCTACCCAGCTCTGGGAGGTTTCTCTGAAGTTCTCCAAAGCCTTCCCCAGTCTTGACTAATTGAAATAATTGTGTCAGTTTTCATTTCATCATTTGTCCACTTCTCTGGATAGTTAGTTACTACAGCAGACAGCAGTGAGACTTTTGCCATGCAGAAAATAAATCAGTTTGTAAGCTATAAGAAGAAACTCCGACAAGTTCAGACAAATCTCACTGAGGCAAATCACAGCATCACCGCTCTCAGGTGTCTTCCCTCCCCTTTTGCAGGAGGTTCCTCCCCCACTGCAGAGCTGGCAGAAGGGAGCACACGCACATGCCTCAGCTGCTCTCACCTGCAATTCAGTGCACCAGCCTAAAATCCAGGGAGGTTCGGTGTGCATGAATCCACAGGACTGTGATACACAGCCAGATGAGATGCAGGCACACAGCCCTTTTGGCAAATGCTGCTACAGAAGTGGTAATCTCCAACGAGAAGAGGCAGACAGGCGGGACAAAAGGGAATATTGTAAAGCTGCTGTAGCTTTCTTTTTATGACCGAGTCAAAGGCTTCAGGATCATTACTCTGAGATGTAATTTCTCAGAGACAGCATCCTAATGATTCAAGCTAATTTAAAGCTACACCAACAATGAAAAGGAAGTCTCACCCTTACCCAACATGTGGTCCTGCCAAGGATCAACACTGAAGGGATCTGGCTGAAAGTGAACCACGCAAACAACAACAAAAAACCAAAACAAAACCACCCCTTGTTTTCAGAGGGGTCACTGAATGAGCCCAGCTCCCCACACATGCCAGCACTGATAGAAACTGTAGACAAGAATGCCCAGGGAAGTGAAGGCAGGAAGAGAACAGAACGTGAAGGATGAGTAAAAAATAATGACAGAAGCTTGAAGTGTCAAAAGTTTAAGCTCACCAAAGCAATTCTTTGGCTGTTCCACTAATGTGGTATTTGGATAAAGTTCATTAGTCTGCAGTTTCCCCTCTCCACCTTTTTGAAAGAAGTAGTGAACCCTGTTCATATTTACCAAACTACAGCTTAATATTTTTCTCCTGTTTCCTATAATGACTGAAAAGAATTCAGTCTACTATCTAAAATCCCAGAACACTAGATTTTATAAAAATTAAAAAAGGATACTGACATAAAAAAAACAGCAACAAGACAAATATTACCACAAATGTACCATTAACATGTGTTGTGGACGTTACTTCCCAACCCAGGTAACTCTCAGCTGCTAGCTAAAGGGTGGTTCTGCTCCATTCATCCAAATCCTGGCTGCGTGATCCTGCAGCATTTTTTTGTATCACAATTGGCAAGTGTGTGGGTACAGGATGAGTTCAGTGAACTGACATGATGGAAAACTAATCCTCCAATGAAAACCAGAGAAACTTCACAAATAAATACTTTTCTGCTAGATCAAGTCAATGAACTAATTCATCTCGGCTGAAGAATCACTTGGTCCATTGTAACCAGAAAGGAAAGGAATATGTGGCTGGATGTAGAGGGGATGTGGACTGACCTTTTCAGTAGGAGCCCACCAGCACAGCAGTTTCACTGTAATATTTTATATAGATATATACACACACATGCCAAGATTAGTCCTTACACTATGAATCGTGCAATTCTATTTCACAGCATTTCCTTCTTCCCCTACCCAATCTGATATCACTTAACAATAAGTCTTTAAAGTATTTAAGATAACTAAATTCCACATGAAGTCTTGTACTAATCTTTACAAATTGCTGCTATCTGAAGTTTTCATTCTACGTTCCAACAGACACACTATTCCAGCAGCATACACTCCAGTGGGACGAGTCTCCTGTTAATTACAGCTAAGTGTTCACGTTTGAATGAAAGAACCAGAAGCTTCTTTCCCAGCATAATCAAAACCCAAGCAAATCCTGTCACTTATGGTCTTGAGTTTTAAGAATGAGAATTCTCTAATTCTCCTGATGTGTATTACAATGACACAATTTATAAATCAGATATGTATGACAAAGATGAAATAGTTTGCTTTTATTTCCCTGCTGGGGATTTAAAAAACATTAGGCACATCTTTAGCACTTTTCTCCGTAATGTGTACCTGTGAGGGTTTTTTTTTGTTTGGTTTGATATTTTAAGAGCAATAATCTGCTAGAAAAGAATATTTTTGTATAATATTCTCTGTAACTTAACAAGGCTCAGTGGAAACCCTGAGACTTTTTAAATCAAGACAGGATCTCCTACTCACCACTTTCTTTTCTGATTTCACACAAATGGTAATTTCAAATTTCCACTTTAATATCATCTTTAGCTTAACCTCCTTCATGCTTCCGCTAGAAGTGCTTCCTCTCATAGATTCTAGTATAAAGCCGATGTGGTTATCAATGAATACTCCATTGTTTGCTCACTTTCAAATGCTCATAAGCCTTCCACCCATTTCCACTGTTCCTCCAGATAACCCATTTCCAATTTTCCATTTTAGCTCTCTACATAATAATAATCGAGAAAATGTCGTCACTGACAAAGATGACTAATCTCTTCAGAGCTCTTATATATTTCCCTGAGTTTCCTCTTTTGCCATGTTCCCAAAACTGTCTTCTTTTTCAAGATAAAACTATTCGAGATTACAAACATGGTTTGGTAAAACAGGAAACAATGGTTTTATGTTTAAACTTAGCATTAATCAGCCAGCCTATTCTTCCATCTTTTCCTTAAGACTTCCATTTTGCTTATGTAATTTCAATACCTTGCTATATTGTTTCTTTAATAGAGATTTCCCTTCTTCCAAAATGCTTATTACTGCCTGCAGCCTGAGTTTTAAATATAACCATAGACACACTCATTTATAAATACATCCTAGACAATTACGTATCAATAGATTTTCTTCTATTTTATTTCATCTCTGCTCCTTGGAGCTGCTCTCAAATATTTTATTAGTTTATGCTTAGAGCTAATTTTAGAGAGACTGTCTAACCTACCCTAACCTTAGTCTTACACAAGGCATCACAGAAGGACTCGAATTGGTTCTCCCAGAAACTGATGCTGAGGTTTGTACTTGTGAATATCTCAAAAGCAATCTAATTGTA
The DNA here is from genome assembly GCA_013397935.1 of Dasyornis broadbenti. Classification (NCBI taxonomy): domain Eukaryota; kingdom Metazoa; phylum Chordata; class Aves; order Passeriformes; family Dasyornithidae; genus Dasyornis; species Dasyornis broadbenti. The sequence goes on from VZRN01000631.1 coordinate 1,069,958, forward strand.
ATTTTTCCTAAGGTCCAGGACATAAAAATTGCATTTCGTAGCTGGCTACATCCCTTGAAGCTCATGGTTTAAGCACAGTCTATTTCAAAGATACACAGAATAGCCTAAAAAGCAGTGAAAAGGCAAAGAATAAAGGGCTGAAGTACAGGTGAAGGAAGAGAGTTGAGTTGAATGAAGAAAACGTGCACCAGGCTGACATAAAACTGGCTCCCAGTAATGGCAGAGGGGAGCACTGAGCCTGATTTGTCTTGACAGAGCTCAGGAATGAAGGCTTGACTCAGCATAAAAACAGTTTAAAAAACCAAATAATCGTTAAATCTTGACTAAGTCAATCACAGCCACAGCAACACAGGAAAGTGACAAAGTCTCTATTAATGTATAGTTAAGTGCTTTTATAAAACACAAATAGGCCCTCAAATCCAAGGCTGTGAGCTGATTAAAGGTTTGAAAAAACTTGCATCCAACACTGTGGCATTATTCAAACCCAAACAACATCAAGAAGAAAACAAAACACAGCCTCATTTTCAGCCCATGACAGAATATGCTGAGTGTATCAACAGAAAGGTCTTCTGGGTGGTCTTTTGTAGGGCAGAGTTTAGAATTCCAGCCTACTCACTGCTCAACTGCATAGAGAAGAGCAGACACACACAAAGTGCAGATTCTTTGCCTTTCTTCTGCAGTGCCAGAAACTTGAAAAACTCTCAGTGGCAACCAAACACTCCCCCAGTCTGGCAGAGTACTCAACTGGAGTATATGACCAATCTGGTACTAACATGCTGTAGGAATTCTGGAACTACAAAACAGTCTGGAGTGGACCCTTTAAGTAACAGTGGTAAGAATTAAACAGATGGTCCAAAACATTTGCTGAGGGTCTGCTCCCATCTTGCCAAGTTCTTCAAATCAGAGAAGATGCTTAGGGATAATTTTCTCTTACCCTCTCCTAGCAACACACTACACTGCCCATCCCAGCCAGGTCTGTGCACACGTGTTGCATCTGTAGGTAAAACAAACTCCCAAGACTTTATTATTGATTAGGTTATGATCCCACTAAGAGCTATTTTGTTTTTAAATATGAAAGTGTTTAAACTTGCTTTTCAAACAAGGAGTTTCCATAGATCGAGATCCAGTTTTGAAACAGTAAGGTTAGAATCCATAACACTGTATTTTTAAATTTGCCTTCTCCTTCCTACAGAGAATCACATGAAAAACTTCTCAGCTTTTATTTTATGGAAAGAGTAAAAAAATCAGATGTGGGAATTGGATATCTCAGAAGAGTTACTTAAGCAAGAAAAAGACCCCATAATTATTTCTCAGTCAAAACGGAGGATTTTCTACTTAAAGCATTAAGTAGTTTTCAAGACAATACTGAAAAAGTAATACTTTTCAAAATAGTCAAGTCCTTCTAGAGCAGAGAGATTGCTTTTTTCTGAGAGTATGAAAAACATTTGGTTGGTTCTGTGACATTTAAGGATATGTACCAAGCTAGGAATCGAGACAAGAAAATCTGCATTTAGCATTATAAATAGGAACACCCTGCCTGCTATTAAAAAAAAAAAAAAAAAAAGGAGTTGAATGAGTAAAAGAAAACCCTTTTTTTTTCCCAAGGGTCAAAAACACTTTAATACATGTAAGATCAACTCCTAAAATCCACCCAGACCTCAGGGTGTAATTGTGACCCTCAGTGTGAGACATAGAGCAGCACCTGGGCCCATGTGAGTACTCCTGAGACAATCAGCACTTAACTGCAGCATAAAATTCAGAAGCCTTTGACCCTGATAAAGCCTTCAGGATGAAATATTTAAGTAGAATTGCTTATGGTATTTAACCACACACCAGTGCCTTTTCCTCCATAAATGTTTGGGGATTTTTTTTCCCAGCAGGGCCAGCACTGATCCGCTTGAGTTGCTGTGCAGAACAAGTGCTAAGAAAACATACAAGAAACCCATGGACATTACAAACAGCTACATTATAATTCTGCAAAGTAAAATGCTACAAGGACAAAACGTAAAGGAAGAAAAAGATCCTTAAATCAAGGTGCTAAAATCATACCCTGTTTTCTAAATACATGATTTTTTTTTTCTCTAAGTCTTACAAAGCTCAGAAAATGCTGAGCTTTCAAAATTCCCATTTTTGCCTGCCTTAGGCTCATTTCAAGATGTCCTTCTGAATACTTTGGCCCAACTGTTAACTGTTTCTGGTGCCAAGGTGACAATAACAAATACTTGAATAACTTACATGTATATATAAATGATCATCTCACTTCTATAAAAAACCCCAAAAATTTATAGAATGGTTCTGTACATACCAATGCACCGTTCTCACATATCCAAGCACTTGGATCGAAGTCAAGTTTACTGACACAAACGATAAATTTCTCTGGAAACACACGGAGCTCTACACAAAAGGAATTGAAAAGAGGATTACAAAAATTATAACCACTTTCAAAACCACTTTCATAATAACAACATACGCACAAGTTATTTTAGTACAAAAAATTACTTATGTTTTAAATTGTACACTCATTTCATGCACCCCCCTAGCTTCTCACCTACTCTCTTCACCATGCCACCCTCCCTTTGTTTTGTTTTTATAAAGCGTTCCAAAAAAAAATCAATAAGTAGAGTAAATTGAGTTCCCAAGAGGAAAGTCAGGGCTGCAAATTAGTCCACCTGCACCCCTGGACAGAAAGACCAGACAGAACCAACAGAAAAACCACTTAACAAGGATTTCTTTTGTTCTACTCTGGTGATGAGTCTTTTCATCACAAAAGGTGTAAATTGGGTTTGTAGCCCAGAACAACATTCAGTCAGGGCTTGGCATCAAACCTCAGCATAAGGCAGAAAGTTTCTAGAGTGTTTCACACTCTGACTACAGAGATTTTTGAAGTCATTAAACAAATTGGTTAACTACTACTAAATTACACATTTTACTCAAGATCACATGGTTTGTTAGGAAGACAACAAAGTTCGTATTTACAAAGGATTAAAAATTGAAGGGTTCTCAGATCAGAACAGATGAGACAAAGCTTTATTCAGTACCTGGCAATGTTATGGGAAGAACACAGCTGGATATTTTCTTGTTTTACATATGAAAATACATCCAGACCAGTATCTTCATATTTTCAGCTTTTTTTCATTGCTGGTTTTCATTATGTTTTTATAAAAAGAGAGTTAACAATTTTGAAAGTTTGTTATACTTCAGAATGAAACCATAACACTCTATTTTTGTGGGATAAGAAAGAGATGAGGTTTGCAGAAAAAAAAAAACCATGAGGTTGATCTTACAGATAGTTTTTTACAGAATTGAAGAGTGAGGCAAGTTCATTCCAGCAACATGTTTGTACCGCTATATTTCATAACAATCTCATCTGCTGGCTAGCAAAATGCAGGCATCTTTAGGTATTCATTGATGCTTTAGACCAGTTCAAATTTAATGGACAGCAAACAATGTTGAGATACCTGTGCAGACACTCTGCTATTCTATTCTAATAGGACAAGTTTGGTGAAAGATTTAAAGTCAACAATCTGATTGATCTCTTCAGACAATATGGACTTAGAAAACAACCAACCGGCATTTGAAGACAGATTTCAACATTTATTAATATAATGAATTCCTATAAAAACAAGAAATCCTTAAAAAATATCCATTCAAGTATTCACTACTTTGAAGGATTTTGCTTTTTTTTATGCAAAAAAGGTCAGCAGAAAGGGCAGTGATCATTATAGCTCCTTTGCATTGCTGTTGGCAGGACAGGATTGATATCCACTTCCTTCCAGAGCATCCTGGCTTGAGAAAACATGAAGAAAAGACCTGGTCCAATGACATCACCTACGTAAAGATTTTATAGCTCTGAGGTGAATGAAAGCCTTTCCTGCATACACTTGTACTGTGTGTTGATGTCACAAGACACTTGAGCAGTAATGAAGTGATTCATGCTGCAACCTCTGGTTGATTCACCCTGCAGAGACTCAGGAAAGTGCTGAGTCTCATCATACTTACAGAATTTGGTGTGGCTGAGCTGATTAACCTGGGGCAAGGCATACACCAACTTAAAATTAAGTTTAAAAAAAAAAAAA
>VZRN01000631.1:1074057-1097319 GCA_013397935.1 Dasyornis broadbenti
AAAAAAAAAAAAATCCATCTTATCTCAAGAAACTCTTATCTCAAGAAATGTTCCTTTTCTCAGGAAACCTTTGAAAAAAACCAGAAAAAACCCTCCAAAAAAACACAAGCTCTGAAAGAAATGTCGATTAAGTAGACCAAAATCTGACGAAGTATTAGTTATGTTCCCTTTCTTCCTCTTCTAAGCAACTCTATAAGAAAGTGATTTCTTACCATGATAATGTTTCCCTAGAGCACAACGGAGATTAACCCATCTCTTCATAAAGTAGGCAGTAATGTGCAAACTGTTGGCTGCAACATAAAACAGAGGGATAATAGTAATTGTAAGGGTATCCTGGACATTCTGCTCTCAAAGTGTTGCACATCTGCTAAGACAGCATTGAGAGAAAGCAGCAGCAGCAGCTCAAGAATACAAAGGAAAATGTAACTTTAATGGAATATTTTTCAAAAGAAACTGCTGAATTCTCATACTGAAGTCTCAAGAAATAAGCATCTGAAACAGGGCAAAAATTTACACAAATTAATAACCACCAAGTTCTGGAATCCAACCACAGAAATAAATTAAAATTAATTAATTGATCAGAGATGTCATTTGCTTCATAGTGTGGTGGCATGGTCATTGGTGCTATTCACAATGCTTTCATACATATTCTACAAGAACACTACAGATGTCCATTTACTTAACTGCCTTCTAGAGGAACGTGAACATACTTAAAGCTGGTAGAAAAAGCTAGCTATAAACAAAACCAAACATGAAAGGGCTTAATTATCTACAGTTCCACTGAATGAAGTGCAAAATGCTCACATTTGAACTCCCCAGTATGTACAGGAGCCAGACTGGCCTGGCTGACTCAGAAGGTACCTGTAACCTCCAGAGGCTTTTCCAGTTTCTATTCCCAAGAATGACAGAAATCCTTGTGCACCAGGAGTGTAAGAAAAGGACAGAAAGGATTATATTATGGCTGAGAGAGTATTACACCAAGGAAATCAGCTTTTACTTTTGTTCTACTTAAATTCCCAAATGACCTGAGTAAATCAGTTAGCACTTGATTCATAAAGGTATTTAGCAACCTGACGCCCACTGCAAGTGCAAAAACCTGGCATCTGTGACTCATCCTCCCCAGACTCTCTGTGCACCTCACTGAAATGCAAGTGTGAAAGAGGGTTAGAGATATTCCCCTAATTTGGATGGGGGTTGCAAGACTTAAATTATTGATGCTTCTAAGACGGTCAGGTAGCTACCCTAGGTGAAATTAGCACCGATAAGTTTGAGTATCAAGTGCTACTGCTGTTCTTCTAATGCAACCATTTAAAAACAAGGAAATCTTGCTTGTTCCAATCTCAGTCCCTACTGAGAAAGTGCCAAGGCATGCCTTGTTTCTAAGTATAAGCCCCAAAATGCACGTCCTCCCCTGCAGGATCCACCACTCTCCGATTGCTACCAGATCTTCTGGAGCTCACCATCGAGTGCTCTTCAGCCTCACCTCTCATTAAGAACTATAGTTATCAATCACAATCAATCCCTTTGAAATTTATCAGCCATCTTTTTTCCTTCCCCTCAGGAAGATACCCAAAATTTGACTTCCTTTTAGAGATCAAGTCAAGATGTGACAAGTTGAACCATCCCTTAAAAACGATGAGCGCTAGAGAAAAATTTGGATGTAATCCACCAGCTTTATTAACTGTTTACTTAAAAGAACAATTAAGGAAAATTACTTTTAGCTATTTCCAGTTTGGCATCTACCATTCCTTATCAGTGCTGGTAGGCTTAGTCAAATCAAAGAATTTGCCCTGTATATAAATAAGTTATTAGTGTGATAATAACATCCTCCACTGTGACCTTGGAAGGCTGAGAAAGTAACATTCCTAAAAGCACAACTTGGAAAACAAATCTTCAGACAGTAAATATCAAAAGCTTTTCTTTCCACCTCCGTTTGTCTGCAATATTCCACATGTTTTGGGATTTTTTTGAAAGGAATCTAAAATGAAAAAGTGTGAATCTTTGTTTTTCATAGGAAAAGCAGGATACTTCGTTCCTGAAATTCTTTTATAAATCAGTGACATGTATATCTGTTTATTTTTCTTGCTATCCTGGTATTCTCGGAGAGGTTAAGTGTTTAATCATATGTGATTGATTGAATGAAGTTCCAAATTCTCCTTAAAGGCCATTGATTCAGCCAGCTGCTGTTCTATGGAAGAGAACATCTACCTCAGATCTGACAAAATAAATAATTATGTAAGAGATCAAAACACCTCTACAAACTATTTTTGCAGCATCAGCTCAAGGCTGAAAGTCTTATAAAGCCTTCACAGGGAATTGCCCCGACCTAATAAGCTCAGCCCAGAGAGACCAACACCAGAAAACCATTTTTGTTTCCATGATCGTTTTCTACTTTGCTGAAAAGGCCTGAATACATATTTGCTGTTACTTGTTGCTAACCCTGAAAAAATATTAGGATGCACATTTAAGATACCTGTGTTTTGAAAGTATCACACAGCTACACTCACCAAATATTTTGAAACCCTCTAGTACCCTCTGTGATCTACTCTGTAGTCAGCTGGGGTTCGAAAAGTTTTGAAGTTGTCAGAGTTACTGCAGAACTATAAAAATGCTGATAACTCTTTCCACTTCCTTCTGAGGAAATATATTATCCAATTAACCATTTTGCTTCATGAAATAAGACATTAAAAATTAGACACAGGCCTACAAGCAAACCTTCTTATCCAAGAACCCCATGCAACTCACAGTTTTTTAAACTTTCTACACAGTGCATGAGTTTAAATCTGTTCATGATATCACAGAAGGACAGACCAACTGCTACGTACCAAATTCTCCATCACTAACTCCTTTTGAGCACAACACAGAAGTTTGAACCTCAAGCTACAGACCATTTTGCTTCCAGTAATGTGGAAAGTTCACACATCCTGGGCTCAGCAAACTCAGTTGATCCCGCCTTCAATTTCCTCTTCACCATACAACACAGACAAAGCTCTATTTGCGGATTACCAGCACATAGGCAGAAATAAAATTGTATTTAGTAACTTGGAGTTTTGTTTTTCTTGTTTCAAAACTGGGGATTTAAATCATCAGATCCAGGGTCCAAAAACAAACAAGAAAAACGAAACTAAACAAACAAATCAACCCCAACAAAATAAATAGACCCTGAAACCCAAAATGAGACTGCATAAAAATGGTTCTAGAAAAGCCACAGTTCAGTTTCAGCTGAAATAGGCACCAGTGAGTGCTGCCTTTTAAGGGAACAGCAATTTGCCCTGCTTGTTGTATTTCAGAGTCCCACGACACCGAGAGGAAGTATCACACACCAACTCTCCTGTAAGACTATCCAGCAACACTTGTTTTCCAAAGGAGACACAGCCAAGCTGACTTGAGCTTCCACAAGGCTGCCAAGAGGCGGCTATGGTGCAGCGTAGAGCAGTGGGAAGCCCTCTCCCACGGCTATTATGGACCGTTCACCAGGGAGCCTGGGAAAATGCCTCTGAGCTGCTGAGTTATCTGCAGCAGCCTGGCAGGGGTTCACTCCCCAGCACACTCTGGCACTTGCCTGGCGCCCTGCTTCGCTCCGGTCTTGTCCAAAGCCACAGCACAAGCCTAAGGGTGACTGCCCCCAAAGCATTTCTCTATCTGACAGGCACCTATTTCAATATTTTCAAGTTTGTTACACCATCTTTAAAAATACACCTCCAGCCTAGACACTTCATATTTCTGACAGGTTGCTGTGGATTAGCACTGACTCTACATTTGGAAAGTAACAATGAAGTAAATCATTGCAACACGCATATTAGAAATATAAGAGGATAAATTTCTAATGTTACAATGTGAAAGTAAATACACAGGTGCATTAGACTTTCTGAAACACTATATTGTACATAAAAAAAGTCTACACTTAGCTCATGCTAGATTAATTTTTCCACACAGATTATGCTATACTACTAATAATGTTTACAGTATATAAAGCTTTTCATCTTCAAAGTGCACCACAGACATATTATTACACTGCTTTTTAGCACTCACATTTCTCCACTTAAAATTATTCACCACAGAATCACAAGTCCTGATCATTCGTAAACAAAACAAAAAAAGGAACATTTTATTGTAAACCTAGTGTCAGTTGTGCAGCTTTCCTTCCCAAAACAAATGTCCAACTCCATACCGTGTGCTCCAGAGCAGGTTGCCATTTCTAATTTAGAAGAGATTCAAAAGCAAATAATGGCATTTCCGTTTAAAGCCAGGTCTAAGATAAGGACAGCAGATGCAAGATACCAGATACAAAAAGTTCTTGAGACTTAAAGAGCCTTTTCTGGAATCGACTTGGTATTTTTTAAAGAAGAAGCATCTTCACCCAGTTCAAAGTTTTATACACCAAAGAACGGGCTTCAAAACAACTGAAACATGTCAGGATGGCATCCATTCTTTCCATGCAGTCTGCATTCAGTTCAAAGAAAGTGATTACCCCACGCAAGTACACAGGAAAATGCGTCCTGATCAACATAAAATCAAGCCCATAAGCTTTTTTAAAGCTTCAGGAGAAGCATCCAGGCCATTCAATTGATATACTTGAAGAATGGGTGTAGTATTGAATGAGTATTGCTGCAGGGTCTGACCTTGCCAACTCTTATACCTGCAAATAAATTCAGTGATGTCATTTGCCCGTCTTTTTCCAGGGTGCCTTACAGTAGCTTAAACCAAGTACAGACAAAACCAGATTGTTGATTTTTTTCACCTCTTCTTTTTCACGTTTTTTTTTTTTTTTCCTTTCCCTAGTTTTTCAGCATTAGTGCTCCTGTTCTACCTGCTAAATCTTCTGAACACAGGCCAGTTGCCAACACAAATAGGTGAGAAATCCCTCCCCCACCAAGGACCTGGGAACAAGATTTAGCTCCTATCTGGGAACAAGGTCCCTGACTGAAGAAAGACATGAACCTTTCAAGAAGTGTGATCACGAGAGGATGGGGTAGGCCTAGAAGAATCCTCCCTGCTACCAGAACCTGGATAGCGTAGACACAGCACACTGTCTAAACAATTCAGAATATGAGCCACAAACGGCAAAACTGGACTGAGCCATTTTGTGAAACCCTAGAGTAGGGTTGTAAGGCTTTGCTCTAGCAGGAGAAGTGAGGAATTCAGTGCAAAACCAGAACTATCCCGGCCAAACTAGATCTAGGATAAGGCTGGGCTTAGCCTGACTGTCAGTGCTGCTCTGGAGGAAAGAATGAAGAAAAGCACATCTGAGACCATCTGGCTGCAAGATGATTAATGCCCCTGATGGAGGTCCTGGGAACACAACCAGCTCTGAATTAAAAAGACCATCTTCCTTTCATTAAGGATCTTGAGGATGGAGAGGAAGGCTGATCCACTCCTGGAAAATCCATACCCATTCATAATGCATAAGCAGTAACAGCCCGCACCACCTGCCAGTGCATTCAAACAGATAAATGTAGAGCAATAGAGTTGATGGTCAGTGCACCTTTACCACAGACAACTGTTTTCTAACAGGAGACAAGATTTGATTTCACCCTTTTGTTGATCTCAGACTCAATAACCACGTTATTAATTGCATGTGACGGGCACGAACTGAAAGCTATTAAGGAATGCTCCCTGTTTTGACCATCTAAACTGTATTCCAGAGAAAGCCACGTGCCTCCACTTCTTTAACCACTGGAATGAGCACAACAACCAAGAGAAAGGCTGAGAAAGGCATCTGTTGCTACCAGCCAAAAGGCAGAGAGAACTGGAAAACAACCCCTGTGGTAAACACTGTCTGACAAGTCAGCAGCCCAGGAGAAGCTGAAGTATCTCCGAAGTGTCTGTACTGCGATGGAGTTCAGTCAGACAAGTACATCCCACAAACTGCCCAGACACAGCTCTACCCAAATGGACCAATGTCGGTCACATCACTGAACTCCTCACGGTGATAAAAGGAAGGCAGATTCTGGCTCAAATGACGCACAGACACTGTGATGGACCCAAGTCTGACTCGCAGGGCATTAGAAAATGCTTAATACAGCACATGCCTCTTTCACAAAATATGTCCTTTCAGCCTGTCTCTGTGGTTTTTCCTTGAAGAAATCCATGAGATGCAGAAATTTTTTTGATGCAATGAAGTACTTGAAAAGGAGAATTTTTTATTTTAAGTGTTAGGAATCTCTACAAAGCAAAGTTTCTTCAAGCACAAAAACAATCAAAATGTGGAAATGAGCTTCTTGGAATTTATCAGACATGACTGGTTCCCCTTACTGTTCATTAGAATAACAAAATCACTGGTGCCAATATTATGATGATGAAAGATTTTCAAATAAAGTCAATCAAACCTTTCACAGGTCTCCAGGCTCTAGTTTTTTTTTCTTCCTGGCAATAGGAAATAACTTCTGCAAAACTTTTACCCCCAAGAGGAAAGGGTTTTAACCCTAAAGCTCCCACAGCTGCCAAGACTTTCATCTTCTACCAGTAACAGGGTCTCTAGGCAAGGGTCACTAAAAATGTCAGGAATATATTGTATCACAGGGCTAAAAATCTTTGGGCTTGGTGAAAAAAGCCCAGCACTGCCACTGGAGACATGATGGGAAAGAATGAGAGGGGGAGAACAACCAGGAGCAGGTATATTCAGCAGAACTTAAAAAATGTGGCATGAATATGAAAACATAGTTTCTTCAAAGGTGATCTTGATACATAGCAATAAATATCCTTATACTTAATTTTTTTTTTTTTTGGAGGTCACCTGTTAGGATATCCCAGTGGAGCTAAGAGGTAGATGTGGATGGCCATGACTCCTCTTCTACCCTAACATCTAGAGGACACTTCAAAAGAATGTGCGTTCTAAGAGACACGTGTGGACTTGAACCTGCAGTTTCATGCTGCTGTTTGACTAAAGCAAGTTGTGCCAGAGGTTCACAGGTTTTTGTCTTTTCACACAACAGACTCTTGTCAGATTTGTAACAACTCAGAATAAAAGGAAATTCTGGGGCAGAGCAAATAGGTGGAAAGTACCACAACAGAGCCTTCTGTATTTTCTCTTTATAATGCTGGCAAATAGATTCTAATTAAGTCAGCTGCTGAAAGGCTCCGTTTCCAAATAAGTCTCTGTCTCTTTCTGCTCTCACAAGCTCTGATGCAGAGGATACCAACAAAAGGATGAAGAACAACCATGACTGTGATCGTCTGCTCACTGCCACCAGCTCAGCTCTGGTTCTGGCGCAAAGACGTGGAGACTGAATGCAAAATGGTTTGTATAAAACCACTCATTTTAGCTCACTCTGGAACGCAGTGTTATAAAGGACCACCTGAACGGCACAGCTTAGTAGCCTCCATTTCTGACATCGGCAAAACAGATGCCAAGTGCAAAAAAAAAAAAAAAATACGCAGAACATCCTCTTCCCCAAAACTCAATACCAAACTGAAAGTCTTTTATGCAAGACCAAACCCCACAATCCTGTCTTGTGCCATGGCAAGAAAACAGCAGACAAAAGAGAGGCATTGCTCACATTCTACGACCTACATGCATGCATCTAGAAAAGCCAACCAAACTAAGTATCTTAATAAAAAGAATAAGAGAAAGATACTCAGTAAACAAATACAAAACTGCCATCTTCTATTCTCTCTAAAGCGAGTTTTGATATTTAAACATGGATTTGTACAGTGAATATGGCATGTTTCTCTCTGAAGATGTGTAATTTGCTGTGCATTAGAACATCTCTGATCTGTCTGAAGTTGATGGAATACATCAAGTTCTAAGCCCACAACACAATCGAGATTACACTGAACTTTTTCTCCTCCTGTTTTCAAGTGAAAGTCTTTAATACTTGCTACACTACAAATTTTTATTTAATTATCTCTCTTTTAAAAAATAAATTAAGGTACAGGCCCTGCAAAGCTTTGCTGGGTTAGTTTTGTTTGTGGTCTGCCACTCGTGCCTTTGTAGTCCACAGAAACACTTCGCATGTAATAACCACAACATAGCTGGTACCTTCAGTGCTGAATCAAACACCCAGAACTGCTCTCACTGAACTATTTATATGGAGAAAATAGCCATAATTTTTTTTCAGGAATTGGCCCTCCATCTCTATCTGGACAGATTCCTATAAAGACTTATAAAAATTTTCCAAATATGAATAAACCCACAAAAATGTTTGCAATTTTAAAAGCTGTAATTTCTACCTTGGTCATATGATAATGAAACTTAAGAACAAAAGAACAAAGGAGAGTATTATTGTGTAATATGGTAGCATGGAAAGTTTAAAAAGAAATTCCTATTCATATTTAACAGTGAAATTATACCCACAATTACTTCCAGTTAAAATGAAAATAGAAAAGCCTTCAATGCTCAACACATAGCTGCAATGATTTTTTTTCTTTAAGTATCATAATGATTTTTCTTTTGTTGGTGATTGCTTGCAGACTTTTACTGAGACTTATTATTGGGACTTTCAGGGAAGGCAAGGGTTAAAGATGTATAAAAGAGATTTTCTCACAGTTTAAAGAGAGCAAAACAACACATTTAGGAAGCCAGACAGCTAAAAGGTCAAAACGTTACACTTCCAGGTCAAACTTCTGGTTGCAATTAAGTAAATTCCTCTGAACATTTCTAGGGAAATCACATTTCTTTTAGGTTTTATTTCAAATCCCTATTCTTTCTCACTTACATTTTAACCAAAACAATATTGCTTTCCTTAGAAACATTAAATAAAGAGCATTTTTTAAAGGAAGCTGACATTTAATTTTAAAGTAAGAATCAATACTTTTTTTCTTTTCCCATCTCACTTAATGTACAGTTGAGATAAAGGCAAAAGAAGCTATTAATCCTAGTTAATTTTTAGAATCAAAAAAATTCAACCAAAACAGTGAGCACTCAAAAAAAAAACCCCAAACCAATCTGCCACCTCTTCCAGCTGTGCCTAGTGCTAAAACAGATCCATGTGCTGTACACTGAGAATCCATCCTCTGTATTCCTGACTCCAAGGGACTAGAGAAGCTTTAAAACCTATAGAGAGCACACATGAAAGAGCGCCTCCAAGAGGAAAAGATGTTGCAAAGAAGAGCAAGGCAGTCAAATACGAAACAGTGCTTAGGGACAGATTTTCAAATTCACTTCATGTGCCCTTCAAAAATGCTGAATTCCCACTTGGAACAAGCATGCCAAAGGCTCTTTCCAAAGGTATGTTCCCTGGCCTAGGCGAGAGTCACTTTGATATTCTCAGGTGAGTATCAAATCAGAAATTAAAGGTGGGGTTCATCTTGCCTAACTTGAAACACCTGCATCAAACTAGTACCCTAAACTTCATTTTTAACTGATAAAGATAAATTACCTATTAACTTCCAGCCAACTTTGAGAAGCTGAGACACATAACTCCACTTTGTGGAGACACATGATTAATGGATGCTGATTTTTTGCCTAACTATAGAATGAATACTCCAAAGATAAACTTTAAATTTGCATAAATATATGTGTCTTTGCATAAACTGAAGTACTAACAGCAAACTCACTCTGCAGAAATACTTGGCTGATAAAGAAAGATCTCTATAGCTCACATGGATGTGTAAAAGTGGCTGTTTGTGCATGCAAACACACTTGTTTTCACACATACACACATTTAGGAGTAATTGTCATACTAATTTTTCTTTTCATAAAATGACAAAAATTATATGGAAACAAGAGACAAAAAATGGAAACAAGGTGAAAGCAAGAGAAAGGAATACAATGAATTAAGGCAGAGAGTAATTCAAGGCTAGAGGTCAAGACTTGCCAAAATCAACACCAAGTTCTTCCTTTTCACAAACATACACCAAATTAAACAACTCTCCTGTTGTTTTGAATAAATTGTGTTTCTTTTCAACCCAACACTATCTATATAAAACACTTTATTAAGGACATCTTTAAAATAACTGCAACATTTCATTTCTTACCCAAGACCATAAATAACTTCACGGGGAAGCTGCCACCAGGGATGAACTAAAATAGGGAGAACACATTCAATTCACCCAGTGCTGCAGTTGCAAATATCCCATGTAAGACAGGGACAGCCATTGCTGAAGCCTCTGCTACCATGAATGTGGTAACAGGAAGATCCTTCCAAAGGCAGATGCTTCAATCCGGACAGGCTCTCAGAGACACCAACTCTGACTGAATGAGGTCTCATTTTACAGAGGAACACAGTGGTAAGAAAGGCCACACAGGGGAAGACCAAAGGTCCCTAAAACCAAACTTTACTTGGGTGTAAAAATGCCTGCAAGGGGACACTAAATACAACAGCCAAGTGCACGTGGTTATTTCCCCAGTATTCTGCCAGACTCCAAGCCCTCTCAATTCAGGCCTGTAGTGCACCAAAGGAGGTTCTGCATCCTCCCTCGAATACTTCCCCATGTTGCTGCGGATTCTGCACAAGCCTTTATCATACCTATTATCCTTTGGCAAAGACTTCCACAGTCCTCCTAACTACCACAGCAATTCCAATCCCTTCATTTGATACACCCTTGCTCTCAGACTGGAAGAGAATGAGGCAAGAAATTATTTCATAGATCTTGGTTGTATTCCCCATAATTTATATACTTTGCAGGCAAAGAGTCCAGGCACACTTAACTGTTCCCTGTACTGTATTTTCTCATCTTAGATCATCTCTGTTGCCCTTCCAGGCATTTTTCCCAATTCTATTGTTTTACAATCTAAGGTAAGATAGGGGAAAAAAAAAAAAAATCACAAAAAAACCCACTCAAAGAGCATGGATGTTTCTTTTGTTCTTGTCAAGTATCTATTACCCTGAGAAAAGAACAAAACAAAACAACAACAACAACAAAAGAATTCAGATATATAACCTTGATCTTCTGGAAGAAAAATGCTTTGGTGAAAAAAGAAAGATGCCCTCATTCCCCATTAGCTGACTGTAAAAAATGGGGGGAAAAAGTAATCTAAAGCAAATACAGGAAATATTAAGTACAAGATACTAATCAAAATATTTTTCATAAATTATTGCATAAGTTACTGCATACTTCAGGGAGCTCTGTTGTCACAGACAGATGAATGCAAGTTTAAAGTTCACACAGATCTGTAGGACTTGGCCACAAATCATAAATGAGTCCATTGTAGAGAAGCTGCAATGTAATTCTTTGGAAAGACAGATATTACAATGTGCAACTGCATATATCAAAGTTCATTTGAAAGACTCCTCCTCAGTCCCCTGTGGTAGCTTATTCTCCCTCTAGCTGCACCCACTGAAGTGTTGTAGAGTTGCTGTTTAAGCAAGGCCAGTGAAAAGATTCTAGCTAAAATGAAACAAAACAGTTTCACAGAAGAGGAGTGTGAGTTAACAGCTGGAAGAGTGGGAATAAATCAGTTTTGCTGTTACAGGATTATAATGTGGGACATACCCTCTGAGCATTTCACACAATTCATCTCCTGCAGCAATAGAGAACACTCCTAAAGCAAACTGGGGCAGTCTGAAAAGGGTGTTTCCCTTAAAAACATCATAATGTTCAAATTAAAATGCAAGGCCAAAGAGTTTGGAATATTTACTATCATGATTTATTGTATATTTTTTGTGTGCTTGCAGGAGCCAAAAAAAATCGTTTCATAAGCAAGAGAAATGTATTTTCTTATGAAATTGCATCTTATGCATTTTTCTTTATATTAAATAAGACATGAACTTTGACTCCAGATCTTGGTAAGGCTGAACTACTCGTAATAGCTCTTGTACCTCTTCCAGTTTCTCATTTTAGTAAGCTTGTCAGAAGTTAATGTCTGAGAATTTCAAGTCTGAGGCTTCTACCTGTTAATAAAGTACAGTCACATTTGCAAAAAGCAGCTGGGTGAAAAAATGGACACAGAAAACATGATCACAGTAAGCCACATTTCATTAGAGAAGGAAGTAAAAAGTATATAAAAAAATATATATAGAATCCCAGGGAAAGCAGATAAAATCAAGCTGGGAGCTCCTTGTGCCATGTGACAGCATGCTCTCTAATTATTTTCACTGTAGAAGAGACTGTACAATAAAAAGATCTGAAATCAGAGCAAATATGTCCCACCCTCGAGCCAAGAAAAACAGCAAGAGAAGGAATGAGAATAGATCTGAAAATCGCTTGTAGGAAAAACACAGTTAACTTTTTCCTCCCTCACGAGGGGGAAGAAGGTCAGTTTACAATATACCTTCTTCCTTCCTTCCACTTCTAACACTGACATTTCTATCAGCCATCTTTTCTTTCCACTTCTCCTTACTCTCTCCTCTGTGCCCATGCAAACCTTACCTTCTTCTTTGTTGTTTTCACAGTCCTCCCTTTGTCATTTCTCCTGTATTTAATATCTCTACTCAGTTCTCTATAGTCTCCTGTTAATTCTCACTCTTCTTGATCAAAACCAGCCACTTTCTGTGGAACATGAAACTTCAGATAATGCAATCACAAGCCATAGCTGGCTGATGCCCTTTTTGCATGATTTCAGCCATGCAGATTGGATGCAGGCAAAATTCAACCTTTGAAAATCCACCCCATTTTAAATTTCACTTTAAAAAATAAAATAAACCAAAGTCAAACACGTTTGGACATTAATTAAACACAGGAAACAGAGAGTTTATACCAAAGCCTAAGTCCAAAGACTAAATTAAAGCTTACTTTGGCAAATCGTTCACACTGGCCATTTGGGAGGGGTGTGGAAATTGTTCAGACAGAAGGAAGAATAGGAAGAACTTGCTTGTCTTGGCTACTTTCTCTCATTTTTCCATTCTTTCCTTCTTTCTTTCTTTCTTCTCCTGTGTGTAACACCCACAGATTTCCTAATGAGCTGGTATGCGACCCACCACACACTACAGCGTGGGTGTAACTCAAATGAAAAAGAAACATAAATTAACAAGTAACTTGCGTAGATATTTACATTTAGTGCCACAAAAATGAAACGTAGTGTCTAATAATATTAATATTAAACATAACATTGATACTAAAAAAGAGGCTGTGATGAAAATTTTCTCTTCAAAATAGTTATAGCAGTAAGGAAGTAGAAGACTTAACAAGTTGTCTCTGCTCAACAGATTTTGCAGAATTAGATCTGCTCATCGAAGTAAGGCAGCTTGGCTTCTAGTTCTGAAATGAAGCCTAATACAACATGCTTTGACATTAAAGGTAGTCTAAAATCTTATTAATACTGGTCTAATAATTATCTTCTCAATAAATTTTGAATACATCCTGCAATGTGCACAGCAAGCTAGTTAAAATTGTCCTGAAAAGATGCAACTTCAAGCAGGGGTGGAATGCTGACCTGGGATACTGGAAAGAGTAAGTAGCCAGTTCATAAGCATGCGAAGGCTCCTTCTATAGACACACACTTCCTTACAACAGCAGGGGTTTTACAGCAGTGAAACTCCACACAGATTGAATAACTTGAAGCAAAAGAAAACCACATGGAGCTTGAAGAACTCAGAAACCCTTCAAAACCTCCCAATGCAACAACAGCTGTAGCTGAAGCCTTTCCCCAGCAGCATATCCGTGTGCCCGGTGCATTCCTTCGTGTGCCACAAACCACTGGCCTGGAATCTGGCACTTCATGTGTGTGAAAAACACAAAACCATCCCATTGCACCCTACAAACAGAACCTGTGATCCTATAGAGGAAGGCAGAACACAAGAGGTAACTGGTAAAGACTCTTGGCCCTGTGGCTCACCTTGCAGGGTCAGTCCTCAGAGGCAGGGCCCAGTTGCTCCAGTGAACACCCACCTATTCTGTTATTTCCTTCCCAGGTAAGAACAGACTTGAACGGAACTTGAAGAAACTTGATTCTTGGACTTGAACAAAGCACTCCTTTCTTACAAATTACAGCCTTGAGCAAAGCAGGCTGAGAGAAGAGGAAAGAGTTGGCTTTGGAAATGAAGCTTAACATGAATGTTCGTTATCACAGCCTGTTTTCTTCCTTTAGTTCTTTATTGTTAATTAATGACGGTGAGATTAACTGCAGAAAACTGATGGAACAGTCACTCTGCCTCATCCAAAGTAAACACCCTTTAATCTAAAACTGTCACTGATATTACTGATGACCTCCTCAAATGCATATCCCTGTTTTTAATTTTCAGGAAACAAGGGCAAGAGTCAAGCAGAAGATCAGTTCACAACCCTGGGACAGCACACCAGTATTTTTACTGCAAAGTTCATGATATGAAAGAAAACAGAAGACCCTAAATTCTCACAGACACCCTCAAATTAGTGTTGCATCTGCCCACATATATAAAAACAATTATTATGTCTGGCAGTTTTATCTTATAAAATCATCATTTTTCAGCACCTGCTTTTCAGTGAGGCAGGAAACTTTAAAAAAATAAATAATAAAAAACATCCCTACATAATACACAGAAAAACTTCAACAAATCTTAGAAATTCTGATCCCACCATCTGTAATGCCCCTCTGCTTTCACTGAAGAAAATTCTATTTGTTCACTTACAATCAGAAAAGTACAGGGGTCTGGAAGTTCATGTGTTCGACAAGCACTAATAATATTTTAAAGGGATAAAATGTAGTTACAACTTGCAAGGAAAAAAGGGGTTTGGAAATCTTTTACTAGCCTTAAGTACCTTTTGCTTGGTGGTATTGTGTTCTTGGGGGTGGGAAAAAGCCCTCCTTCATGCCAGAAGAATCTGGCTCCCATAGATGCCTAAAATTTTGCAATAATAAGCCAACCATACAGTATGCAACCCGTGTTTTCTCATTAAAACCGCTCATTATTATTGACAGTAGCATCTAAAGCTGCAACTATCTAATAGAATTCTACAGGAATATACAGGTTCAATAATGGAAAGCATTTTAAGAGGCAAAAGAATTTGTTCACAATTGCAGTTGTTCATATAACATATGTTGAATTCTAAAATTTACAGGTATAGTGTTGATGTATTTTAAGTATGTAATTCTATTCATTGCAGAAGTCATACTTCAGCAGAGATCTCTCCAAGTATTTAAGGAAATGTGACAAACCATGGCCAGTACTGGGCTTTACTACTGCAGCCCTTCTTTCCTGTGACAAGTTGATAACATGCTCCAGGCTAGTAAAAAAAAAAAACAGTAACTTTTTTCCTAAGACCAATTTAAAAATTAATTGCTGGTATGATATCAAACCAACAGATAAGCCTATGAGCTGTAAACCCCACCATTCAACAGTGAAATGGTATTAAACAAAAACTGGCAGCCATTTAGCCCCAAAGCTGATCTGACAGTAAGGCACAAGATACAGTCGTCACGAGCTTTAGTTTAAAATGTAGATGTACTGAAATGGCACTCACTGGTCTCAAGACCCTCATAAATACACAAAAAATGAGTTACAATTGGGTGAAGGCTCTTAATACTGTTCTCTTCTGCACTCCCAAGGTCGCGGGTGCTGCTGCCAAGCCTGCAGTAGCACTGGTGAAATGACAAATGTCATTTATCACATCACACCAACCTTTTAAGACTGAACAGATTGCCAAAAGCAGGAGAAGATATTATTTCTGTATTTAAAAATTCTAAGCATAATATTTGAGAGGAAAGGTGATTTAACTAACCAGCAAGATTTCAATCAATTTTGCAGGACCAAGGGTTACGTAAGTTATTTTTTTCACTCTAAAGATAGGCTCTCAGACTAATAGTACCAGTATTACGTTCACTTTTAAGTAACACAGAAAATTAAAACCCACTTAATTCTTCCACTAATACAGCTGAAGTAATTCCAGACTCAACCACCAGCTATTGCAGGCCTTCCTGATGGCAAATTTTTCATAGAAAAAATAAAGAACAGTATTTTCCACTACACTTTATTTCATACTAAGTTAAGTAATTTCTTTTACCAGTAAGAAACAAAGGCCCAGATGGTCCATGTTCCATGGTTTTCCACTGACCACGTTGTTTTCGTGCTTCCAAGTAGTGTTTGACCCTTGAAGCAACAACTTCTTCTAGCAGCATGCAGACCTCCTGAAAGAGAAACCACTTGCCTGGTTAGATCTAAATTTACAGAAATGCCCACAGGCACACAGCAGAAATCAATACAAAATTACCCCCTCTCACATTAAAAGGAGAGGAGAAGCACATGAATTAGGAAATGAATGGGAACAAGGGGGGAATCAAACCATTTTTCTGCAAAACAAGAGAGGAAGCACATTATGAAATTCTTTCTTGGCAGATGAAATACATTATATTACAACACCAACATTTTTTTTAAATCAGAAATTAGTTTCATATGCATGCAAAGAAGGAAAAAATACATGTTAAAAATGTATCACAGCATTAGATATTTAAGTAAAATTTTAGTAAAAAACCTCTCAGGAGCTGTCAACATGCTATTTCTCTGCAAGAATCCTTATAAACCACAACAGATACTTTGCTTCAATTCAGTGTAATTTGGAGGAGGGGGGAAGACTGAGCAAATTAAATCACAGCAACTTAATTGCTCTAATTAATTTACATTTTTCTGCTCCTAAACATAACTGTTCATATCTTTCCTACTTTCTTCAACAAAGCACAATAAAATCACATATAACTGAGGAAGAATAAAACCTTCAGCGAGAATTACCCAGAAAAAAAAAAAAAAACTTGGAGTAAAACCAAAAAATTCATCTCTTGAATACCAGAATAAATTTTAAGCTTAACACACACACACATATTTGAGACTTTTCCTTCAGTATTTTCAGTTTCCATTGTTCTTAACTATTTGCTCACAGAAATGATACTTTGTGGCACATAAAAATATAATTTTACCTCTATAATGTGTTTGGGTAATAGATAAAATTATGTAAGTAGTATCTAAGCTATCTTGGCTTGAAATTTCCTTTTGATTAATGTAGAAAGTACTCAGAACAACAAATTTTTAATGCATTGCTCTGAATGAAAGCAGGGTACGTACAATAGTCAACCACAACCAGTATTTTCTCTTTACAGTAAGAAATACATTTTTCCTTTCTGCTTGTAGAGTACAATTATAAATTACTCTATTTGCTTATTCTTCTGTTTAACTCATTAAAGTGATCCCATTACACATTCCTTCATGGGTCTGTGTTCAGGTTAGAATGAAAAGGTCTAGAAAGCAGCAGAAACATGGTCTGTCTTTGGTTCCTTCTGCAGCAATAAACATTACCATGCACTTCCTTCATTTACATGGAACATATTTTACTTGTTAGGCTTATGGAAATGTTATTTAAATGGCTCTCCACAAAGTACCACACAGACCTCAGAGAGCAAAGATAAAACTTTGACTTTGCTATTCCAGGGGAAAATAGCAAAGCTATTGGACTCACACTTCAGTTGTTGAAAATATGCAACCTTTGTACTTCTCTTGAAACGTGCAGTCACAGAAATGTACTGAATGCTGTGCTATCATGTCTCTTTATTAAATCAATCATGATCTAATTTCCTGAAATTCATCTCTTTTGTTTTGGCAGTCTTACAAAATACATTTTGAAAACGTTTAAAACTCAGATAACCAGGAGAGTAAAACTGGTTATAAATAGAAAAGGTAATGAGCATTCATTCAGTCAGAAAAAAGAAATCTAAAATATTTCCCCTATTTTCTTATTTCTCTGCCTAACAAAGCACAAGTCAGATGAAGCCCCTACTGCTAAGTATTCTGCATTTGCTCCCTCAGGATATTAATTTATCGTTTCTTTTAATTTCATTTAGATGTATTACTCTGAGATGTCTGGGGACACTGAGCAGTGACAAGTTAATGATGGCATTATTAGGGAAGCTATCTGCTGAAAATTACCGTAACGGAGACTTGCGGGAAAGTCCACAGGCATCCCAAACACGTCCTGCCTTCATTTTCAATAGGGAACTTCTCAAGTTCCCACACAGGCTGACAGGGGAAAGCTCCCGCCAGGAACTCAGCACAAGATCGTGTGGGATTTCTGTACAATCTGACGAAAGTTACAGGCAGAATTTTGCTGCTCACTGATGCACTGATTTTCCACAATTTTATCAGGCTATACACAGGATGCACTTAAAAATAACGGAAGTTTATTTTCGTATGATGCAATGGTTCTATTATGGTTTATCATGCATATTTATATTTTCTCGCACCCTCTAAATGCAACATCATTTTCACTTCTCAGAACGAGGAAAAAAGAAAAATGTTACAGAAAGATATTTCACCAACAAAATGATACTTGTCACAATCTGATTTATATCATTCAGGGTAATTTACAAGCATTCATGAGAAACTTTTTTTTTTTAAAATTAAAAGTTCAGTCAGAAGAATCCACACAGCCTACACACACGCATGCATGCGCACAAACAAAGAGTTTAAAAATTAAAAAGCAAATTTAAAGTGGCCATTAGTGACCCAAAAAGCACATATGGTTGACTTAGGGGCAACCATTGATGGTTAGGTACAACTAACAATATTCTCATAACACTGAAAAATTCTGAACAGTTCAAGGCAATGCAAGTTTTTCCCTGCAGCCACACGCTTTTGAAGTAGAACTGATATTTGTTGTACCTCTTTCTCATGATCTGAAAACCAGCTGGTGTCTTTACTGGAGCCTTGAGGCAAAATATGAACATCTACCAAGACAGCAAAGTTCCCACACTGGAAAAAACAGAAAAAACAAAGAAAAAACATGTTGAACTGCTAGGAAGCACATGTCGAGCAGACAGGAACATAATCAATCAGGTAAGCACGTGCATTTGATTCAGAGTTACAGCAGATAGAACATTAAACTGTGCAAGTTTATGAAGTATAGAATTACAAATTTATCATTGTTTGCAGACTTAACAAGAAACAAGAGCACCAGAAATATCTTGGATTGCTCACTGAACTGTTTGCGTAACAAGAACAAGTACGTGGAATTCTCTTCTGCTATCTAAATGCCACTTTTAAATCTGAGTTCAAGCAAATTCTAATGTGTGAAAAAGTAGCTATTCCTTTACCAAACTCACATTACTCTATTTCCTGAAAATTTGTTATTATATTAATTATCTAGTTTGTGTTTTAAATTTATTAAGTACTTAAAAATTCAGCATCTTAGAAGTCTTTCCCTCTCTCCAAGCTACATAATGTAAAGAACAGCAAGGCTGAACGACTGGTCAGTGACTATTTGGTAGTTACCACATCTGTCATTTAGCCAATACTGTACTGTGAATGGTTAAATAACAAGGCTCACCTATTACTAAACACTATATACAGCTGTTAGGATGATATAGGCTACATCCCAAGACACATCAGCTATTTCTGAAATTCCTTGATAGGTTTTGATTGAGGACAGTGTAACATACAAGGTTTATTTTCTTTTGTTGGCACATCAGCGATTATAAAGAACTAACACAAGGAAGAGTAACTGGCACGAACAAATCCCACTTCCACTGGGCACTAACTCACTCCTGCCTCTTGTCCTGCACAGAGATAAGGGGCATTACAAGCTAATGGTTTCCCTTTCTTGTACTGTAACACAGCACCAAAATCTCACTCAGACACTCTTTAACTAAACAACGTGCAAAGCAAAAGCCAATTTCATCGTTCTGGCCTGGCTGCTTGTGGCGCACTTGTGATGCAATGAACTCCCTCTGTGAGAAGACTGGACATGTGCAGTCATGGCAATTGCACATCCGGAATGTCTGATGGAATAGAAACAACATCCTGATCCCAGACAAACCTCACATGTGCCCAGACCATCCAGCGTGAGATTGGTCTGGTTTCAAGGGATGTTGCAGTGCTCACTTCCTGTCCTCACTCGCTCTCTCCATATTTGCTCTTCATTGCCAAACATCTGCAAAGCCCAACCTCAGAATTCCAACTGGTGAGAGAGTCGGTTCTAGAAATAGTGTGATATATGGTTTTAGACTCTAATTTTACATCACCTACAGTCTAAGGGGTACATCTATATCTCAGGCTTATGGTGTAGCACAAGTACAGTCATTGAGAACACCCCTACCTATACAATTAGCATTAAGAGCAACAAGATTTAGCATTGATTTTATTAATCATAACAGCACATTTGGTAAATTAAAAAACTCTTGGTTTGTAACACATTTGGATCTCTGAATCAACTGCAAACAGAAGTTTCTAAATAATGATTCAAATATAATTAACATGTAATTCATGGCCAATATTACATTGTAGCTAGAATGAAAAAGTTTGGCAAATGAGACAGGCATTGTGAAATCATTTTGAGAAACCTCTAAGTTACTTATAGGTATCAGTCACTGAAAGAGCAGAATGCTTTGATCTATTGTATCAAAAGGCTTCTCTTTCCTCCAGAGAACCAAGAATTGCCAGATGGCTGCAACAGCAAACCTTTCCAAGCTTTAAATGGATGACAAAATATCTCACAAAAATCTCTTGTGAATCATTAGTCAGCTCCAGCAAACTTTAAATTGACTACTGAACTTCAAAGTTAGCAGACACTGCAGATTATAAAATGAAAGCCAGTAAATTATTCATGGTTCAGCACTAATAACAACAAACAAGTAGTTGATACATCAAGAAAATTCAAATTATCAAACACTCCATGTTAACTGGCATCATTTTTTATTGACTACAAAACTTCATATATAGATACAGATGCAAAGTATAGACCTGTTTTTCAAGGAGAGAGAAAGCAATTATTTTCTACTGAATGGCACTGTTTGTCTCAGTTGCCAATCTTGAAACAACTGGAAAAAAAGAAAATAATGAACCACATTCATAACTACATAATGGAACAGTTAAAATTACCTTTAAAATTTTACAAACGCACCAAACGTTTATAGTACTTCAAAGAAAAAACAAACACATATAAATAATGCATAAATCCTTGTAATAGACAAGGTTCCCCACTGGAAGATTTCTATCCCTCTGAGCTTTGGAGCGCTCTTCTTGTAGACAGCACACCTGGAACTATTTCAACAGCCACAAACCAACTATTTTTCCTAAGTCCTGGACATGATATGAGCGACGGCTGCCATGCAGGCCTCCCTTCTTGAGCTGCACAATACATGGCAGAGCCTCCACCTGTATTTATGCTCTACATGCCTTCACATGGTACAGCTCTATGGATGATATTTACACTAAGCAGTTCAGTACAACTTTGGCTGCTCCAGCAGCAAAGAACAAGTACAGACTAAATGCCAATACAAAAAACTGCAGACAACAGAGGCAAGTGGAAAAAAATGTACACAGTTTATGTTAGCAGATTTGATGCTCTTATAGAAGTTTCTATTTTTATTTTTATTCTGATGACACGCAATTCCATAAAAATACTAGCTTTTATTTTAGTAGGAATGAAGTGTTTCCAGTCAGTGTGGCTGCAAGATGCAACTCGTGACTCCTAAGTACCACAACTGAAAGGCAAACCAAAAGAACAGCAACTTTTAATTTCATGCTTTCAACATCCATCTCAAAATTTGCACTGAAAATTGCTTTTTGAGGTGTGATTGTCAAAACTGAAACTTGAATGCCTGATTTGATGGGAAACATACTTGTCAAGAATCAATAGGAAACATTTCACTGAAAAATTAAAGACAGAAGCAGATGCTCCAATTTGATATCCCCCACAACTCTAGATTTCAAAAACTCTTCATTTTTACAAGCTGTTTTTAATGTTCACATTCTTACTGTAATAGTCTAATGACATTCATTGTGTTACTAAACAAAGGGCTTTAAATGATCTCAGAATGTTGTTATTGTATTGTTGTACAGCAATGGCATCTAATTCAGAACATCTTTTCAGAAATCCAGTTGTTTATACAAATACATCAAACACTTCATAGACTCTGCAAATTGAAAATGTAACCAGACATGTAATGTAAACAGAACAAAACCCAACACAAAGTGGTCAGTCAAGCGAAGTCATCTGCTCCCAACCTGTTGAAACCTTGAAAGAAGCAGATATTAGATGGTGAATTATTATTGCAAATCCCTCAATGAGTAAATAAACCCAAATAAGAACTTTTATTTCTATACTCATTTTTACAATCAGTGGGCTCCTACATGGGTAGTTTTGTTTCTTTATACTGCATCACTAGAACAGCATAAAACCAGTCCTTATAAACAAAAAGTCCTTGGGATGCTGGAGATAAGCATGGTGAGTTTGTATTCAGTTACACCACTCCAAATGTGCTGTATCATTAAAGCAGACAGGACGGGAGACCCAGCCTCCCAAGACACATATTAGGGTTTCCCATTTCTGTGATTACAGATGTGGGCTGGAGGGTCGGAATTAATTGAAGCTGAGTTGGAACAGAAACATCTGATGGTTTGGCTGGTTTTTGCGATGGGCAGGAACGAGCCAAGCTGCAACCCCTCACACACTCAAAACTTCAGAACTGCTCCATGATGAGCATATAGGAATTGTTTATTTCTGTTGTTCCCTCTTTCCTGAGCACTGTGCTACTCCGTTAGTTATAAAGAGAATTTTATCCCAGTCTTAGATGATGTCTATAGTTTAAAAACAAAAACAACAACAACAACAAAAATACTTGATCCCAATGACCACTCAAAAATGTCACTAGAAGCCCTTTCTGGCATTATGACAAAATTGATAGGACGTATCATCAGTCTCCAGATGATAAAAGCACAGCCAAGAGATTTTGTGGGAAAAAATAAAATAGAACACACATAAGAAGCTTATGTGAAATATCTTGTCTTAAAATAAACAGGAAAACTTAAATGTTTTCCATCCTAAGTTCTTTCTGAAAATCAGTAAGTGCTCTGCAATTAATCAAGCAAGTTCTAATATCTACAGCATTAAGTATAATTATTTATTGTCATTGGTCTATACACTGTGCCAACTGTATTATGAAAAAAATTTATGTTTTCCACACTTACTAGAAGTTTATTCTCCTCCTTTATCTTTCTGATCCCAAAGAAAATGATGTTTTCCTTTTGTTTATACTTTTAGCACCAATGATTTACAATATTTTGACTTTTTCTTTTATACAGCAATAGCAGGAGGCAAAAATCACTTAAGCAAGTGAGCATACAGCACAAGAGATACATTTGTCATTATACAACATTAAACTTTCATTTATAGGCATGTCTAGGAGCACAACGATTTGAGGCAATCCACAGTTTCCCAAACCATAGGGGACACTGTTCCAGTACTTAAATGCCTCAACTTGTATAAACACAGGAGTCAGGATAGGTATTTATGCCACTACCACTGCTGACGGCTATCAGGGGACAAAGGAATTTTGGTGACAGCTAACAATGTATATTTCTCATTCATCTAAGTAGATAAAGTTACAATTTGATACGTGTATGACTTTTCCACATATTTGTCTCCAGAATCTCCAGGGCTTTGCTCTTTTGGGTTTTTTTTTTTGTGTGTTTTTTTTTCTTT
>VZRN01000631.1:1097376-1147113 GCA_013397935.1 Dasyornis broadbenti
CTGGGTTTTTTTTTTTTGTGTTTTTTTTTTTTTTTTTTTTTTTTTTTTTTTTTTTTTTTTTTTTTGTTATTGTTGTTGTTGTTGTTTTTTGGGGGTTTTTTTTTGTTTGTTTGGTTGGTTGGTTTTTTTGTTTTGTTGGTTTTGGAGGGGTTGTTTTGTTTGTTTGTTTTGTTTCTTGGTGGGGTTTTTTGTGAGTTTTGTTTGTTTGTTTTGGGGTTTTTTTGGTTTGGTTTTGTTGGGTTTTTTTTGGGGGGGCAGTTTCTTCTAGAGAAAAAAAAAACCAAACAAAACAGAGGGAGGGAAGGGGGGAAAAAGTAATAGAATTTTTTTCACCAGGCAGCAAAATTGCACAGAAATAGTGCTTCCCTGGTTAATGCTCAAAGCAAGGTGGTTTTCCAACTCTGTTTCAGGGGTTTTTAGGAACCAACAGGTCACCAGTGAGTGGTTTTACTGTCAGGAGATTAATCAGGTACTCACCTAACAAGAGGAATTGGGAATTACAGAAAGATTTCTCAACAGCTGATTCAGAAACAGTGCAGAACAGATGAGAGAAGCCTCCAGAAGAAGCCAAAAGCAGGATTCCTCTAGCAAATTATGATACAAGTCCATTCTTCAGAATGCTCAAGAAATATGATGTAAATGTCAGGGAGAAAAAAGGTATATTCCACTTTTGAACTCTTTTCTGGATAAGAGCTGCTTGGTTCTGGTAATTGTACAAAGCTTGTACTTTGTTACAAATTTATATACTAAAATTGTAGAACCATTTTGACAAATAAATCCTTCTTATTAAAGAAGAATTATAGCCATCAGCTAACATCATCTAGATCTTTTAAATTCCCTGCCTTCAAAGATCTGTGGAGTCACTACAACAATAAAAAGGGAGCAGCAGATCAAGGACAATGCCATAACATGCCCTAACTTGAAGATCTGTCCTCCAAGATAGCTGTACTAAATTATACATAGATTCAGCAGGAATTGGACAATCTAAAATACACTCAGACTTTCCAAAAGCAGGGAGGAAATTCCCCCTTTTATAACCTGCACACGAGTTATATCTAAGTAATCTTTCACAAGTGGTTGGCTTGCTTTTTTTAGAAGTATAGTTTATGTATGAGAAATTCCTGAAGGGAGGAGTGTTTAATTTTCCGGTGTTTTAGTGGAAGAAGCAGCTATCTGAAAATTCAGTCAATAAGCTATAGGCACATTAAGATCACACTGAGAGGTTCCCATGCCAAGCAAAGAGGTGTAAGCAGAGAACAAGCCTTTGGAACAAACCTTTGATAAATGCGGCCTGACAACACATGAAACCAGGATGCAACATCAAGGCAGCATTTTAGACTCTTAACAGATGCAGATGGACAGGATATTAAACTTAAGAAATGATGGGAAAAAGGAAACAAGAAATACTTGTGAATGATTCAACCCTTAGGAAAACATTTAAAAAACTAAGGAGTTTCAAATCTGATGGAGCTGTGTATGATACTGGAGACTTTCAAATTAAGGACTAACACACTGTTGTTAAAGCACATAATTGTGAGCGATCCACCCAAATCAAAGATTAAAATTAATTAATGAAGACAACTCCTTCAGAAAACCAAATACCTGTCAAGGTAAGGGAGCTGCATGTTTTTAGCAATGTAAGAATGCTGCAGTGCAAACAGAGCCTTCAAGTTCATCACCCACAGTCAGGCTAACCAGTAATTACTTAATCTAAACATCTGAACTGGTCTCGGAGAACTGCTCTATCAGGTACAATGTTGAAAAAGAAGCCTAAATTGCATGAGAGAATTAAGCTTAATTTAGGTTGTCAATCTGTGCTGGTCTGATCCCAATTCCGTAGGAGGTTTTGTAGCCCACATATTGAAAGGAATCGTGTAGCTGGAGCTCAAACAATTGCAAAAAGCAAGTTTTTCCTTGGGGCAAAGTCTCCAAGTAACAGTGCAATCTCACCATTGTTTTGAAAGGATATACACCATGTCCCTGCCTGTGTCAGGACTGATCCAGAAAAACAGAAATAGCAGCACAGTATTTGTTCAAGATAATGAAAAGATAATTTGAGATTCCAACAAGCTGCTTTCACCCTCTTGTTGTAAAGTATTATTCTAAAAATGATGGTATTTTTAAAATCATAGCGAGCAAGTGATGATGAAATACTCCTATCTGCAACAACCTGCTTTTATGACACTTCAGGCTGGGGAAGGTGAGTGGCCATAGTAATTGCATAGGTGAACATATTCAAAATCTACCCAAATGCAATTAATTCTTAATTGTAAATTTTAAGGGCACTTCCTAGGGCTAAGCCACACCAACAGAGCACCACAAGATAACACATTATTGTGTATCACCTGATCATTGGTAAGTGGGTGCAGACAAAGATTATTAACTTACCATGCTCTTACCCTGAGCTAATAATAATAACAATAGTTTGCTATTATGAAAGTAATTCATGAGAAGAATTGCCATGTCATTGCTGTACTAAACTGGAATGGGGGACATTCTTTGGGGTTCTGCAAAGTAAGCGTTGGGATTTAGTTTCGTCCCCAAGTGGAAAAGAACTCATACACACCTTGTAGAAAACACTATGCATGGCTGAATTCTACAGTTTGTAATTATCAGCTACTACACAACAGGTATCAAAACAACTGCAATGATTACTAAAGCTTCCAGAAGAAACTCCTAAAGATTGCCAACAGTAAAATGATGATATAATTTTTCTGAAGAAATCACAGCCAATAATAAAAAGGTTTGAGGGCCTTTTTCAGATGTCTAACTTGTTAGAAGATTTTTCCACAGGTTTCCCCATACATGCTCTACATGCTATATTTTAACATTAATAAGCCAGACTTTAAAGTATCAACAAAAGATCACCAAGTATGTATTGGCAAGCTACTGATGGATTTGCTCAGCATGAAAAGAACCACCATACAGGAAGGCTGAGGAGCTTAGTAATGTACCACCTGATTTTATGTGTTTCTGCATATACCAGAAAATTAAGTGCAATAAAAATTAGGCAAAGACTCCACCCTCGATATCTTCTGATGTAAACTCTGTCAGAGGAAATAAATCCAGCCAGGATAGCATGAAAACACAATTTACAAGCTTCCCGTAAGGTGAAGCAGAGGCAAACCACAGTGTTTGTTTCAGAAGGTAACGTGCACTCTGCCAGGATGAAGGAGCAGCAGTTCTCTAGCACATGATGCACCCACTAATGTATTTCTTCAGTTATTTGTGCAACAGCTGCAGGGATGGGCTGACTTCCCTCTCACAAAAACAGAATAGGGAAGTGAGGGCAGGTCCCACGCAGGAAATTGTTCCACGTGTCCAACTTTGCAATTATTTCACATTCCTTTTCATTATAAGAGACAAGGTCTCACCTGCTCCGAAATTCCCTTCCTTCCTTGCCTCTCCTGAAGACGTTACCTACCGCAGCACGCAACTACTGAACGGGGAAGCAGGAGGCAACACAAAACCAAACCCAACATCTGCAGCCCATGTTTCAATATAAAATATTTGCAGATGCTAAATCTTTATGCCAAAATAATTTAACAGATTAAAGATACATTCATTGCACATGCTCAGACTTTAAGAAAAAAACATAAAGCAAAAGTATTTTTATTTGCAAAAAAATTATAGCAAGCCAAACTTCTCAATATTGTTAAATTTACTGAAATGGTTGAAATGTTGCATTTTCCAAGTATGTAAAAGTACTTTTTCACTCTGTGTTTTAACTAATTTGTCTAAACTCAGCCAGGAGAGTTGCAGAACAGCAAGAAAGCTTTTTCAGAAACAGCGTAAGAAAAAAGTGACTCACTGCTGAAAAAGGCGTATTACAAAAGTGACACCCTTTGGACAAAATCCTTCTATTAAGTGAGAGCATATTTAATCAACACAGGGCAGAAGAGGAGGAAAGTTCAACAAAATATTCAATGTTTCATCTAGAAAGGTACAAGGGAAAAAACAGATGAGTCTTTCAAATGAACAAGTGATGCTCTAAATCTTACTGCTGAAAAAGCAGAATCAGATGATGGAGAATACATCATATTTCAAAATGGAAACAGATCAGCAAAAACCCCAAGGAATTACCAGCTGGCAAGCAAAGGAATATATATATATATATTTTTAATGTCCAAGAAAAAAAAATTCATTTCATCTGGCATTCAACAGACTATGTAATAAATACACTTTATGCTTAAATAAAAAGAAAAATGGATAAAAAAAGAAAAGGAGCAGCAAGCATTTTATAAAAGTATGTAAAATATTAACATAGTTGAACACTGAGGAGCTGGCGGAAAAGCAAGAATGAAATGTGGAAAGTACCTGGTGGAGTCTGTCACCAGAAAGGCTCCTGGGACTAAAATTTAACCTGGAAAGGAAGCTCTTTCCCATTTGTTCGCCCTTGCCCCAGACTGCCTCCATCTTACTTCTTCCACAGGTTACCACTTTCCAGAACTGAACAGATAAACTGTCCCCTACCTGAACCAGTTTTGTTTCAACATCTGTTTTAAAATGCATCCTAAAATCTACTGACTTTGACAGAAATAAATAGGAAGTGACGATGCACATATCTGTCCTATATCTGTCCTAAAACTTAAGTGGTAACCTCTGGTAGGAGAACGGGGCAATGAAAAGCAGGTGGTGGATGACAAGATCTTAACTTAATTCAGATGCAGCAGAAAAAGTGCACCTGACTGTGTTCCAACCTCAGGCCTTCAGGAGGCCCCAGTAACCCATCCCTGACCTACCAGGAGGGCAGGTGAGTACAGCATTAGATTGCACAGGTTAATTAATCAGTATTTACAAGCCCCCAGCAGGCACACTAAAAAGTTCTAATTCATAAAAGTGAATTCTTCTGCAAAGAATCGTCTTCCTACAACTCAGTTTCTGAGGCTGGGAAGTGCTGACTATTTTTCTTCTAAAAATTTATTAAAATCAGTTAATTGACTCCAGTCTCTTCCAGTAGCGGAAAGAAAGATCCAAATTAAGTGTGATTGTTCCTAACATAAAAACAAACATTTAAAGAAACAAATTCAGTACTACACAGAAGCAGAGCTTAATCTCTAACTGGCTCTGTCCATTTCTGTAATTCTTTTTCACACCAAGTGCACTGATAGGTGTTATATTCACTTGTGGTCAAATCACATAATGAAAACCCAAGGAGAAAAACTGGGAAAAACACAATGTACAGACATTATGGGTAACACATTGCTCATTTTCACCTATTATGAAAGAATAATAGAAACAACATGCTCTCAAGATTTCAGAGAAGCTCTATTTTACAGATGGAGAGGGTGGAATGGCAAGAAGGACAGATTTATTCTCAAAAAACATTTCTCCATTTCACTGGGATCAACTAAGCTGTTGCCTTAAAGAAATAAAGCACGTAATTTTGGTGCAGTCAAAAAAAGACTACCAGTACCTAGGATTTCAATGGCTATTTGGGAATGCCTTTTTAAAAGGTTCAAGTTTTACATTTCAAAGCCTTTATGTTATTTTTTTTTTCCCAAGTTTCCTGTGGATTATGTTACTAATTGGGAATATGTGGGAAATATTTCCCACAATTATGTTTAGAAAAATTCCAGTGATAATTAGCACCAATCCTAATACATGTGGAAAACATTAAAATCACTGAAAATGATAAATAGTGTTGATTTTATGCAACAAAATGTAGACATTAAATATATAAAAATCTACATTGGGTCCATACTGACCCATATGCTCTGACAGCAACTAGAAGTCTACAGGAAAAGGTTAAAAAACATAAGCAAATAATGATACTTTCCTCAGTTGATGTATTAGACCTTTGTCAACATGAAACTCCAGACTTTTATATCCCATAGGCTGCATCTGTATTTGGAAGTCATCAGTGATTGTTTCCTCCTAGAATTTGTTAACTGGTTTATGAAACTGCTTGAATATTTGCATCCACAGCCTCCTGTGGCAAATCCAATCATACATGCATTAGGAATCACATGTTCTAGTTCATTTCAAATCACCGTATCACACAATGCTTTGAGATTTTTTGCACAACTCCATTTTAACCTTTTGTAACTCAGCTCCCTTACAAATACAGTGTCTGCTCCAGAGTTCCCTGTTTGACTCCAGTACTGCCTTCATCCACCTTTATCCTTCAGCCAGGGAATCTGTGCGTGGGCCTTCTTCTTCAGCTCACGCCAAGAGCCTTTGGTGAAACACCTTGCCAATCCCTTCTGGAGAATCTAAATGGGTTATGGCAACATGATTTCCCTGTTCCTTACACTCACTCACTCCTGAAAGGATGCCAGAAGGCTGTGACGCGTGACTTCTCTTTACAAGAGGTGTTTTGACTTTTTCCCAATGTATTACACTAATCCTGATATCCGTTTATTCTGCCCCGATGGAGTTGGTGCTCATCTGCCCAACACAGATGTCAGACATCGAACTGACAACTTTCATGTCCTATCACACAAGGCACTCTCACATACATGGAACTAGGACAGTTCAACAAGAGCAGTATCTGCCCAAGTTTATTATTCACACATATTCTAAAATGTGGCTTTCTGTGTACTTATTCCAGTGCAGAGCACAAATTGTCTAAACCAAAATAATATTAATAAAGTGTATTAATACTTATTGTTTCTTTTGCAGCTAAGAGCACTATGAAAGTGGACAATTAGTTTCCAAAGTTAATGTGTGTGTTTCAAAAAGGCCAGCTTTTTAACATAGTAGTAAATAGCAAAACTCTACAAATGCATCTTAGCACCCTGTCCCGTTATGTGCAAATACAGAGAATCATGCTCAAGCTGATGCTTTCTCCTTCAGGAGGCTAATTCTGCTTCACTTGTCTTCCAGATTCCCCCTATAATGAACCAAACTGCTGAAAAAACTCCCAGTCTTCTGTACATAAGATAATAGTGTAAAACAGTCCCCTAAAATTCTTATTTTTATAATTTTCTATCAAAAGAGAGATTTTTTTTTTTTGTACATTCACCAGATTCTTTTTCTCCCTGCTCCATCTGTAACCCTATCACACAAAACTGCAATAGGTCTCTTAATTCTTCCATGACATTTTTCCTGAATTTAAATTCAAGACCTTCTCCACACCTGTCAAGGTCAAAATTCCCCCTTAATGCATCTTCTAAACAGGCAAGGGCTATGGTAAAACTGACAGCAGAAAGCAGCTCAATAAATTCAGCTATGCCATCTATTATCGGCATTTAAGATGTCACCTGGGTGAATTAAATCTTGCTTAACTGCAATGTTTGTATCTACCCAGAAAGATGTTAAAATGGAAAATTAAAACAGAATTACTTAATATGTCTGCAGCACACCTAATTTTCCATAACCTGCATCCACCTGTTTAGCTCTCCAAGGGTGAAAGAAATACAATTTAAAGGCACCAAACTTCCCTGCTTGCTGTACTGAAACTTAATGCCCATAATCAATAAAAACAAGAGAACCATCATTGTCAACTGCTTCATCTCTCCTGAGGAGTACGCAAATAATTTTCATCAGTTCCAATACTGCTCCTCTGAAAAATGAGATTTTGAGACTGATGCAGCATTTTACATTAATAACACCAGTGCATTTTAATTTACACAAGGCAACACTTAGTTGCTAGAAATGTAAAAACTAGGCCCAGATTACACTCCATGCCAACAAAAACAACTGTTCCTTAGCTTGGAACAGTCTTTTTAATTTATTGCCATAGCATGGAGATATAACTCCTATTTGTAATCAACAAAAAAAGAATAACATTATTGGTGCATCAGCCTAAGAGAAGACTTTTTCCCCTGCTTGCTCAAGTTCTGGTCTATATCACTCTCAGTTCCCAAGCCTCTTTCCACCTCTCCTTATCTCAGGCTTCATTTTCCCACTGTCAAAGCCTGTTTTTCCAGGAAGGAAAGTTATGGTAAAGATGAGGAATATTGTTCAGCACCTCTTTGCCCTTTGGCACTGCTATCAGAGACTGGGATTTTATCTGCCACATTAGCAGAGATCTTACAAAAAACACATTCCTTTTTGTATAATGTACATGGTGGTCACTCAAACAATAACCAGTAACAGATGTCTGAAGTGAGGAGAATGGACTATTTAAATAGAACTTTATAAATTCTGAAGATCCTTTCCCAGATTTGAAACCTTGACACTTAATTTATAACTATCAGTATGGCCCTATCCTTCCCTTTGTGTGTTTATTTCTAGTTCCAACTCAGTAAGGCAACTTTGCCCATCATGCTTTAAGTTTGTCTGTGACCTTGCAGATAATCTCACCCTCAACTTGCCTTCAATTTAACAGTGTAAAGATAAAAATGAAAAAACCCCTGCAAAGAATGCAGTACCCAAATAAGGAATTCTGACAGGTCTATGAACTTACATGCTTACATAAAATTACTGGTTTCATTCAGTACCCTGCAATGACCATCTGGGAAAGTTTTTCTTTCAAAGGAAACACAAAAGTATGAAAGAAATGTAACCTGCCAGAGTTAACTGAAGTTTTGATGTTACAAGATTTGTATTCAGGTCTGCTTTCCAGGGGTTTTTAAAAAGTGCTGTCTCTCAATATGCGTAGGAAATTAAATAGTAACTGCTTTAAATATCTTTACAGTTCAATATTACAAGAAACTGTTGGAATTTTAGAAGAAAATTCTCCATGAATCTATAGCTGTAAACCTTACCTGCCAACAGCACTTTTACTGATACAGGAACAGCAGAACTAAAGATCCATTTGGCGCAATAAAAAAGAGGTTTTAAAGACCACAGTCTTTATAAGGCTGCATTATATTTAATTACCTTGTTTCCACAGTCTCCCTTTCAAGATAATAAAGATTTCTGTGTGTATTTCTGGATACAGATACTTATGAAAAAATTATTTTTTAAAAATGCCATTAGTTATCAATCTCACAAAAACAAAGGATATCACCAACAGCAGAAGCAATAGAACAGATTTTTAAAATACAAGGTCAGATTCTGCCATTGTAACACCTTTGCATAGACGCAGAAAAAGTTTACAGATACAGACTTAGAGACAATTGGTTACACTTGAGAACAAAACTTATCTTTCAATATCTTTAAACTTGTAGATACAGTAGAAGTTTCATATTCCTGATTAATTTTTTCAAACATTTAAATATTATTTTTTGAATAAAATTAACAATAATCCCAGAAAACATGCAACTCTCAACATTAAAAACTTTGCAAACAGCTTCAAGTGCAAAAGTCCCCATGCATTTTGCTGCAGACTTTCAGACATGAATGTCAGGATCATTTGTAGGAAATACACTTCCCCTTTCTTCTAAAGGCAATGCAGCAGTAGGATTTACCCTCTGCAGGCAGCAGATAAACAGATCTGTGAAGCAATTCTCCAACTGAAAGA
The DNA here is from genome assembly GCA_013397935.1 of Dasyornis broadbenti. NCBI lineage: Eukaryota > Metazoa > Chordata > Aves > Passeriformes > Dasyornithidae > Dasyornis > Dasyornis broadbenti. The sequence goes on from VZRN01000631.1 coordinate 1,106,729, forward strand.
TCATATTACAAGGCAGAAGGTGTCTTTCCTTCCTGTTACATTACTCACCTGTACCCCCTCTGCTGGAAATTCATTGTGTTCAATAGACCAGGAAAGGCCTCTTTGTATTATATTTCTGATGAAACTTAAGCAATGCCTATCAGAAGTCAGGAATTTTACATTAAAATACACGATGGCAGATGCTACTCATATAATGCGATTTCACTGGTTACAAAACCCAACCCTGTCGTACAATTGTAAGTGTGAAAACCACAGGAGCAAAAGCAAAGGATGAACACTCACATGCTGCAAAAATCACCTGCCAAAGACAGGACTGTGCCAACTAAGAAACTTTAACAATATCTGCAGAGCTAGGACAGCTATGGCCGAGATTTCACTTCCTACAAGTCTGCATCTTTTTAAAGAGCCACACAAGAAAGAGTTAAATTAAGTTTTAAAATCTACTTTTTTTTTTTTTCCATGAATGTCAACAGGGGAAAAAAACAAACCAAAAAAACCACACTTAATTTACAGATTGAGAGGGAATTACCCTTTGGAAAGCAACAGCTCGTTTTTTAATTTAAAAAATTGATAGCATGCTAGCTGCACAACTGTCTTTGGTAAAAGGAATGAAGGAACAGAGATGACAGCACATGACAGATTATGGCTCCTGGATGTCAGGAACCAAAGAGACAGGAACAAGTGAACACACCATCCATTTCATCTGATTCACATTCATAAGAGCAAGACAAAAACAGAAAAAACCCACCAGAACACTGTTAAGCTTCATTATACTCACATATGGCCATACATTTATATCTTTATATTATTTTTTTTCTCGAAATTAGTAACAAAGTTCCACTCAGGGCTTTTTGGAAAGACAAGCATTTGTATATAGCAAAGGCAGCAAAAATACATGCCATTCATCAACAAATGAGACCTACTGTGTTACTAAGGGAGACAGGTAAATGATGAGGAAATATTTCCTTGACTGATAAGAAGAATGAACTTGTGATCTACTGTAATGTAATTAACATCAAAGAGAACAACAGAGATCAAGGTGTGTAAACATTTTAATTCATTAATATTAATGATTATAACATGGTAGGAGTGCTAGATGCTCCAAATCTTACTGGCATTAAAGTTTTTCAATATGGCCTTCAACCTCCCTTCATTAGCTTTTCAGAGACACACTGAAACAACCCACAAAAAACCTTTCAATTTTATCAACCAAGTATTTCTGAAAAATTCAGGTAAATATACAAATGTTTAAAAGCCATTATGAGAAATATACCCTTTTTGTAGAAAAGATTTTATGTAACTGTATAAAAATGGACAGGGTGAAGCCGTGCTATAGTAAAACACAATCCCTATATTCTACAGATACACTTCAAAAAAGGCCAAGGACACCACATGTGCTCCTTGATGACTGTAGGAACATTTATGAAGTTAAACAGTTTCTGAATATGACCTTGGTAAGGGCAGGTGGAAAACTGATTAAGGAAAATCTGCCATCTGGTGATACATTGACTCCCACAGCGAAATGGGCAGGATTGGAAGCCCCACAGACATCTCCCCCGACAGGATCAATACAATTAATCCATAGTAAACCATCAGCCTTTCCTTGGATTAGTACTGAGGGAGGATAAATTATTTTGCCACTCTGTGTCACCTCAGGGGCCTTAGGTTCTCCTTCTGGGGTGCAAAGAGGAACATGAAACATAAAACAGACAATTGTTTTCATCATCCCTCAAAATTTACAATTCCCAGCATCTGGATATTCCTGATCTCTTCCCTATTTCAAGCTGCTGAAAACAGTTTTTCAACAAATTAATCTTGCCACTCGAGGTTTTTCATCAGTTTGAGTATCATTTACTACTCCTAATCCTCATCTCATTATCAAGCCACTGCTAATTCCTGTTTTATTCCTTCTGCTCCAGACCTTGGGAAAGGGGCAAGGAGGAGACTCTTATCCTGTTCCTACCTTCTCTCCACTCCACCTTTTAGTTCGGTTCTCGTCTTGACACTGTCTTCACATCTCTGCTCCAGAACTGACATCCATCATAAATTTTCTCCTCATTCCCGCTCCACTGCTCTCGTATCAGTCTCTGTTCCTCACACAAACTACTGAACCCCTGTAGCCCATTCCCATGCCAGCTGTGCCCAGGCTCTGCCACATAGATTTGACCTTCAGCAAATTTTGGGCTGTTTGCCTTTTGTTGTTGTTCTGCAGCTTTATTATTATTTTTATTTTGTTTAATGAAATCATCCCACCCTTTCTCTACTTTCAAGCTGGACAGGCTCCATCTTCTCCCTTCTCATCTCCAGGGCAGCAGGGGCCACCAAGATCACAGGAGATTCACTCTCAGTAGAGAGTTTTCCTAAATGAAAAGTGAATCTAAAAACTGATTCTCCCCAAGGTTTGTAACCTGGTGTGGAGATTTCCAAACCAAGGGCAAAAGGCTGATCACAAACTCCATTTAAAATTACTGCTGCTGTTTCTTAAAGCCTGGGATTTCTTACCATGCAAAAGACGTGGATACATAGCTGGTAGATCTGTCCAAAATAACACCTTTGCACGCAAAAAAAATGAGTAAAAAATTCTGTTCTAATTATTTTACTAAACAAATTCTTTGCATGAAATTTGTAATTTAAGTTAAATGCTTAAAATCTTGGAAAACAAAACTGGTATCAAGAATTTAGTTTTAACTAACAACTGATGGAGATAATTTGCTGCCTCACTTTGTAATTTATATTTATCATTTTTTTATCAAAGGAAATGAAACTGGGCCAGACAGCAGAACAGGAATGATGAAACACATCAATTCTCTTTGTTCATATGCTGTTTAGGAGAACAGTATTTTAGGGTTTTACTGGGCGAAAGATTCATTCAAATCTTAACAAAACATCTGGTTTGAGTGGTGCTCAGAAATGGCAATAGAATTTAAGCAGCAAAGAGCATTTGAGTCTTCAAAATAAAAAGATAATGATCTACAAACTGAAAGCTTTCTTAATCTCCTGCAGTAATATTGACACATTTATTAAATACTTTATAATACTGACTTTAAAAATGCAGGTTTGCCTTTTAAGAGTTTCATATAAAAGGTTATTCTATCAGCAGACCATCCTTAAAACTGAACTCCCCCAATAATTTACCTTATCCATACTGCAATATCTGCATTTTGAGATTTTTGTCTTGTGGATTGGTGTAGTGTTATTTTCATCTCTCATAAAATATTCATTGCAAAACAATTACTTTAGAATTGTACAAAGTCATAAGAAAAGCTCAGGTGAAATATTTTAACCAAGCGCCCCTGAGATCACAGAATTAATTAATGGCAACCTTCTCAGGAGCAGTGGCAAGTTTTACTGATTTTACAGCCTACTTCTAACTACACAAAAAAATGCTTACCAAAGTGCTGTACATTCGTCTGATAAGTTTGGGGGTTTGTTCTTTTCATTACTTGCAAAACCTCAAAGATACACTGAAACTAAATTCATAAATAAATCAAGAAATTATCTTTGAGAACAGAGATAAAAGACACTATATAAACCCAAATATTTATTATTTCAGCAGATATGTTGTCCATTAAAATGTTTTTATGCCATCTTACTCCTATTAGCTCCATACACACAAATCCATAGCAAAAACTCGTCTATCAGACCTTGTAACCCTCAGTTCTTTGTGATGAGGACGATATGGCACTTAGATAGTATTGCACATGACCACTGCACTTGCAGTTCCTGATGGTAATAATAATGCTGAAAACATGCATTAATTACATGAAAAGAAGCAAAACAAAAATTCCCAGCTAAGCTGAAGCCATGGCAGGTCTCACACCATTGAGGCATAAAGAGATGTGCATTCCTGTCCCTATAGCTCCATTCATGTCAAACTACAGAAGGTTATTTAATGTATTGTACCTGTGCCTACCAATATCGAACTGGTATAAGGACAATATTTATGAAAATTATTGCTCCAATGGCCCTTTGAAGGTACCAAAGCTAGCTGGGAAAAAAAAAAATTCTTTGTTTTACCAAAACCACAGTGATGATGCAAAATAACTCTTTGATCTATTATATATTTGAAAGCACTAAGCTAAATGCAGACAGTAATTGCTGACAAATCCCAGTAGTAAACAAACCAGTCTCACATTTTACATATTATCAAGAGGCTACAGAATTAATGGTTACAGCCAAAGAAATGTTGACACAGTTGCAGATTGAGCCTTAACATGCTGATCATGTTAAAATACTGCACAAGAAATATTTTTCCACTTTGTAAAAAGCCAGACTGTTTACATGCGTAAGTGGCTGGAGATCTTGTTGTCTGTGTGTGGTCTTAACATTTCAGTATCATAACCATGAATATAAAGAGAAGCAGCATGAAATAACCTATTTTACTTACAATCAATGCCAGACTGCAAATACTAGAAGCACTGAGATTTAAGTTTCTGAAAATGAGCATTACAACATACATATATACCTATATACAAAGTTTTTACTTCCTTTTCTAAAAATAATTAAACAAATTGAAACAAAGCTTTTCTAAAAGTAAACAGAGGACTCGTATTTCACAAAAGTTAATTTTTCTACACTTTACATTGCTTAGAAAGGAAAAAAAAATCAAGAAATTAAAAATAACAAATATCATCGTTGCTAAAAGCCAAGACATTCTTAAACTATGGTCATTTCACTTGGTTTTATCATATTAAATGTATTAAATTACTCTATTTTTTATATAATTATAACATATATCACAGATCTAGTTCATAAATATCTTAAACCTCCTATCTGCTGATTCTGAGCTGATTTTTGCTACAAATTGCTGTTACTAATGTATTTAGAAATCACTGGAAAATCTTCTGCAATTTATTTTTTTTTCCTTTTCAATAAAAAGCTAAGCCTTCATGCTCTCATGGTTTACTGAGGGAAGAGAGCACTGTGAAATCCTTCAGGAAAAGAAGATGCAGGCTCCCTGTACTACAGAGAGACCAATTAGTAGCTTTACCATTCACACACAGCTAAGGACTGCAAAAAGGTAAAGTTTATCAAACGGTCCCACCTTTCCACTCCATGTCTCTCAATCAAACATGCAATTTTAAAGGTATGCAGAATAAATAAAAATATTTACTTTAATCACTCAATATAAGAACTCTCAATATTTTTCACACTAACTGAGACTTCCTGCCACAGCCAGCAACAGAAAGCAGAGGCCCTCATCCTTCCAGCATCCAGCTGTGAACCTCACTAGCCATGGCTGAAATTCCTAAGAGTTCAGTGGGGGAAAAAAGGAAAAAAAAAAAAAAAAAAAAAAAAAAAAAAAAAAAGAAGTATTAGAAAGTACAAGGTTGCATCAAGAATGCATCTGTCTAAAGGTTTAAGACAGATTTCTGGTCCTACTGTTTATTTGTGTATGTGGGAAGGTGAAAGCAAAAGGAAAATCACCTGTTAAATTTTCCACATGCTTATATCCTATTGATAATAAAATGTGCGCACAGAAAGCACAGTTCTTCAAAAGAGTTTCTTCTCTAAAATTACAGGATTAAAGAGAAAAAAATCAGGAACATAATGGATGAACAGAATTAACACTGTGGGATCATTCTAATTCCATTTGGGACACACATGCCTCATGAGGTTGAGTTTCTGTTCCATAAGCATTTAAGAAAAATAAACATGTCACCGAAAGTCTTTAAAAGTACACTTCCCAAATTAGAGAAATGATCAAGGAGCCAATAGAAAAGAAATGTGTATGAAGGGTAATTCACTGCAAAAACAAACAGTAAATGACCCTTGAAAGGGGTCCTTCTGAGTTTCCTGGAGGAAGCAGCATGGCTCTGTAACCAGGCAGAACTGCAGTGCACTATCCCCACTTTGCACTTCTGTCTTGGAGGAGGAGGGGCTCGTTGGCTGAAGTGTCCCAGGGAGGCAGATCCAAGCAGCATTACAGGATTTCCAAGGCTCTACCGGCCTGTCAGCCTGGCTATTGGAGCCTGGCTGCTGGAACCTATATCTTTTGGTAAATAAAGCATTATGCTACACATTTCTTCAGTGTGGAATTATTTGTAAACATTCAGCTTTTGCTCTAGTCCAGAAACATTAATGAATTGGTTGAAGACAGCTGAAAACAACAAAGGAAGGCCTGAGAATTTATTTCGTACAATGCCAGACTGCAAAACCTTCTTGTGGAAGACACAGAGGGAAACTCCAGAATACACAAGCTTTCAGTGGCAGATTGCCTTTTGCTTTAGGTAGCAGAGTACTCATTCCAATCCCATCACCTGTTCATGTGCAATCTGTTCCTCAGGAAGTTAATGGCAGTTTTTTACATTTTCATGTTTGTTATTTGCATTTATCTGCAATTAAAGAAGTTGAACAGACTCCCCTGCTATTCAACAGCAGTTGTGCAGGTGAAAACTTATGCCACAGTTGCTCCCACCCCGTAGGACAAACTTTCCACAGCTTATTCCACAACCCTGCAACTTTTCACCATACTCCTTTCCCTAGTTCTGTCTAATCTTTAAGTCTCTCTACGGTGCTGCTGTACACATGAAAATAAAAGCAAGGGAGATCTTTGCTGCTGAGAATGACCTCTCACAAAATGGAATTTTCATACTATTTTTGCTTTGTGGAAAAGCCTAGCATCCTCACCCTAAATAACCAAGAACCTCCACCACACAGCCCACAAGAGAACTACAAAACCTCGCTGGTTTTCACCACATTATTAAGGTAACAGATAACATAGCGTTTAAACTGAATTATATTTTAACAGATTTGGACTAATGTCTAACTACTTTAACCTTTAAACAAGTAGCATATGGACGTTTTGAAGGGATCCAAAGCATTACTGAAAACACAAGGGCACTAATCTAAACATCTTGAGGGTCACTGAACTGCCTTGCAGATGCTCAAATGAGAGAAATGAGAGAGCAACTTGCTGATCAGGGTCTAACCACCAAATCTGTGTGGCAATCCAAAGAGAAAGAAGGAGTATTTCAAAACCAAGGACCAATATGGTGACAGCCAGCAGCAGCAGAGATTATTTGGATTTGGGCATTACTACAGAGTAGATGCTCTTGGTGAATGGGCTTACCTTCTTAAGTACCATTATGTTGCCTATGCTGAAAGTACCACTTGTGTCAATTTAAAGTCACCAGAACCTCTGTAGATAAAATTTTTGAGGTATTCTCTCCTTCTAAACTAGTTTTGGATTTGTAGTCCACAGTGCAGATCAAACTTTCTATTAGATTTTAAGAGTCTGTGATCATCACTGGTGTTACTAATATATTGTAACAGCTCAAATGGCCTGGCCTACTTACAAATCTAGGAATTGTGTTTGGCCAGCTTCATTTTCTCTGCTTGGGGTGTGAATGTTCCCTCATAATGGTACCTGAAAAACAGTTACCTCACCTTGTCGCAGCACTGGCTACGAACAACAGAGCTTTAAGTGATTTTCTAGGTGTATAGTTTGAAATACTGTGAGATTCCTTGATGCTTGCAAAAGATACAAATAGGAAAGTTCTAACAGTATCTGAGTATCATTTCACTTCTGAACTTACAATATTTTTTTTATTGTATTCTTCATCGCTGGATTTTTTCCTTCCCAAAAATCTGTATCATAGTTCAAGTAGGAATTTACAAAACCAGATTTATTCCCAACAGTTCCTACTTGCTTAATAATGTAGGCCTCTCCAAAATAAGAACAACAAATGAACCATCTCTAATAACCCTACAGAAAATGGCTGCAAATTAGCAAAGAGTTTTCTGAACTATGTAGAATATGCTGAGCATCTGTAATTAAATCTCCTTCCAGTTCATAATCAGCAAGTACCCCTAGTTGTATCCTCCAAATATTCTACAAATCAAAATTCCTGCCAATTATCAGGGTGAAGGGATATAGACAAAGACACATTTTCCTTAACATTTTTTTGTCCTTTGAGGTCATCTCTAAACGCCACCCTGTTTCCACCAAACAATAAAAGCAAAATTAAATATTCAATTCAATTTACTGAAATGCATAAATTGACATAGAAACATTTAAAACTAATGACAAATTCTATCAATTTTCTAAAGAAATCTATAAACTAATGTTGCTCTTTTATTCTACCCATGGCAGCCAATGATGATTTAATCACTGCTCTCTGCTATTCAGCTATTTTATGTTATGCTACAGACACTCAGTACTCACTGTTTGAGATGACAATGTTGCTGTTTGATTGCTTTTTTAAATTATGGGTTTAATTTTCAACTTTTGATGTGTCAGGCTTACTCCTATCATCCAAGTTGTTTGTGAATTCTCTGAGCCATGGATTGTGACTGTGTCAGTTTAACACCCAGGCAAATGAGAACCAGAGACGTGCAGACAATACCACAAAGAGAATGAATAACTCTTTGTAGGATTGCTTTCCACCACTGAAGATTACCTTATTATGGCAGGGCAGCGCACTCTGGTACAGCTCAAATGACTCTCCTTCCTATTTTTATGCTATAGGAATGTCAAAATAAAGAAGGGAAAGTTATATTCTGCATGACCCTACTAACTGTCAAATCCTAGGATCTTGGCATTGACCAGATCCTCTTTAATGGCCCAAGAGCTAGCTCTTTTCCAGCTCTTTAGTTCAGCAAATCTTTTCTGCTCAGATCTATACATTTCTCTTCTATCAGCCTTTATCTGTATGATACAAAGCAGGATAAACCCCAGCCATGTCTATTTGGTCCATTATGAGTGCTATTAAATCACTGGGATATTCAATGAACGAAGACAATCCTCGGAGTTTACAACAAGAGAATATTGGCTCAAGCTTGAAAGGCTGTATTTAACTATACCTTATATAAACTGTTGTTTCACTAGCTGAGTGGTGTCAGATATGCCAGGCATCGTACTAATTCCTGGAAACTAAGCAGGGACTTGCAAAGAGGACCTTGCACAGAGAACAGAGCTTAGTTTAGCTTACTTATTGTGTAACTTTTTAGAGTAAAATGAGGATAGAATTATTGAAGTAACGTTACAAACCTCAGACATCAACAATATGAAAATGCTGAGAAAATATTCTGTGGCTATGACACATTTTCTTGGGGGGAAACCACTGTGTCATTCTTCTTTATCTCTGTTCTCACTCTCCCTCGAGACTAACAACTGACTATTCTCCAACCAGCTTTGATGCAACATTTTTACAGTGATTCTCCACTCGAATACTATCTCATAGTATATGGCAAGTTACACAGAAAAAGGAATAAAATCTGTTTTGCTTGGAGATTCAGGATTTCATGCACAAGGATCTTCTGTAAAATGCACCTATAGCAAAAACAGCAAAGAACCCTCAGTGAAGGCCAAAGGCAAAAAAGTACAAACCCAAGAAAAGATGGCACCTGCCCTTAAGGCTTCATAAATGGACCCTACTTCCCTAGCAAAGTATACACAGCCAACAAGAAAACACTCAAACCACAGAAGACATTGATTCAAAGCATCTGCACGTGATTTAGACCACAAACTACTTTTTCCCACTTTCCCAAGTAAAAAGCTTTCAACAAACACTGTTACACTGTTTTGTAGTAAGAAGGCAGAGCTGTCTCTTGTGCTGGCTTCATTCAAAGTACTGCACTCCTTAAGCAGGGACATAAACAGGTGAGCTTCACATGTGAAGGGACTCACACCACAGCGTGTCAAGACCCACCTTCACTCACTGTGTCTTTGTATGACTAAACGAACATGCACAGCTGATCTGACTCCTATTCAATATAGAAAGGTGTTTATTCTTTCTTTCATTTGGCAAGCAACATCACACAAAGGCAGAAATAGACAGATTCTGCAAAAAACACCACCACACAGCAGCAGAAGGGCCACAATACAGACACATGCTACCGAAGTTGCCTTCTGCAGTAAGAGTTCTCCTTTGTCAATCATGACACCTCGTCACTCCATACTGGGGCTTGTTAACGGGGTTAACCCCTTGTTAAGGGGTTTTTAACGTTATTACTTAATTTCTTTATTAAATCTCCAACACTTTGCCTCTTCATTACAACACTGCTTGTGGTAATGAAAATGGTGGAGAAGTATTCAGGGAAAAAGCAAACACCACCACGGAAATATGCCATGACTTTTCCATATGTAATTTGTTGACAAAGTTTGTATGACTGATACTGTGACATCTAAGGAATCTATCTTATTTCTACCTTTTTTTTTAATATCTAAAGTTAATTTTCAATTCTGATGAAACCATTCTTTTTCAAACTAGATAAGTTTTTGGCACAAAATATATACATAATGTTCATTATCTAAGTTTAAAATGAGTCAGTTGGAAAATAAACAGGAAAAAGTCCCAACAGAAGTGAAAATATAACTAAAAAAAATGTAGGGGTTTGTATGTTAAATGTTAAAGCACAAATTACTTAGTCAACATCTGTTTATTTTCTATTAGTCATTATTGTAGCAAGTTTTAATCAGACACATTTGAAGTAATTTAATATGCTGACTTTCTTAAGCCTTGTGCGCCAGAAATATTTCCAGTCAAAAGAGGGAAAGTAGATTAAGACACAACTCACCAACGGAACTCCTGATCATTTAAGAATGAATGAGCCATCCCACATTAAAATACTTGTTGAGAACCTTTTTCTGTTTTATAACATAAAATCATACACATCTCAAGTCTAATGTAACAAGTTTTTTTCATAGTTCTATTTTAATTAATCCATCTTTTCACAGTCTTTGGGGAATCACAAGTGTGTTCTTTTCAGACTGACACTATAGACAAACACACTGCATTGAAAACACAGATAAACTGGACTGAGGAAGGCTGTTTATGAAATAAATTAGTATGTCCTTAGCTAAGATATAGCATGCTACCAATATGCTCCTACAGGCTCTGATCCAAAGCCCATTGCCTCCAGTGAGGTTTGGGTCAGATCCACTGCAAAAATAACTTAATTCAGTAGTGGCAAATGAAATCCAAAAATGTATAATTTGATTAGAAATCACTCCACTGTGAAGAATGCTGGTGACTGCTTCACAGCTCATACAGATATTAGTTCCTTAAACTATTATTAAAAGAAGTCTGGAATTCCAAGTTTTTGCCAACCACACTGTCGCAGCTTAATTGGGCAGCTGTCAACTGTTAGAAAATAAGTGCAGCATCATCTCTTTTAGAAGAACTAGTGTGGGAAGTGAAACACTTCCATGGGAGCTAAACTTTCTGGAGTCATGGTAATGAATCTGTTTTCATCAGGTGACCATGAGTCATCATTTTATCAGCAGTTTAAGGGGTTTTCACAATAGTTGAGCGTCACTGGTGCCCATGAACAGCAATGACAGCAGCACAATAATGAAACAGGGGAGCCATGTCTTGTGGCACCATTATTTAAGGAAAAGTCTGGCTACTGACTCAAGAAAAATACTGCAAAGTCATGGTTGAATAAGTGCTGCAGGGAGCACAAAATGTCCCCAAACTGGAACACAAAATGCCCAGAAACTAAGCTTTTATTTGAGAATTGAAACTAAGCAATAATTTTGCTATTAAAAATAGATGCCTTTTAAGGAAGTTGTGAACTACATGGATGAAACATCAGGAAAGAATAAAAATGTGTTGTCAGTCACTCTTCTCCCCTTTACTCCATAGTCCGGTCAGAACACACTCTTATATCAAATACTCAGATAGCTCCCGTTGTCTTAAGTAAGGAAAAACAAAAAATTACCAAAAAAAATTAAAATAAATTTGCATTTTCATAACATCAAGAGCAAAAACTGCATCACTGCACCATGAAACTGTTTGTAACCAGGTACTGCAGGAAACATGAATCCCTTTACCTCCCAGCCTACTAACCTCCATCTGAACCCACTGCAAAGAATTGAAGAATTTCACCTACAGCATAAGCTGAAGCCTCTCCCAGGACCTAAAGACACTCGGTGACCCCATGCAGCATCATTGCTAAGCCCTCATGTTTTGCTGGACTCAGAGAGATTCAAGTCTGCTTCTAAGTTTCCCATCCTTTCCTCCTTCAGGGCTGGACTGGGGTCAAGCAGGCAACACCACCAGGATCTCCACAAGGCAGAATAGGGGAGGTGTAAAATCTGGTGGTGCTGGTCAGAAATAAAGCACATGGCAAGTATCATGGAACTTACATCTTTGAATTAATTACATTTTAAAGACCCCGCATTACTTAGTATGGTGGGTATTTGGAGTCTCATATCACTGCCACAATAGCATAGTGCTCATAGTTAGCAAAAAAACTAATTTTCAGGCACAAGTGGTACTTTAAAAACTAATCAGATTTGCATTACCAAAAGAAGTAATGCAAGCTGAACCATCCTTTTATTCCTTATTTGAAGTGATCCCCGTGAAAGCAGTGTTTCCACTATTGTTGTTTATCCCTCTGGCTTCCTATTCCTTTCTCCTTCTGCTAACACTTTAATCTCTCAACTCTTCATCCACTCATCATTTCCCTAGGCTTGAAAATTAATCCTCCGAGGTCAGTGAGGAAACTTCCATTGACTCCAGGAGATTTAGAATTATTGTGTACACTTAATTTTCCTCCTCCTTCTACCTCCCAACTTCCTCTTTTGTTTCTTCTGGAACTTATTTACTCATCACTTTAGCCATTCCATATCTGGTCCCATGAAATTGGGAATTAAATGGAGCATTAAGAAAGATAACTTAATAGATGTCCCTCCAGCCATTACTATTGTTTGCACTTCCTATTTTAAATCAAATTGCCTCCCACCCCTTTTTCATCATCATCTTTAGGACTTCTAAGCCCTTTTAGACAAGTATCCTATTTTATCCATTTATACAGAAACAATCATAACAGTGAGTCAAGTGTGATGTTACTTGATAATAACAATTTCAACCACCTGTATTTTCAGCTTTTCTGAGCAATACCACTTTAGGAAACCTCCATCTCTAGAAAACCACTATTTAATGGTTAATACAGTTACTTCTTAACATTTAAAGATCCAAACAACAAATGTAAGAACACACAATACATGTAAAATTCAACAACCCTTAATCTGTTTGGAGATTTCAATTTAGTTTTAGATTTAAAATACTTTTTAAAAATTCCGTTTAGTCACAGAAACCTAATCTTAGCATGTTTCTATTGAAACATTTGTGAGTACTCCAAGCACAGGAATTTCACATACAAATGTCTTCATTTTGCAGTGAAGGAGAAAAGAAATGAACATCAGAAAATAGTGTATTTATTGGTTGATTTAATTAAGTACTCTCTAAAAAAACCTAATTCTCAAACCAGAATGCTGATAAGGTCACAACTATGTGCATAAAAAAGCAGCTGTAGAATCAGTCACAATATATTAAAAAATTACTTTAAATACAAACAGCATTACTTTTACTTGCTCTTCACTTGAGAGCACTGCACTCATATGTCTGTGGATTTAATAAAGAAGTCCTTTCTCATTCATTATATGGGATCAGAGATAAATTTATAAAAAGGTAAGAAAACCTACTCATCTCCATGGTTTTTTTCTCTCCAAAAAACTCCCAAGAAGGAAACATATCACTTTCTCACAAAAATATTATGGCTTAACCACAAATATTTACAGAAATATTGATCGGCCGACTCGATGGACACACTTCACAGAAACGTGAACTTTAATCTGTCAAGTCTACTTCGATGCCACCTAAGAATCATCCAGACAGGCACAGCTGGTGGAGAAATCTTTGCCAATGCACTGTCACCATACTGCATTTCTCCTGGTAGCTAAAAAAAGAAATCACTGGAAATATCAAAATAAACTTCAAAATAAACGTTCCTCTTGTTTTTCCGGATTCAAGACAATCCACAGGTCTGTGAGCAGACCCTAAAATGAACCAGACAGGGATGGCAGTCCTTACTGGCACGCTGTTTGGCGGCAACATGGCTTTCCATTTCCTTCTACCTACTGCTAGAGCCTAGATTACATTAAGATACATCAATGCAAAAAAGTGAAGCACACACACACAAGCAAAACAAAGAGGAAAACTGGTCATGTTACAATCCCACTGTCATTTTCCTGTCCAATCACATCCCAGTATTTCTACCCTTGTTCCCAATATAAAACAAAAAACTGTGCTTGCTGTTTCAAATGAACTTGCCACTTAAAGCAAGTAAAAAATGAATAGAAAAGCTGAAAAAAGTTGCATATATATGTTCCGCATGCAGTAATTTAAATTGGTAACAAGGAGCAACACTGCTGAAAAATCAGTTGCAGAGTGAGCTGGATGACCAGAGGGAACACTGAAACTGTAATTATCTTACCCTAAGGCCTACAAATCTGAGACAGAACAGTGCTCAAAGTAGGAAACAAAGTTAAAAAAGCTTCCCTTTGAGATGAGCTATTGAAATGTAGTAACAAGTTACTCCTCCGTCTTTGGCAAATAAACAAATTGCAGAAAACAGTAAATGAAATTTTTCTATTGCAGCCATAAAATTTACTATATTTAGATCTGCAGCTTGGCATGAATAAAGTCAATTTACACAATTCTGGAAGAGAAATTCTTTCTACTTTGTCCAAAGTTTTAAACAAGGCCCTAGTGATATTACTTTTGAAATCCATATAGAGTTCATGATTTTGCTTTAAGCTCACCAATTAAAGTTAAGATTTATTTCTCAGAACAGCAATAAAATATTCAGCAACACACAGAGAAAGATTAATTAAATTCATATGCTGGGATTATTTTACCATGCAATGCTTTATGAAGTATCAATATAAAATAAAATTGAAAATTGATGATCAAATTAACTTGCATAAAATATTATCTATTGCAAATCACAACACTGTATCATCCAGCTGCTTGGTAGGTGAAGAAAGTGTGTTTAGGACCTAAGTGCAGTTTTTGTATTAAAGTTTAAAGCTGTTTTACAGGATCAATTAGTTTATTTCAATCCCTCTTAATTGCCCATAAAGCCAAGCTTAGGATCGCCTCTCAAAAACAGACCAATTGCTCCCTCCACTGGAAGTAACTGACCATTACATCGGGGTGCAGAGATCTGCAGATACAACACACGCTGATAAGAGAACCATTAGAGGGGTTTTCTGCTTTATTACTTGACGGTCAGCTAAGATTGGAGAGACTGAAAAGCTGCACTTTTCACTCTCTTACCGAAAAGATTCACATCCACAAGTTTACAAAATCTGAAAGCTTAAAAGTAGAGAATGTAGAAGATACAGCAAGGCACCTGATACATGGAATCATGGAATCAGAGTGGTTTGGGTTAAAAGGGCCCTTTGAGACCATCCCTCCTCCAGTTCCACCAATGCCCTGCCAGGGGCAGGGACACCTTCCATTAGACCAGATCAGGCTGGATGGGGCTCTGAGTAAACTTGAACACTTCCAGGGATCCACAACTTCTCTTGGCTACCTGTTCCAGTGTGTCACCACCCTCAGATGGAAGAATTTCTGCCTAATATCTAATGCAAACCTACTCTCTGTCAGTTTGAAGCCATTGCCCTTTTTCCTGTCACTCCATACTCTAGTGAATAGTCCCTCTCCATCTTTCTTGTAGGCTCCTTTCCGGTACTGGAAGGCCATAGTTAGGTCACCCTAAAGCCTTTTCTTCTCCAAGCTGAACAACCCCAATTCTCTCAGCCCTTCCTCACAGGAGAGGGGCTCCATCCCTCTATCATCTTCATGTCCCTCCTGTGGACTTGCTCCAATGCATCTGTCCTGAACAATTTCAGACTGGGTAAAATGCCCCCATCAATTTTAAAGACAAGGAATCTAAAATTAAGAAAGTAGTATTTTCGGTACTCCCCCTGCAGAGAAAAGCGGGAATAGTTTTTAATGTAGAATCTTCTGCACAGGGATCTTCCTTGCCAAATTTATTTGAAAGCTGAACAGTCTTGAAATAGAAAATATTCACATGAAATACAAATCCTGTGAATGTCAAGAAACAAAACTTTACCTGATCTAACAAGTAAAACGTTGCACATCTCTGCACAAAGGGAATTTCAATCAGATCAAGGTAAAGTTAACTTCCAGCAGCTGCGACATGCAAAAACTTCCCCTCCTTTCTCAAATACTATTAGAAAGAAAAAGTTGTATTTCACTGACACTCTCAAAACTATCTGTGATACTGCTCAGCTACAAACACATCCTCAGTGAGAACCTACCCCTTGCTCAGGCAGTGAGGGATGCTAAACTTGGTGACTGCAAGGCCCATGCTGAACACCAGTAACACATCTATGCTGAATAATGAAGCTGTAATGATGCATATCCGAAACCAAGTATCTTCATGCTTTCTATCAAGTAGAGCCATTTCAAGTCACACCACTTGTTTTCTTGGGCACTTACATTAATATTGATGATATCTAGAGTTCTCAGCTGAGAAAAGCAATGCCTTTGGCCTCAGCTCCCATTGTTACCCACATCAGTGGTGCACAGAGTATCAGCTAAAATGTGCTCAAAATCAAAGATATTTCCCCTGTAAGTCCTGTATCAACTCAGCAGCACTGAATAATATAGACATGATAGTGTTAAATGAAGGTTTACAATCCTGTTAAACAGTAAAAAAATTAAAGCAAACATGCCACTAAATGACAACAGTTTTTCTTGAAAAGAACACATAGCACACAAAAATTAAGTGGCTTGGTCTTCTTGTTAAACAGGTTGGTTACCCACAAAACCAAGCTTCTACAGTTTCCACAGCTTGATCACTCAGGAGGGATTTTGTAGCTACCCTCCAAAAAAACCCAAGCATACCCACAGAGGAGAAATCTCCTGTGTTAGGAAAATTCCTGGAAAAAACACTTCCAAGAGAATAATACATTGTGCTATCACAATTAGGTTTATTTATTGATTAGCTGGTATAGTTACAGTAGAATTATGAAGTGCTATGTTTATTACAGAATGTTTTGAAAAGCTTTGCTCTTCATCACATAACCTAAAGTCCGGGACTGTTTGCAAAACGAATTTCAATGGCATTTTATTGGACATGAAACAACTAATCCCTGAAAACAGAAAAAAATGCAAAAAAAGAGACCAATAAAATGTCAAGTGTGAAAAATAGTTTAAGAACATTGCTACCCCTTAAACCAGGACCCCTTAGACCTGGGAAATACATAAATAATGATTACAGTAAGAAAAGAATCCACCCAAATTTTTATTTTAGGTAGCAAATACTGAGAATTCATGCAGTTGCTAATTCTAACTGCACAACTAATCACTTTTAGTTACAGCATTTTAATCCTCAACTGACCTCAGACACACTAGGCCATGATACAGCAGCAATTCCAAGTTTGTTTCCAGAGGGAGAGAAAAGCTCATACCAAGTATGCTGCTATGACTAGAAGCCTGAAGGATGCACTTTTAGTATCAACAGACACATTCTAACCAGTATTACAGACTTTTTTTTTTTAAAGCTATGGCTTCTACTTACCTTAATGACGAATTTGTTGGATGCCATGATAGGTCAAGTGCAAGCTGGTCCTATAAAAATACCAATTAAAAGTGATCAGCACTGGAGAAACACACAGCTTTCTACACCAGTTGAGAAGGATTTGCATCTGTGGCTCATTTTTTCAATACTGCTAGTCTTCAAACCCTATCCTCTGCTTTAAAAAAAAAAACAAAAAAAACCAAGGAAAACTCTTATTTAAAGGAGAATTACTTAGAATTACCAAACCTTGTTGGCTTCTTTTAGTGAACATCGTAACTGTTCAAGCACTTTGCATCCAACACATGAAATACAAAGTTAGAACTCTTTTAAGTAAGAAACTATAGCTTTTGGCTCACCTGCTACCCATACATATGTACATATTATGTATATTTAAAATTTTAGACTACTACACACACAGAGCAACATAACCTGAGTCTTATGGTGGTTGTACAAATGTAAATTGAACTTCGGACATCCTCTTCTCTTGCTTATCCCAAACACTACCTAAAGCGCTTAATTTGGGATCCTGAGTGAGGTACATTGAGCTGCACAGACCCTGACTCTACCTCAGATCATTCCAGATAGCTCAGGAAGCATTAATTTGTGCTAGAAGCTAAACACACGTTCCTTGGGCTCAAGGAAAAAACCCTCCATTAATTGCTAAGATTTTTTTCCAAACTGACAGTCACAGCACTAAAGCTACTTGGGAAGTTCATCATTCTCCACCATAAATAGGAGCCAAAAACTGACTTGGCAAAAAAAGGGAGAAAATTAGGTTAAACTCATGAAAGTGTTTCCAGGTAACTCCACAACCCTGGGATTCAGGATACACATGCAATAGGCCCTATGGTATGAAATTAATAGCTACAAAAACCAGGAACACAAGAACTAAGGTACATTCTATTTTCACACACAAAGAGAGCCAACAGACAACAAAGAGACTCGGATTGGTCAGAAAACCAGGTGAAGCAGTCTCAGTAAAGTGGAAGGAGACAGAGTCTCCAAACAATACAGCTCAAGCTTCAAAATATAAAAGAAAATGAGCATCAGTGGCTGCTGTCAGCAATAAATGAACTGCAACAGAAACCACTGAGAATAGAGCTGCCTTTTATTATCTAAAATTCCCTAAAGGATTAGTCTCTTTAAATGGACAAATCTGGTCAATTTTGTAGGAGATGGAATATGAAAACACTAAAAATTGAGGAATAGGTACACATTTGTCATTGCATACTTCAAGTTATCGGTAAGTACTGTAACAACTGTCAAAATTTCAGGACACAGGTCAGGTTGGTGATGTGTGTCTCTGTCAGGCACTGCCCTTACCCATTTCAAAATGCAGTGGCTACCATTATTTAACTTCAATAAAGCGCGAAATGAGAGAAACACCCACTTTACAGCTACACAACATAGCACAGATGATTTTGATCTTAAGATTCTGAACAATCCTGCACACAGAAGCTGGTATACCATCATGCCTTGTGCTATGCCACTATCACTCTCCCTTGCACAAAACAGCCCAGGAAACTTTCATTTTATCAGATTAAATCCTGTCAACTTTACTGACAGCAATTTCGAGAAGCACAATGCAAGGAAATGTGCTCTGGACCACTTGAGACATCCTGTTTCAGTTCAGCCATGTAGTAAGTGCTACTCTACAAAAGTAAACAGAGAAACTACATAAAGACTCTCAGTAGGAGATAAAACTCAGAAGTTGTTGAAATAGCCACGCTAGAACTAGTTTAGAAGAGATGCTGAAGAGAAATTGCAGCCACCAAGTGAAAACCAATGGAGTCTCTCAGTTCCTTATAACATTGCTCCCGAGGAACAATATTTGGACTGCTACTGTTTTCTCATTAATCCCTACAGTAGCAATAACATAAAAAAGAATTGCAGCAAAACACGCCAAAACATCACCTCTTCTCCAAATGCTCATGTTCTGCCCCAGAACAAACAAAGCCCCTGCACGAATCAGCTGAACCCACCCTGGCATCACTGATCTCCTTCTGGTAACAATTTACCTTCCAGAATACTACTGTTGCCATCACCTCTGCTACTACTCAGGTGAGAACTGCTGGCAGGCAGAAATCCCCTCCAAATACAATTTGAAAAATAAAAGAGAAAAAATATTAAAAGGAAAAAGATGCACAAGAAAAGTAAGCTTTGGTTCAATTTGCTCTTCCCAGGAGTAAGCTGACTTTGGGAGTTTGCCAACTACCCCATTCTTTGCACTGACCACACAGATAAGACAAAGGAAATACAGCAGACAGACAAAATGTAAGCAAATCCTCAGAAAACAAAAAAGAAAATATTTTATGTTTGAACCATCAGGAAAACCACTGAAGTGACACAGGTGAAAAAACACTCAATACTAAGACATCAGAAGATGAGGAAAACCACTCATCAATTGTCCAAGAAAAAAAACAACTAGCTCCAAAGTACTCTGCCATTTCCTGTGTTTAAAAACAAAAATCCAGAAACGCCAGAAACAGAGATTTATTACAACTGCTACTGTTTTATAGCAGGATTATATTTCATGGAATGCTTTTTCTGTTGCAAACCTCTAAAGCAAACTCTACATAAGGAAATATAAAGATAAGCAAATAAGGCAGAAAAACTCCTCTCACAGGACTATATATATATATTTTTTTAAAAATAGTCCTGATGTGGTATGTGTAGTATTTCAAGGTCTAAAATGTTGCTACAACCTGTACAAAAAGACATGATTTAGAACTAAACACATAGGTTGCCTGTAAGTAGAGTGAGACACACTTCAAAAATAATGTGGCAGAATATCTTTCTTTCTTAAAAGCAGATTCAGTGGAGTGGTAGATACTCAGGAGAAGCCAGAAACATGGACACCCAGAGAGCAAACTGAAGCATCCTCTGTCAACTGATGAACAGCACCTTACCTCAGCAAAGCAGCTTCCTGTGGTGAGGAAATCTAGAGCTCAGGAGGAACTGAAAAGTCCAGCCACACACCTGAAGATACAGCAGCAAACTTCACACACTGCCCATCTCTGGGTGCCTTTATCACGCATGGGGAGAGAGGGCACCTGAAAACAGCAGAAACAAACAAATGCTAATTAAGGAACTCTGTACGGTAAGTTGATATTAACTTTTTTTGTAGTTCAAAATGAACTACCACAACATAAAACAGGAGTTTTCTGAACTTTACAATCCAGCACTTGTCAGTTTCTGGGAGCAGATCCTAAACTTGGGATGAGTGAAATACTCATCTACTCACACATCCAGTAAAGCATCTCTAGTTCTGAAAAGACACACCAAAATCTTCCCATTTTTGCCATTCAGGATTTTTACGCGCACCATTGCCAGTTACTCCACTTAAGCCTTGAAAAGTACTCTTCCAGCCAGTCAGCACCTTTTCTCCTCGTTGTTACTCACAGTCCTTCATTCATAAACTGCCCATTCACCTTTAAAGTTCAACAATTCCGTTTCAAAAACATGACCCGCTCAGCACAGAACTGCCTAAAACCAGGGGGACGAGAGGTTCTGAGGAACATCAGAGGACTGTCACAGGCAGGTACTATTATCTTTTTGCACTGATAAGTGCCTTTTTTAACTTTTGTGGAAGAGCTGAATGTAATTAACAATGAAAAATTACTATACAATGAAAAAATTATACTCCTTTCTGCATGGAAATTAGGCATTAAATACTTATCTTTTGGCTACAGTTACAAATTCTGCAACTATAAATGAAATTGAAAACAATCCCATTCATTAACACATGAATATAAACCGGGATACTCTTGACAGCGACTGCAGGAGTACGGGTAGAGAGGAGACTAAATACAGGAAAAGTATTACCATATTCATAGGAGTATTTCTTGTACTTACAGGAGTGAATATAAGAAAAGTGAACACAGGAAAGCAGAAGAGCTAAGGAAAAGCGGAGGTCAGGGAACAAAGTTATTTGAACTTGTTTTGGCCAGGGCACTTCTGCCCGCCCACAGGAAGTCTCAGACGGCTGGGCGCAGGTGTAACGCGGAGTGGCTGCAGTAGCAGGTAAGCAGAATCAGATATATGTGTACATATATAGGGAGAGAGAGATATACATATTTTCAAGCGTGGCCAGTGCCAGGGCGAGGGTCAGGCACAGCACAGAGCAGAAGAACCGGCACCTCGGGGAGGCTAAGCGGGAGCCGACCGGCACCGCCACCGGAATACCGGCTCTGCCCGAGCATCCCCTCACAGGTTTAACTGAGGAGGAAAGAGGGGCTGGAGCCCCAGGCACGGCCGCAAGAACCGGGCGGCACAAGGCGGCAGTACCTCTCCCTCGGCCGCACCCGCCTTCCTCCGCTCCTCTGCCCTACCCAAAATGGCCGCGCCCGTCGCCGCCGCCCGCGCCCCGCTGCCCGCACGCAAAATGGCCGCTAGCGGCTGAGGCGGGCCCGGGCCCCGAGTGACACGGCGCTCGGCTAATGGCGGGCGGGGAGGCGAGGCACGTCCGGGGTCGTGCTTCTTTTACGTCTTGTTCTTCTTCCTGTAGGGGCGCGTTTGAACGCGCGGGAGGTGGGTGCGCTCTTGCCTTCCCGGGAGGATTCCTGGGTAGTGCCTTCCTCGCTCCTCCAAGAGTGGGGAGAAGCCTCAGGTGTGCCGAGTCCGCAGTGTCTGCCCGGGGGAGCCGCTGCCCCCTCAGCCGCCCGCGCTTCAAGGTCGCTGGGGCGCGGGGAAGGAGGAGAATGAGGAAGAGGGGGTTGTGAGGGCTCCACAGTGTGATGGAGGGGTGGTTGGTAGGGCTTGTCACGCCTGTCGGGAGCGTGGAGTAGGGCGCGTGTAGGAGCATTTCCTCTCCGAGTTGTAGCTTTGTAGCCGCTCAAACCAGTGGGGTATTTTGGTATGAAACCTGAGCATACGTGCTTTTTCTCCTTGAAGTAGGTACTTCGTAAAGAAATCCTATGGAAAATAGTGTTTTCCCGTTTCTTATTATAGAAGGATTAATTTATTCTCTTCATAATTGTGCAGCTTCTGAATACCATAAGGTGGTCAGGCAAAGCTGCACAAGGTAAAGTGGTCCCAGAAGCATCATACCTTGCTTTGCCTGCGATTTAAAAGTTCTATATTTCCTTAGAAGCTCAGCTAGTAATTGAATTTTATTAACTTTCGAGTGTGCGGGGAAGGTGTATTTTGAACTTGGTTTTGGTCTTCAAATACCATCTGAGCAGTAGTACTTGTATTTAGATAAAGGTTTGTTGCTTTGTTGTGTTTAAGATTTAGCATGCCAAAGTTCAAAGCAAATACAGTAATTAACATTTCAAAATGTCTGAAATAAGGGGGTTTTTTTAAGTTCACGAAGTAAGACTTTTTTGTTTAGTGTTTTAGTCATCTGCTGCTCTGCAATTAAAGGTACTAACAGTCAGCTTCATCTGTTCGGTGTTATTATTATAGAGTAAGAAATAAAGAATTTCTAGAATATGTTTAAAATAATAAATTATCTTTATCTAGGTAGATGCCAGTTTGCAATGAGTCTTAAAACCTTCTGGAAGGACAACAAAGTTCTGATTATTATGGGAGCTAGCCTTGGGCTGGTGCACTGGGGCTGGTTTTACATGAAGTCCAGTCCTATTTTCCAAGTGAAGACAGAGGATTTTGTTCCAGAGCCTGGGATTCTGACATACATGATGCAAAGTGATCGCAAAAATAAAGAAAAATAGCATTAGTATTTTGGTTTTTGGGTAAGTTGCCTAATTAGTTGTATCTGTGTCTTTGAGGGAGGAGATTAATTAATTGAGAATTTTCAAACAGATATAGCCTTGGTGTTCTAACTTTAGTCTTTCAGAGTTTTATTCTTCTTTGCAACTGAGTTAATTTTTTTGTAGCTACATGGACCAAAAAAGTGCAGTATAAATCTCATAAATTGCTGCTAAATTCCACGTGATGGAATCAATTAAGTGAGGATATTAATTGTGGTATATATAGTTAAAAACAAAGTCCAGTAACTTCAAGACAGCAGCCAAACTCTTGTGACTGGGTCTGTAACAGTGTTCTTTCAGGCTCAAAACTGCCCAGAAATAGTTGTGACTTTACATACTAACATATTCTGTGTTAATAGGGATGGTGATTACAGCAGAGAACGAAACAAAATGAAGTACAGGATAAGTGTAAATACTGTAGAGATTGCATAGAAATGTAAATGGACATCCCTTTAGGTTTTAGTGTTTTAAAAACTGAAAGACTTCCCTGGTGGGCATCTTGAAGTAAGAAATCCTTGTTTGAGCCAGATTTCTTAAAGTTGTTTGAATATCAGAAACTTGTTTCTGAAGTGGTTGCCTGGCAAGCACTGCTTACTAATCCAATTTTGTTCTTGAGTAAAATCAGGTGAATATCACTGTAGTTTTGATACTTTAGTGCAATTCGGTGAAGTTTATAGCAGCCTGTTACTTACAGACCTGCTGATAACAGTGTAGAGCAGTGGTCACAATTGAAGTTATGAACAAACAGGTATAATTGATGTTCTCTGTAGTAAAATCATATTGGTAGATTTTCTCAGTTAAAATGCATTATAGAATATGTAGGCCTGTTGTATGAGGTTCAGCAAGGCCTGGTGCCGTGTCCTGCACTTGGGTCACAACTCCATGCTAAGCTATAGGGAAGATGGCTGGAAAGATTCCTGGGAATGCTGGTGACAGCAGCTGAACATGAGCCAGTGTATGCCCAGGTGGCCAAGTGAATCCTGACCTGGATCAGCAGTGGTGTGGCCAGCAGGACCTGTGTCCTCTGTGCTCAGCACTGGTGAGGGCATCTCCTTCAGAGAGGGCACCGAGATGCTGAAGTGAGCCCAGAGAAGGGCAATGGTCCTGTGAGGAGTGGCGGAGGGAGCAGGTGGTCTTCAGCCAGGAGAAGAGAAGGCTCAGGGCAAACCCATTGCTCTCTATAACCACCTGGAAGGAGATTGTAGCTATGTGGGAGTTGGTCTCTTCTCCCAAGTAACAAGTGATAAGACGAGAGGAAACGGCCTCGAGTTGCACTAAGGGAGGGTTAGATTGGATTTTAGGAAAACTGTCTTCACTGGAAAGGTTGTCAAGCACTGGCATAGGCTGCCTCAGGGAGGTGACCGAGTTACCATCCCTGGAGCTGTTTAATGGATGCTTAGATGTGGCACTTGGAACATCGTTCAGTGGTAATAGCTGAACTCGATCTTAAAGGTCATTTCCAACCTAAATGATTTTGTGTTGCAGTATTTATCTTTATGTGCTTTGTTTTTGGTGAAAACTAAAATAGGTCAAGCTACACAATATTTTCATAAGATTTTTCTAATACCTTTCTGGTTTTTATTGTAGGTATAACTAACTGTGAAGCTTTTCATCTGTGACTGTTGCCAGAAAAGATGAAGAAAACTACGTGGAGTAGAAAGAACTTTCTGCTTGTAGCAGGACTGTCCCTTATAGGTGTCCATTTAGGAAGCATGCTTGTAAACTTTGTTGCAAAAAAGTCTGCTCAATCTCATTCTGAAACTAAAAGAGATCGTCATGAATGAAATAGCTTCCTACTGTCACTATCAGTTTTGCAACATGATTTAAGGTTCATTTTAAGAGAACAGTGATGAGTAGTTTCAGGGATATTATATGTACTGTTGCACACGGAAAATAATAATCCTTACCTGCAAAGAATTAAAATGTGCTATTCTTAAAATTTAAAGGTGCAATGAATTATAGATCCAAGTAAAAATGAATTGTTTTGTTGGCTAGAATTAAAATCTTACCCCGAAAATGTCTCGACTTGAAGCTAAAAAGCCTCCGTTATTTATTAGTGAACCTTTAACGAGAGATGCAGTGAGTCAGTCGCTGTCTCTGCTGAGTGGAATATTAAAATCTTCCTATGGTCCTGCAGGTCGACTCAAGCAGCTCCACAATGGTGTGGGGGGCTGTGTTTGTACCACTTCCCAGTCCTCAGCCCTCCTGGGGCCCCTTTCCATCAGTCAGCCCGTGCTACGTGTCCTGACAGCCTCTGTTCAGAACCATGTGTCACGTTTCAGTGACTGTGGCTTATTCACTGCCATTCTTTGCTGTGGCTTCATTGAAAACTTCAGGAGCCTGAATGTTGCACCTTTCACCGTCATTAGAATAAGCAAGCATCTTCTGAGTTTGTGCATGGACTACCTGAAATCTGAGGCTTGTGCTTGCCGGGTGTCAGTGGATTTTAGCAGTGTTGAGACTCTTGTTTGTTTGGTACGTAGCATTTTAACAAGCAAACCTGCCTGCATGCTTAATAAAACAGAGGTTGATCATCTCACCACACTGGTTTTAAAGGCGTTTATATTTACTGTTCCATGTCATGTTGAGACTAATGCTGTTTTAGGAAAGTGTATCATAGTACCTGTGAAAGGTAGACGAGTTGTGGATTCTGCAGTTCTTCCTGGACTGCTGATAGAAATGCCAGAAATCCAGTTGGGAAAACCACTTGCTGTCAAAAGGACTGGTTCAAACATGATCAAGATGGCACTTTTCAGTGTGTCCATGTCAGGAGATGGTTTTAACCCCGAGGAAGGAACTATAGCGGTCCATCATGGAGTTTCTCTGGAAGTGTCAGAGCTGAATCAGTTGCTTAATGTAGGGAAGCAGCTGGTTAAGGATGAGGTGGGCCTTGTAGTGTGCCAGAAAGTGATGCATCCTTCCTTGAAACAGTACCTGAAGGAGAACGGTGTCATCGCTGTGGACAGGGCTGGGCTGTCTCTGATGGAGCCCCTGGGCCGCATGACAGGTAACAGGCGAGTTCTCTGTCCTAAACCGTTGTCCTGAAATTGTCACTATGAGGTGAACATTATCTGGGGTGGTGCCATTGCAGAGTAAGGAGTCTCTTATTTCCCTCTGTAGCCTACCTTAGCAGCTGAGCAAGAGTTCTTTTCTAGCCTGAAAACTGTTTTTCAAGGTGAGATTGCTCTTCTGCATACCACAGGTGTTATTACTGCTTGCTGCCTGAGGGATATCCAATTCCAGTAACTGTTTATTTTCAAACTGTGATTCAAGGCAAATGAAACAATTACCTTTTTTTTTATCTCAAACTACCACCAAGTCTCGCACTTTGAATGTGTTGGTTTCTGTTTGTGATCTCCTGTGTGAATTGAAATGTCGGGTTTTTGATCGACATATATAACTTAAAAAGCCAAGAGGAATAAAGTTTATGCTTTGTGAAATGCAGCTGTTGTGATGTTGGCACGTAGCTGTTCTGATGATGGTACCACACACAGTTCTCTGCTTTCCTTAACTGACAGGTTCAAAGCCTATAGCTTCCATACATTCGTTGCCTCCTGGCTGTTATGGCAGTTTGAAAGATTTGTGCATTGAGAGTTTTGCTTCGAAGCATTTTATACGTCTAATTACTGAGGACACAGTTATCTGCAGCTTGATACTCTGTAACAGAAGTGAAACAGCATGGGATGAGTTGAAGGTAGGCAAATTTTCCTCAAATCTTTCCTCGAAAAGTCACGTGTTTAATGGAAACAAAAAGTACTAAGAAATATTAAATATGTTGAATTTAGAAACGTGATTTTTTCAGTACATAAATGAAGTTTTCTTGTTTCCAGAATTTCAAAATCCTTGAAGAGCTCATGTTCATGTAATGCCCCTGTTTTAATACAGGAAGTTATTTAGGGACAGATGCATCTTTCACCTGTTCTTGAAGCCAGTGCTGGATAAATATTTTCATTCTCATTACTTGGTCTGTGGGAACATAAAAACTGCCTAGTAAAAAGCCCGCAGCAGCACATACAGTGATAGTCAAGCATTGTTTTCCATTGAATAGCTGGTCTGGAAATGTCGTTGATACTGATTGACTTTTTATATATACCCTTGTTTTACAAAAAGAAGGAATAAAATGTAGCTTTTTATTTGTGCTTTTCCGTAGTGGGGGCGAATAAAGACAATTTCTCATTAAGTGGACGTGGTTTTGGAAGTCACCCAGCAGCTTTCCATCCACATGTAATTCAAGTTTATGGAATCTGTACGAGAAACTACTGAAAATTTTATTCCAGTGTTTTTTTCAATGGGGGCAAATCCTTTTAATCATGGTATGTCTAACAAGAATTTCATATGATTTTCAGCGTGTCTGTGAAACTGCAGAACATGTGTTACAGTTAACAATGAAGGAACCTTTGGCATTATTAGGAGGGGGCTGCACAGAAACTCACCTGGCTTCATACATAAGACACAAGGTATGTAAGACATAAGGGTTTTTAAAGATGCTTAATATACTTGAGAAACAAGAATTTGTGTAGAATCACTGCAGCAGTTAAAACACTTGTGACTTTCTAGATCAACGTGGCATTTTTGCTAACTACTAATATAAAATAAAGGGGTGTGTTTGAAGCACTCAGTTTTAATTATATCTTTTAAACAAAATACTATATTTGTACATGTTAATCTTTCTTTAGGTATCTATTATAGTAATTGCATGTTTTTAAGTGTTAAAAATATGTCGAGTTTTTATATTGAAAGATGATAATGCAGAATTCTGCTTTGACTCTTTCCTCTTGTGGGATAATCATGACTTAAACATTTTTTAGTTAGAACTGAACCATCTGTTTTGGGGGCAAAAAAACCGGCAAGATGATACATGTTTAAAATATTTTCTGTAAAACAGTGTCCTAACTTTGCTTTCCTGGTTTTGGTTTCTTTTTTAGAGTTCTAGTCTACCTGCCAGCACTTTTAAAGACCTAGATTGTTCTCAGACACAATACCAATTGGTTGCTGATGGGTTTTGCCGTTCCCTGGAGTCTGTAGCTCGCTCTCTGAGTCACAATGATGGAGAAACTCTTACAGACATGGTTTATGGACATTGTTGGTTTGTTCCATCAGGTTCTCCCTGTGCCTCAAGCTGGTCAGATTTAGTTTCAAAATGCGGCTGTGGGATGAATGGTAACACAGAGGACCTCAGCTGGAGGTTTTTGCAAGGCCAGTCTGGTTCTCCTATTATACAGGGCTGCCCTAAAGAGTCCTCAATAAAGGTTACTGACCTTCTGACTCTGGACTGCTTTGCTGCCAAGTGCAGTGGCCTGCAAGTAGCTCTGGAGACAGCCAACCTGATTTTGGATCTTTCATACATAATTGAAGATCAAAATTAGCTCTGATCTTAGGTGATTTGTGTTGCACAGCACGACACTAAACTGAAAGCAGGGTAACGTATAATGTGTTAAAATATTTGACTAGGTTGGAATGTGGACAACAGAGAAATTTTAGATTCAACAGTTGGCCATTGAATATTCTTCTCATTGTTAATCTACTGTGCTCTCGAGCATTTTCAGATGTTCAACCTGTTCCCTCTGCAGTAAGGAAAGTTTTGGGTGTTTGTTAGCTCTGTGACGTCTTCAAAGGAATGGGGAAAATGGATTCACTTGCTGAGAAAACATATGTATTAGAATTTATATAGTCTCAGCAAAAGCTTTACACATTTAAAGAGGCTTTTGTATTGTAGCAGAACTTTATCACTGGTATTTTTAATTTTGTAGGTATAAAAGGATTGGCTTAGCAGATATCTTGAGCCACTTGTTTTTAATTTTGTTCTGAAGTTTTTGTCACAGTATACTGTATGCATTTTCTGTTTCTAAATAGCTGAAAGATTTTAATTCATATACACAGTTTATTTAACAAGTTATAAAAACTCAACCTGGAGCTCTTAAGGTAGCAGGTAGGTAATAGATGATTTGAAAAGAAATGGCAGACTGGGTGGAAAAAACTTTTGTCAAGCAGACCTTGATTGACTTCTGCGGAATACAGGACAGTCTATAATGAGGTTTCTATAATTTAAGCAAAGCTGCAAAAAAGAATGTCCCACTTACCATTCAATTAACTCTGACTATGCATGGCTTCTTTTAATGAAGTAAGGCTGTAAGCTCTCAGGCTTATTTTGATCTTTAAATAAGTAGACTGAATGATCAAAACTTTTTCTCATTTCAGCTTGCATTCAAGATCAAAAAGGGTGTTACAGTTTCTTACTTAAGCTCATTTTCTTTGTCACTTTTCTTCTCCCTCTTTGTTTTCAGTCACAAGGGACAAATTGTTCATGATCTGTTTCCAGAAAACATCCAAGTCAGTTATAGTCTAGTCTGCTTATTTTTTTCCTGGTCTATTAAGTTTTTAATGTATGTACTGCACATAAGCAGTAGAATTGTTTTGTATAACTCAATTTCGAAATATGTAATTAAAACCAGATCTTTCCAGACCTTTTGTACAAAGTCCTTTTAATTTTAAGAGCATAAGTAATCATTTTCTCACTG
The DNA here is from genome assembly GCA_013397935.1 of Dasyornis broadbenti. Lineage (NCBI taxonomy): Eukaryota > Metazoa > Chordata > Aves > Passeriformes > Dasyornithidae > Dasyornis > Dasyornis broadbenti. The sequence goes on from VZRN01000631.1 coordinate 1,136,304, forward strand.
GGAAAAGAAATGAAGAGTTATTTAAAGTTCTTTATCTTTTTATGACCTGAAATGATTGCTTTAGTGCTATAAGGCATCCTTTGGGGACTTGTGGAAGAATGGTACAAGGGTTGAGAATGGAGGTTATTCAAAGCTGGTTACTAAAAAGGCTGCTTTTATATCTCGATCCTCCCGTATGCCATGAACTATATGGAAACATCAGGAATAATGAAGCCAAATGATGGTGTGTATCTTAAGGCACAGAAGAATCTTGGTAATACTTCATCTAATTATGATTCTCCAGCTCTGAGTGCTGAATTATACTATTTTACTTCCTATAATAGCAGCTTGTTATGCAGTGTGAAAATGTTGAGTTTAGTGACTACAGCTGTGAAGTGAAAATTAAAACAATATTCAAGTGGAAGTAGTTGTGAGTGTTCTTTTGTCTTGGTATCTGAAGGTCGGATCACAGCTCTTGAATCAGAGCTGACAATGCGTTTTATTCTTCCTCAGTGAAAATCACAGATTAGAAAAGTGAAAAAATTAAATTTAGTTTTTGGTAAGTAGCTAAAAATTCATTTCTACCTGAACTAAAGATTGTTTCGTGTATAAATAATTTTAATAAAAATGAGTTTTTGCCTGCGACTGTGGCAAAAAAGGGATAAATAAGAAACTTGCTCTGCTGTTCACGGACAGTTCTCAGTTGTACTTACGGTATGCTTGAACCTTTAGTGGTTAGTTTTGCCTCATCTTTAAGGGGTAACATAGGAGGAGTACAACTTTGGATATGTTTTAAAATCCAAGTAAAAATAATCTTGACTCTCAATCTAACAGCAACATAAAGCAACTTCTCTGAACTTTCATGTTTTCTGATACAATTTGAGAGCAAAAATGGTTGGGTTTCCCCCTGTGTTTCAAAGTCAACAAAATTAAATACCTGCAGTTGTAATGCCTCCGAGAAGCCATTGTGGTTTTATTCCTTTCCCCTTGGCGTTTGAAGTTTGTTCAGGAAAAATTAGTATTACATAAGTATTAAGAGAAAAGTGTTTTCTGATCATGACCTCAGTCATGTCTGATTTCCACAGGTTGCTCAGAGGCTATTAATTTAATAACTCCACTGATAATGCACAAGAAGTACAAACATTCATCTCCAGCCTTCTCATCTGTGTTCGTGCTCCAGGCCTAGAAGGAGAAATAAAGAAGTGCTGATACTATAAATCACTCAGGTCAGCATATTTAAGTAAGATGCCAGTGTAATATAGCTGCTCCTCAGTTCAGTATTTGTTTGGTATTTCAGTTCCTATTTGATGTTTAAAACTTCAAAGTAAAGACCTGAAAATGCTGATTAATTTAGGGATCTTTATTTTTGTGACCTCTTTCAAGCAGATGCACCATTAAATGTTATTATTTTGGCACTGGTTAAGAATGCATAATACCTGCTTTTCATTGATTCTGCTTCGTATCTGTGAACTTGTAGAGTCCTTTGAGCCATATCTGAGGTCCTTTTCTGTCTATTTTCCTATCTATAAAATGGGAATAAAGATTTGTGGGTGAGGAGTTCTAAGATCCAGATGTAAAGTGAAAAACTACTTGCTGTACAGAAACAAAGAGATACTTTAAAATAACTCAAATCTTGCTAAAATATTAGAGTAATTTCATTAAGGGAATTTTGACCAGGATTTATGTAGACTCCTTAAATTATTTTGCTGGGTAAAACACCACTTTTTAAAATATTGAACCTGGATGCATTTTCTTGTTCTGTGAAGTTCTAGCAACAGTTTATCACTGTTGCTACCAGTAACCGAGTTATTGCTTTACATATTCAGTACACACACACAGAGAAATGTGACTTTAAAGCTCTGTACAGGAATGGTTGGAATTCAAGATGAGCAATGTCAGACATGTCAGCAATCCTTACCGTATTGTGTCTTCAGAGTCTGTGCTCTGTGTTTCAGAGTAGATGTTCATACGATGCTAATCCTTGAAGGCAGGCTAGAAACAGATTTGTGGGTTTGGGAAACCTAACCTTGCTGTATTGGTAGTGTAATACCGGTTTATTGGTTTATAATTTTTCATTTTTTTTTAAATTCAAGTGTCTGGGCATTTTTAGGCTGACCAGCTGTTACAGTGTTAGATCTGTCCCAGAAAGAAAAAAGAGTATTGATTGCTGTCAAAGATTGTAAGGAAAATAGTTCCTGGAATATCACAAGCACAGCAGAGCATGTACAAAATAATTCACTTTACCCAAAACCTCAACTCTTGAATTACATTTGTGCCCTTATTTTGCTGTGCTGGTTAGCAAAATGTGGTATTTATCTCATTTTCAGCAGTGCCATGTGAACTGAGTCATCTAAGTATTACACTCTTCAGCCTCAGAAAAATCAATATCTTTGAGTCAGTCAATGTCATAGGAAAAATTTTAACTGGATCTGCATTTACTGCTGTTCTGAAGATGCAGAAACAGTCTGATTTTCTTGCAAAGGGACTGCCTGCAGCATGCTTACAATCGGCTGGCTGGGCTTGTTGAGAAGCCATATTACACTGGTTAGTTCTAGAATATTAGTATGTTTTATCCATTATTGTAAATTTGAGTTATTTCTATGCTTGCCAGCAGAGACAAGTTGCACAGTACTAATAAATAACTTTTTGACCAGTTACACTGTGATCTTAAATTCTCAGTTAAGAAATACCTTTACTTTTTGTCTGTATGCATTGCTTGGTATAAATTAGTCTTGCACATCATAAGCTCAAATGCATATACAGATTTATTCTTTATGCTGGAAGCAGAAATGTAGTCACAGTGTAAGTAGAGCCACCATGTCATTAGTCCAGACACCACTAAAATTAATTGCAGAATAGGTTGCAGTATTGGGCTGGGGACTTCGTATTTTAACTCTGTTGACTTCCATTATTCTTGACCTAACCATTAAACACATTTTATTTTCATACCTTACTGCAAACATCTTTATAAACTTGAGCTTTTCAATCTGCTTGCACATGAAAAGCTTTTATTCAAGCTTTCATCATGTGCCTGGAAGGCCCCAGCTGTGTGTGTCTGCCTTCTGCAAACTGATTACTGGTGTCCTTGTTATTTTCTGTCCTGACAACATCAGCTCTCTTCAGGTACACATTAAATACACATTAAATGCTAGCTGCTTATTATTTTAATACTATTAAGTGCTGTCTGCTAAGCATTTGTGTGGCAGCACTACGATGTCAACAGCTATTCCTTATTGGTAACTTTCTTTTTTAGAAACCATTAAGTCTAGCCTCTTTTCCTTTAAGCCTTTGTGATATTTCCAGACTGATACGTTATCACTGGCAAAAAAAAAAGTGAGGTTTGGGGAAAAATGAGTTCCCTAATCCATGGTGATGACTAGGAAAGACCCTGAGTCACCATTTGCGTGTGGGTTATGCAGGCTCTGCTGATGGATGGTGCTCTCGGGCAATGGCTGAGTGGTTTTATCAGGGAATTGTAGGAACTGTGGTACTTCTAGTTTTTGGAAGACTTTGTGGCTTTAAGAGGCAGAAGCAAAACTATTTCACCCTCATTTATTACTCCTTGTAACTAGTATTCCTCCTGCCATGCACTTGCACAGCCTCTTACTCACCCCTCACCTCAAAAGAGGGAGAAATCAGGATGAAAAACCTCCTGTGTCAAGATAAACCTCTCCTGCCGTGTTTCCCACACTTTCCCCCTACATGCCTCGCTGCCACATGGCTTTTTGCCCTTTTTTAAGATGTGTTTAAGCAGAGTTGCCTCAAGCCTAGGACTGACGGCTGGGCTGTGCTCCGTTGTGCTGCTGCTGGAACTGGCCAGGACCCCCTGCTCCCCACAGAGCTCTCAAAGTACCGCACAGGGAGCCATTTTGTGAGCCCTCCTGAAGACTGCTGAAGAGTGTGGAAAAATCGCTGGTTTTAGTGAAACTTGGAGCCAGGGAAGAGCACTAGAGCTGTCAGCAAAGCCTAGTCCTGGGGTAGGTGCTGGGAAAACTAGGTTTTTCCTTGGGCAGTGAGTGCTTCAGGAGGGACAAGCACCCTTGGATATCAGCCAGCCGGGGAGCTGACCTCAGGAAAACAAGCATAGGCAAAGCAAAACCCAGCTTCTCTTTGACATGGGTGCTGTAAAGCTGTAGTTGCTGGTGGTTGTTATCCAGGGCAGCTGTGCCAGGCTGCCCTGCTCCCCTCAGAGACACATCCCAGGGAGCTACCTGTGGAGAAACAAGGGTCGAAGGCCTGCTTAAGGACTGGGGGCCTTCCTGAAATGCACGTTTGCTGGGAAGGCTGAGATCGCTTCCCAGGATCTTTGAGAAGGGGAATGGCCCAACAACACTTCATGAGGGAGTTCAGACAGCAAGACCACCTACCCACAACCATAAAAGACTCCTTAAGAGTGGTCTGAGGATATGAGCGTGTATGGGATAGAGATGGAGGATTGACCCACGGCCCCTCCATCATCATGGGTGTTGCAGTCCATGAGGTGACTCCAAAAAGTGAGTTTTTATACATTTACTTTGCACCAGCACTGTGCCTGCTAAGCAGGTGGTTGTGTAGCATGGCTGTCTGTCTGTGCCAGCCTTTTTTCTCTTCTGCTTTCCATTGCTTCATTTTTAAGCAAGCAAGGTAGTATTTCTTCTGTAACTAACAAAGGTAGGACGAATTCTTCACTTGGTTTTGCATACCTTAACCCTGGTGTACTGTCTTTCTTTGGGATCACCAACAGAGGTGAGGCAAGGAAAATTTGATTTTTTTGGTTTTACTTGAGTCCTTTTGGGGTATTTAAAATCATGATCCTAGAAAGCATCCCCTGAAGCTGCCTGTCCCTGTATCACTGAAGTGTCATGTAGCGGTGGTCAGCATTGCACTGATTTTCATGCTTTGTGTTTGGCCCAGGTATGTTTGCCGAATGAGGTTTTGAACTGTCCTGTCTTGACACTTTACTTGTAAATGTGAATTTGTCCATAAATTGTTCTTTTGTGTTCCATAAGTTGTTTGGTCTGGCTACTCAAATGTGTTAATGTTCTACAGCTGGGAACATTTCTAATTGAAAGTTGTTTTCAGCTGAAACACGGTGATTCGGGGTTGTAGCTGAGATAGCTGAAGATGTCCTTGCTGTTTCTTACCTTTAAAATTAACTCATTAGAAGAATATAATACAAAATGCTAAGAAAGTGGAATACACAAACCCTGCATTGAATAATCCAGCATTCTCTTTTTTTTATTGGTATGGTATCAACCTTACCAAATAACAAATTCATCTCCAAAGCAAAGCAGCAGAGAAATTAGTTTAGATTTCTAATAACAAAAATTGCTGTGCAAAATCCTCCTTTGGGTACTGAAATATTATAGCATCAAATAAAATAACAAAAAGGCTGTATGCTCTTGATTGTCTTTGTGAATGTAAAATCCCTTCAAGAAGTTCTTCATATGAGTGTTCTACAGAAGGGCAGAATTCTGAGGGGAGTGTGAGTGCACGTGTCCTGGTTTTACGTGTTAAGAAGATCTGTTGCATCTGTTTAATCAAAATGGCTGCTAAATGAAAAATCTTTTTTCTAAAATTGCATGCGAAACAGCAGGTGTCACTCCAGTTTTTATGTTGGGGCCAGAGAAGAATTTGCTTCAATGCACGAATAGCTCATGTATGGCATTATTGCTTATGTCTAACATAGTGTGTTAAGGAATAGATGGAGTACATCGCAGAATTTCTGAGATTAACTATGGATTGCTGGAGTAAATGCCAGAGAAATGCTGTGTTTCTGGGCTGTCTCCATTTGGATCTGTGTACGTTGGCATGGGGTAGAACCAGTTTATGAAGAGCTGTGGATAATAGGCAGAAATACATGCCTTATGCATGGTGTATGTTTATGACAGTGGGGTTATCTGTTAACTGAGAAAAATATACAGTTGCATGGCTGAATTAATCGAAGTGTTTTAAGATTATAATATAAATTAAGTTCATTTTAAGCAAACTATAGCAAATAGTCTGAAGGAGCAGTTTGTTTCAGTGTTCATACTTTGGTCATAACAATTGCTAAATTTATACTAAATTCATACAGAAGCCCAGAATGAAAGCTTTAGTTTTCTTGAAGTAGTGCTGATTGAAGCAGGCATGTCTTTTATGACTTTATATGTAGTGCATGCTGCAAAATGTAGGCCAAAAATCTCATGGCAAGGTGGCAAAATGAGTTTCCTGACCACAAAAAGGAACATAAGCATCCATAAATGCCATAGTAGATTCTGTGAGTACTCAGTGTACAATTAAGAATGTAGTTTTGGTTGGGTTTGCTCACTGGTAGGGGATCTAAAACCTGCCTTGCTATTGGCCCTAAAGACACTAGAGTAGAAAGCAAGATTATTTCTATCTTATAGCTTACTTTTAGTTGCTTAAAACTCTGACTTATGTGCATAAAGTCATCCAGAATTACATCTGTCTGAATCTAGTGCCTGTGGAGAAAGGAAGATAAAGTTGTTTTTACATTGGGAGAAGAAAAGAAAAAAAAAGTTTTATGATGTCAAAATGTATTTTAGAGGAAAAAGGAATAGTTCTACCTCTGAACAAAAAGCAGAAGTGAGTTTACATTTTGCTGACAGACCTTTCTCTTGAAGCTTTGTGGAAAGTGTTTCAGACAGTTATCTTTGTAACAGGTTATTGTGAAACGTCTCTTGAATGTGCATAGCAGCCTTACAAGGATGATTTGCAATATTGGGATATAGGGATTTATTTGCCATGATGCTTTGGTCACACCTAGCAGTTGTTGCAAGGTGCCAGGCAGGTGATATTAAAGAACTAAAATAAAAATACTTATCTGTATTTATAGCTTCAGACAGAGAATATTTGCCAGCCTAAGTGATGACTGGGCACAGTGACTGGCAAAGCCAGCAGTGATTGTAAGGCACGAAATCGATTCCATAGCTGTAACAAATACAGTTTAAAAAACAGCTATGAAGCACAGAGGAGAGTGGATTTGAAGCCACAGGCCAAGAGATTAGTTTTCCACAGGGTGGAAAGAAAACAGTCAATTTTATCATAATTGTGTAGCAAGGCTCCCTGAATAGAGAATTAGATTGATGTTTCCAGGTAGTAAAAACAGAGTAATTTGTAAATGTGTGTAGTGGAAAGAATACTTGAAAAAAAATCCATTTATTGCATGTGTAAGCTTGAACTTTATTGGGTAAAGGTGGGCAAACTCTGTCCCATATGCTTGTAACTTGTGTTCAGTAGTGTTTAATCAAGAATTCATCTAATTCCTACCCAGCCATGCTCTCGATAGTTGTCACAGGAACAAAAGATTGGCCCTGCCTGGGGCTCTGGCTATCAGCAGAAGTCCAGCTGAACACAGTGGGTATCTTTGTTAAGGTCAAGTCACTTACATGAGAGCTTGTGCCATAATGAAACATCCAGAAGCAGAAATTCTGTGCTTCAGCATCTTCCTGGCAGAATCCTCAGGGACACGTTAGTAATGAATAGAGTTGACGAAATTATCTCAACAGAAGGTTTTTCGTGCGATGAATTTGAAGGTCTGTGTGGTTCTGGTTATTGTCAGAGTAAGGCAGGCTGTGCTCTCTGCCTGTCGACCTCGAATGGAGAACCTGGAGGTTTTGTATTGGAAGTGCCTGTCTTCCAAAGAGCTCCAGCCAGATGGTGAGTGTGGGATCTGCTGCCTTCCCAGAGACCACAGAAACACTCACTGGTTTCTTTTGGCCTTGAACAGCGTGCCAGGAGGTTGTTGTCATAGTGCTGAGTACTCAGCTTAGCTTGGAGGAGTTGGAGTTGATGAAATTCTGTCCTTTTCAAAGAATAGTGTGCTTATTTTTATTGTGATTGTCTGTGTTAAGCTTTTTTTGGCCTCCTTTTTTTTAAATGGTGGGATTACAGTGACTCATGAGGTAAGAAAACCTGAGAATCTGATTTTATTCTAATATTTTAAAATTGAAATATTCAAAATTTGGGCCAGATCCTAGGAATCTCTGTTTCTTTTTGGATGTGGGATATGAAAAGGTGTCATTTGCCCACCACCATGTTGAAAATGTAGTCTGTTCCTTGACACTGCTTGAATTCAGAAAGCACAAAACAAGATACAGACCAAAAAGACCATTTTTCCTGCTCTCAAAAGATGGGGGTGATGATTAGACACAAAGTAAGCACACTCTCAGATGAGATACAATTATCGTCATTCTCTACAGTGGCCTTTAAGTGCTGAGGGAAGAACAGCAAGAACTCTCCTGGACTGCTCTGTTAGCTTCTAGCAGTCAGCAATTTAAGGACTTTTGGGTCAGGCTGCATCTGGATTGTCAGTTTTAATGGGCAGTCTTAGGGCAATTTCTCAGTAATGCCTAAATGTGAGTTTCTTTAGGTTTGTCTTGGAGCAACTAAAATCTGGCTCAGAAGAAAAGAAAGGGACAAAGCAAACAAGTACTGAATTGACATTTCAGGTCTGTGAAGGAGTATGTCTAGGGCTGAGCTTTTTTCTGTGAGTTTTAAGAGCAGTACCTAAAAGCCATGGTGGAATACTGGTGTGGCAGGATGAGTTCCAAAAGTGTTTATATGGACTGTCTCTGAGCCCCTGGGTCACACTTTAGTGAGAGAGTTTCGGGCTCTGTTTTGGTCAGAAGAATACGAGATCATGCAGGTCACTTTTATCTGTGTCAGGGACAGAGGAGGGCTGAGCTGGAGAGCCAGAGATTTATTGCATGAAAGCAGGGAAAGAAGTACGAAAGATGTGCAGTTCCTGTTCTCAAGTTCTCTAGGTTTTACTGTTCTGCCCACCCAGGCTCAATGCCATCTCATCTAGAGCTCCCAGAATCAGATGATTAAGTCATAATACAAATTATTTAAGAATAAAAAGAGATTTACACGAGGTGAAGTTGCCCAGGGCACTTACTTAGATGCACTTATTGGATGCACTCCAGACTGGGGTTATTCTGTAACAGCAAATATTTAAGGTGGTTTAGGTTCCTGATGCCTAAATGGTCCCATTGCTCTGAGTGAATCAATGCAGTGAGTTGTTATAAGCATGAATAACACAGATTAAAAACATACAACTACAAAGTGCAGCATAGGCTGGACAAACCATCCATGATGGAGTAGTGACCTCTGTGGCAGGAGCAGTCTTGAATTATTCAACGTGGGAGTGCCAGTATTAAGAGACCACAAGCTGAATATAACAGATCTTTTAACCCACACTGGAGACATAACTTTGGACTTGTTTCATGTTGTGATAACGCAGTAAAATAAGACCTATTTTTAACAGCCCCTTTTTTTAACAGGCATGAAGGAAGTTAGGAGAGACCCACATGAATGTGGCTGATATTCTACTGATTAGGGCATAAAATCCTTGTGCTGTGTGGCAGCATCCCACAGCCCATGGGAGTGCCCTAACTGCCAAGCTGAGTCTTATAAGAGGAAGACACACATGTTTATTTCCTGGTTTTACTGAAAAAAAAAGAAACAAAAAATATTCTTTGCTCAGAACTGTCTGCATTTAAAAGAAAATGGGTAGAGTGAGTCTCACTTAAATAAGCCCTACAACAGGGCAAGTGTAGGGAGATGTGGCTTCCCAATGGATTGGAAGAGGAAGCCTAATTTAGGATGCTGTAGGTCATACCTTAGGTGGGAAGAGGTGGTATTTGATCTTTTGTCTCTTGAGTCCTAAACTCATGTCTTACCTACAAAGGGCCTGTAATTTTCTGCTTTAGATCCACGTCCTTATAAATTAAAAAGTAAGTGTTCGTTTGATCTGGGCATTTGGGATTTGGCAGCTTTATATCACAGTTCTCCTATACCTGCGTGTGAAGTTAATACTGGAGTCCACGTTGCATTAAAGCTTGAAACCTTTGAGATGCCCTTGATATTGAGGATGAGAGATTCCATTCTTCTAGACTTAGCTTCTTTTGCAAATTGTTAGACTAGGGAAACCATTAGAGAGAAAATCTGTGCCTTTTGCTGAATTTATGCCTGGAGAAACTATGCAAATCAAAGAAAGGATTTGCTGCTCTGCTTTTCTTCCCTCTGCTATTTGTATCCTTTAACACTTTTGTCAGCTGCAGATGGGCAATAAGTGAAGGACAGAGAAAGTGGCAGGTGTTCAATCCTTCCAAACCCTATCTCATTTTAGTAAAATAAAAAAAAAATAATTTGCTTGCTGTGATAAAGCTAAGTCATCAGTTACTGTGACTTGCTGCAATGCTGTCGTGGGACTGCAGGCAGGCTGCTGTGGGAAGGCAAGCACCTCGGTCCCAATCCTCTGGTTAAATTTGCACAAAATGCTTGTAAACTTTGGAATGTTGGTAAAGTCGGGTTGCAAATGTACATTTTACGTTTCTCTTGGTATTGGACATACCTATTTCCAGAGCAGCTTAGGCCTTAGCCATGTTCCTCCCTCAATCCCAGTACACCAGTGAAACACTTCAGTATTGCTTATAGTGGTAATACTAAATGTACAGAACATGACTGTTGAACTTGGGTTCTATAAATATTTTAGTTCTGGCTGGTGGCTGGGGGAATAGCAACACCAAAGAGGTCAGAACCGCCAGTGCCCTGGCCTGTCCTTGTGCTTTCTTTGCTGAGCTCCAACAGTTTAACCCACAGCCTTTTAATGCACTGAAAGAATTCTGTGGTATAAACTAAAGATTTCAGTAGCTAATTTGTAGATGTTTCTGTCCACTGTGTAGTGGGCATGGGTCAGTCATTGAACACGTCTTTGAGCCATTTGTCCATGCCAGCAGTCAGTCTGTCCTTCATCTTTCTAGTTATCCACTTTGGAATAAACAATTGTGTTTAGTGGTTGTTTTCTTTGGGGTTTTTTTTTTTTTGGTTTTGGGGGGTTTTTTGG
>VZRN01000631.1:1152057-1164572 GCA_013397935.1 Dasyornis broadbenti
TTTTTTTTTTTTTTTGCTTGGCGCTCTAGTCAAGAGTAGCAGTAATCAGGAAATGTTAATCTCGAGCGCAAATCATCTCTACAGAGGAGAAACAAATTTGTTAATCTTCTCAGAAAATGTGATATTTTTGACATATTTAGATGATAAACAAGGTCTTCCTTTACGTGTGGGCTTGTGCAGCTAATAGAATTATAGTGAAGATATTGTATGTACAATATAAATGCAGGCAACATACAGCAAGAAACTTGTCCCAAATTCGTAGTTTTTAGGTAATCTGTAACCTTAGTTGCTAAAATACACATATATTCATGCCTATTTCCTGATCTTGAGTGTGCTCTGGGTTATTAGAGTGTACATTAAGAGCCACAAGCTGTTGCACCTTTCGATGGCAGTTTTATTGTGTATCTTGTTAATTCCTTATAAACCATGCAGCAAGTTCCCATTCTTTTTGTCTAGGAAGTCTGGAGTACTCATCTACTGTAGTGTTAAGTAATCAGATATAATGATTTCATTTGGCAGATACACAGAATTTAACATTTCTGTTTTGAACCAGTGGAAATAGGCACACCTATACTTCCTGCAAAATATTCCATGAGCTTGGCTTCTTCCTGCAGTTACAAACACTTGAAGTCCCAGTTTTCAGTTAAAAAAAAAAAAAATTAAAAATCTAAATGTACTGATTGCAGTGCAGAGAAGCTTGAAAATATGAATCTGACAGTTTCCAAACAGGCAAAAGACTGTAACTATAAAAACAGTCTTTTGGTCTACCTTGTTCTGAAGTGGGAGCATTGGAGGGGGGTTAAAAGTTTGGCATGACTAATACTGGTTTTAAAGTTGTGGGTTAGATTCGTGTGTGTGCTGGGGGAGTCAAGTGGGGAGTCATGATGAGTTTTGTCCTGATGAGGCATAAGGAGCACATCTTTCTCTGCTGATGTGTGTAGTGAGACACAGCACAGCCATGTCCATTAGTGTCCATTTCTTCCTCCCTATGGGCAGTGAGTCCAATTCTTCCAGGAAGTGCGAGCCATAGGAAGCCTGAGGAACAGGCTGTTCTCCTCCACTGTAGTGTTACATAAATACCGGGCTCCTGAGACCTCTGCCATCTCTGCAGTGAGAGGACCAGCTGACTGACATGCAGCCAAAGCAGGAACTGGATTTTGTATGGGGTGGCCAAGGACCCTGCTGTTCTGGAGGGGATGGCAAATGCCATTGTTACCCTGATGCTGTCAGACAAGATCTCTGTTTTTGTTAGGGCCTCGGTAGATAACAGGCGCGTAGTCTTTCACGTTTTCTCCTGGCCACTAGGAGATTAAAAACAGAATGAGGAAGAAAAACAGCCAGATCTCAGTAGCTATCCACTTTCAATCCTTGCTGCTTTTCCACGTGATCTCTGTGGTAAGGGAGAAAGCAAAATACAGGTACTCAAATCTGCACTGGGTTTTATGTCTCTTTTTTCTTTTGAAGGAGTTGCTAGTTGTCGAAGGCAAAAATGGGTCATGTAGCTGCTGCATCTTAAAAATAAAATCTTTGGCAGACTTCCCTGCCTGCAACGTAGTGTGCTGAATTTCAATGAAAATCACCCAAATGTGCAGAGCTCATAGGCAGCTCCGAGTGCTGCAATAGAAAATGCTGCAGCACACATTTCCAGGCAACTTCTGTGCCATTTGATTTGCTTCTTCATAAATCTTTTCTCAATCAAAGTACTATTATTTTGTGCAGACAAATATCTAGATTCTGAACTAAGCAGCATTCATAACACTATTTCCTCTTCCATGATCCTACAGGGGATGTTGGTTTCTTTGAAAATATAAAATACATTTTTCTGAAAGCATTGAATTTGAAAAGCAAAAACCAAATCCAAAACCTATGGTTTTGGGGTAGAAAAACTTTATTGTCACAATTTATTTATACAGACAGCTATGAAGTCTTTGTCTTGCTCAGACTGTTGAGCATTTTCTTTTCCTTTTTGATCTTTTTCTTCTTTTTCTGCGGTGCTTGTGTCAAAATTGTCAGAGTTGTGTGGTAGCAGTATAGGATTATTAGATTATTGCTGTTAACCAGGAGGCTGTTAAGCAGCTGCTGTATTGATGCTGGCCTTCTTTTCCATGCTAGCTGGCCATTAGTTTATTACTGTCATGTTACACTTCTGACATAGTATGGTGCAAGGTAATGGGCATAAACTCACTTCAAAGCCTGTGTGATCAAGTCTAAACCATCAGCTGGGCTGGGATGAAATCTCCAGAGCTTCTCTTGGATTCTCCACTGATATCTCTATTAACATGAAGTGCAATGGAACAAAGCAAGCATTTGTTTAAATTCTATATTCTTCTGACCAGCCTCAGATTTTTTGGCTGTTTTTCACCCACAAACTGATCTTATCCAAAAGACTAGCATTAGTAGTAAATGGTAAAATCCCAAAGAATAGAATGTGTGCATATGGCTGGCAGTGGAGTCTTAGTCTGCTTACCTCTCCTAGTGACTGAATATGAATGCTGAAAGAGCAGGCAGAAGTTTGATTCTGGTGTGATCAGTAGCTGAATCTCCTAGTGGAGGGTGCACATCCTTTCACAGGGAGGAGTCTCTCCAGAAAGTCTGAAATCATTTCAGTACATTCCCCTAAAGCCTTGCCACTTGTGTCTGACAAACACACAGCAAATTCTTACTTTTCCTGCCACGGGATAGTGCAGGAGCATCACTGAAGATGATGATGAAGATGGGTGTGTGAAGATTCTTTCCTCCGACAGTACATTCACATTTGTTCAGTTCTGTGCCTTAGCCTAAACCTAGGCAGTGGCAGACCTAAAATATAAGTTTTACAAGAACTGGTGGCTGTGCTTTGGCAGGATCATTTATGAGATTGCTCAGGAGTGGAAGTCTTGGTAATGGTCAGAAACTGGGGAGGTCCCTGTGACCAGTCCATCTCCCAAAACTGGAAGCAGAAGGCAAAGACTCTTCTCTGAATGCTCAAATCACATGATTTTACCTGCCTGTACAGAGTATCTGTCTGCCTTTGCCATTTTACCAAGTCACTGCAGACAAATTATTCATTGTGTATTTTTACATCCATTAGCACTTGCTCGTGTGAAGTTTGCCTATAGAAAGAAATGTCTGATATCACTGTGCTCTGGGACACATTCTCCAAAATTAGCATTTTCATGTGTAGTATCTAAAGGGGATGTTGGCCACATTTCAATCTAAATTAATCTCATTTATATTTGAAAACATTAGATGTCCTGTCTTTCCTTCTTCCCAGTGGTTAATTTTCTCATATTTATCCTTGCTTGTTTGTGTCTGTCTCTGTGCTAGTTGTTTAATTGGCAGCTGGGTTCATTTAAGTTGATAGAAAATTGAACTCTGAAGGGAAGCATGTTATCACAAGGCAGAGGCTAATCCTGTTAGGTGAAAGCATTTTTGTTTAAATGGAAAATGACTAGACTCTATCTTCAGTATCTCTTCAGGAGTGGCTGTAGCTGACTGCTGTTCCTGGAGGCTCCTACAGTATTTCCTGAGTAATGTAACTGTGAATGGAGAGGCAGAGGAAAATGGTTTCCCCTAACTGGAAGTGGTGAACTCGGTCTTGCTTCCCATGCTGGAATCACTATATTGTATTGTTTTCAAATATCACTGCAAAAGCAGTAGGATACAGTGCATGTTGGGAAATATATGAAATCCCCCAATTTTTTATCCTTGCCTAACTGAATCCACTCTGTTTTATTCCTGGCTGTGCCTGCAGCTGAAATCATGTGGCCGTACATCTGCTTTACACTAACAGGCCCATTTTACATAATTCATTATGTGCAGCCACAATGCCCGCTGCTAATCCGGGCTAATCCAGCACTTTCCTGAAGAGCCACATTAACAAGTGTTGCTTCAGCCTTTCCAGCACAGTCCTGAACAGCTCTGGGTCCTCTGGGCACTGCCTGGAGCTCGCAGGAGGTCAGGCTGGGGAGTGCAGAGCCAACAGTCCCCATCCCTCCCTGGTGTCCGCAGCCCCTCGGGGCTGGATGCTCCTCACCCCTCTGTCAGGGTAGGCTCCAGCGGCACAAGGAGATGAGGTGCCTGGGAGAGCCAGCACTGACAGCCAAGAGCTGATGTGCCAAGACAGGCAGATCCCCTGGTCTGCATCAGTGACTTCTAAAACAAATCCTGACGAGCACATCTCTGGGGGAGTGCGGGCTGTGGTGCCTGCTGTGTCCTTGCAACCCTGCACAGCCTCATCCAAGGCCTACCCAGAGATCCTGCTTGTTTCCCTAATTACAGTAATTTCTGCAAATTGGAAGCGTATAGTTTAGGGGCAGGGTGTGAGAGTTGAGGGGATTTTTGTTTGTTTTTTGAGGTTTTTTTTTATATCTACACTGTCAGAAGATGCCTCCTGGCATCTGGACGAAGAGCGCTCTCCTGAGTGGCAGTGGACACTTGAACACCCGCTCCTGGCGATGAGGGCTCAGCTGTACTCCCACAGTAACTGTTGAATGTTCAGCTGCTGCTTCAGAGACTCTTCTTTCCCTATTACAGACAGATCTTAGCATCTTTTCCTTGAAAATTACAGACTTGAAGGTGTTTTCTTTCTTAATTTACTCCTAAACCCTTATTCCGGGCTGAATTTTTCTTTTCTGCCTCTCCCTGCTTTCCTGGTATAGACTACATCCTGGCCCTGCCTGACCAAAAAAAAAAAAAAAAAAAAAAAAAAAAAATTATTATTTCTAACTTTTCTGTTTTGTGAAGTACAGATATTTTAGATCTGATTTTTGTCTTGAGACTGCTCTGATGGAGATGATGGTGCTGTGAGGGTAATGAGGCACTGGAACGGTTTTCCCAGTGAGGCGGTGGATGCCCTCTCCCTGGAAATGTTGAAGGCTGGATGCGGCTCTGAGCACCCTGGAATGTTTCCCTGCCCATGGTGGGGAAGTTAGAATGAGATGATTTTAAGGCCTCTTCCAGCCCAAACCATTCAGTGATCTTATGTCTCGAGTCAAGAGCGCACAGCCTGGCATAAAGCCATGCCATGGATAAGGATGTGCAGAAGCAATTCTTAGTCTACACTATCTGCTGTCAGGAGCAACTCCAGGTCAGTTTAGGGCATTTTTGAATAGGATTTGGCCCAGAGCCGTACAGATCTCCCGAAGATGTTCCCTGTCCAGGCACTGAACTCCCTTGGAGCAAAACTAGATGGAATATCCCTAAGTATTTTCTCAGTGTTGCTGTTAGTTATCCTTACATCCATATGGTTGCGATATGCTGCAGCATGTAGGGGTCAACATCAGAAACACATTGACAGCCAGAGAGTCTGTGCTGTGTTTAAACACTTAAAGCCACTTAAAATACTGTGATTTCACTGGGGGTGCTTGAGATGGGGAGGAATATTCTTTCCTCTTCTGAAGCATTTGTTCAAAGAGCAGCAACAACAAACAACCCAAGCCACAAGCTGTGGAAGCATGACTTCATCTTCCCGGCTTTCTCCACGCTGTGCTGGGCAGAGGAGCAGCAAAGGCATTTGCAGATGCACAAATACACGTTTGGGACTTCTCCCTGCGGGAAACCATTGCTTCACAGAGGAATGATTTAAACAGCTGTAGTTTGTCTTGACAGCATATTTTCTTTACTCTGAGCTGCAAAACAACTTCTTGCTAAAGTTACACTCGCCGGTGCAAATCAGGTCTTGCACTATATGCCTTTGCAGGTGTTGGCTGTTTCTTGAAAGAGATGGAGATGGTTAAAAAATGGAGGAACACTGTGAAAAAGAGAATACTCCATTCCTATTCCAAATCCCACAATTTGAATTAAAAAGAAAAATGTAGTTCACCTAGAAAGCAAGATAAAATTTACAGGGGGAAAAACCCCACAACATTATTTGATCCAGAAATGCTGCTTTTTTCTTACATAGCAGTTGCCATCCAGGTCTTTTTGATACATACTGGATTTGGGGCTTTGTTGGGCTCGTGGTTTTGGAAGGGGTTTGTTTGATTGATTTTGGTGGATTTTTGGTTTTCTGGTTGCTTCCTTTTATTCCTCATAGCGCCGCTACATTCCCACACTCTGTTTCCCCCCTTTTCTCCCTGAGGATAAGCTTTTTTTCATCCCACAGCACTTCCTATTACTTATGACTGCACCAACACAGCGTTAAATCCCCTGCCAGCACCAAAATTTAGCTCAGACAAAAGAACAAAAAGCAAGGGTGGTACTTTTAAGTTTTGAAATCACTAGACTTTGTTTCAGGCTTGTCTAAATAAATTGTTGGGTTTGGGTTTTGTCTGTTTTAATAGTACAATGAAAATTCTTCTGGGGGAAATACTTCTTTCAAGAAGAAAAATAGCTCAAAGGACTTAATTTCTTTAGTGTAAAAATAGATTTAATGTGGCTGATCATTCAAGTAAGTAGAAAGAGACTTTATAGAAAGTACCACCCATGGCAGGGGGATATAAATATCTATAAGGATATCAAGGCTATTTTGTGAGAGGTGGGCCAGACTCAAATACTACCAGACCCAAGAGATTTGGAATTTTTTTGTTGTCACTTCAGTGGTCGATTCAGGCTGAAGTTCTGCCAGCCACATCTCAGTGAAAAGATGGACAGGGCTTGTTTAGAAAGCTGTCCCTTCCTCACCTGGCCTTCTGCCCTTTTTTTTTTTTTTTACCTTGCCACAGTCATTACCATTCCCCATGTTTGTGTAACTCACTGGCAGCAAGTCACTGTGCTTATGTATCCCTTGACCACTTGTACACTTCCATCATATTTAATTCTTGTAACTTGCGTGATGCGTTGACTTGGTGTGCTTTGGGAATCGCTACTTCATAAAAAGCTGCTTGTATCACAGTGTTATACAACACATAACGTGGATTCATAATCCTAGAGAGTTTTCCCAGAACAGTGGCAGTTATTCAGAATATTTTTGTTTGAAAAGAAGCTGGTGTGGACCTGCACCTTCTTTGCTTTTCAGATTAACTTTACAGTAACCTGTATGCTGCATTGACTGAAGTCATCTGTCCTAGTCAGCTTCTCTTTAAGTAAAAATAGGATTGTATAATCCAATTCCAGATTCAATATTGAAACTACCTAGTTTGCTGTCCTGGCTCAGGTTTGAATACTTGCCCAGCAGTCCCTGTGAGAAGACTCGGGAAGTAAAGGAGAGCAAATATTCTGCTTAGCACAATTTCACAGAACTCATAAAATCTCTAGTACCATCACCCTCATCTTACACTTTCTTTATGTTAAAAAGACTCTCTGTATTTCAAAGGAGTTGTGGAAGTAATTTTGCAATTATGTTCAAGTGATTCCCACACTGCATGGTATTCACAGCTCTGAGAGTTTGTCTTCAGCAAGACCTATAGAACTGAGCATTTCCAGGCAGTGCTGTACAGGGATTGGCAAGAGACAGAGTACACCTCAAATATTTTACAGTGGCTGAAATGCCACTCATAATTTCTCAGGTTTTCCTTAGTATTTTATCAGACTGGAACTCTACATGACTCATAACATGCTTAATTGTTTTGGACAGTTAAATAAGGGATGAAAATCAAAGCTGGTACCCAGCACTGACACATTTTTATGTATGTCATCCCATTAATAATGAGCTCAATTCTCGGCAGCCATTCTCACTTTTAAAACTCTGCAGAAACATTGTGTGTGTGTGTTTGACCATAAATAGCAGGTGGATTTTGTTTGGCGTAGGATGACTTGTATCACTGCAGAGTCTTGAGACAGCCATGAAGCAAGAACTGCATTCACTCAGACTTCTATCTTGTCAACACATTTGCCAGTCAGACTCAACTAAGATGAACTTTTATTGTTTAAGAGATGGCTGGAAGAAGATATTCCCATGCCACTTCAGTTTCTCCCTCTGACGTAGGGATATTGATTTGCCTCCTCACAGTTCCTTTTCTTCAACTACACCTTTGCCTGTTGCCTGCTCAGGCTGAAGCTCGTGGGGCAGTGACAGGCTGTACGTGTCTGTACCAGGGGGTGCTGACCTCAGGAGGAGCCTGGAGGTGCTGCTGTGACAGAGGCGCTGCTGTGCAGAGCATTTGATGGGCAGGGAGAACATCTGGCTGGCACTTCATGCGTAACAAGTCAGGCCCTTCCCTGCAATAAACTGCTACTCACTGAAGTTCAATTAAGGCTTTCTGGTCTTCCTGATTTGCTTTAAATAGGGATATTTTAAAGGGAGTTAGAAGCAAATATTTTGAATAGGTTACCAATATACTTTGGTAGAGTTTTTTCCCCTCCCCCAGATTGCTTTTCTTGGTTTATTTTTTACTATTGAGCATAATCAGAAGTAATTAAAGTTATGTCACAATACAATAGTCTGCAATGTATAGGTTTCCAAGTTAGTATCAGCTGAGCCCCTGATCAAGTCTTTGCTCACTAAATTAATTGTACATGACCTTCTAGTGGGTGGTCTCTGTCTCCACGGCAGGGGATTTGGAACTAGGATGATATTTATGGTTCCTTCCAACCCAAACCATTCAATGATTCCATGTTTACAGCGTTCTCTGCTATCCAGTCCTTGCTGTCTGTTTGCTCCCTGTGCTTTTTAAAGAGGTCTCTGTGCAGCAGAATGATGTCACAGAGCTGTGCCTTGGGTTCCCTCTGCATCCTTGCAGCCACTCCGCTTCACACTGTGTGTTTAACTGTGTCCATTTTCAGCTTGGATTTGTCCTCCTCTTCACCCTTCTCTGGCCTCAGCCCTTTCCTCTTCTCCAGATGTCTGACTTACCCGTGCCTCTGGTGGGCGTTCAGGGGTTTAAAACTTAATTATATGTTAGTTGGAGGGCGAATAGACTTTCTTTTTAACCTCAAGGCCCAGAAAGTCAATGAATATGGGTTGACTTCTGAGGGTAAAGCTGTAAGGATTGCCTAAAAAAAGCAGCAGTTCATTAAATTTTATGTTTTATGTTATGGGTAATTTCTCCTCATATTCTAGTTTAATCCAAGAAACAGAAATGTGCAGTAGGCACTGAAAATATGGTTTAAGATAAAAGCTTAAGGCTAAATGTCAGAATTATAGCTTCTGTTTCTTCAAAATTAACTTTTCAGCGTGTGTTTTCATGGAGTTTACAAACTGACTCTGAAGGAACCCAGGCTTTTGGGGTTCTGTCATCTGCTGGATTTATTTTTGTTGACGTAGTAAAGTCCAGGAATCCTGCATAGGCGAGTTAAAATAGGTAAGGTTTCTTAAAAACATTTTGCTCAAGTTTGCGTTCTGTTGGTTTTGATACCCAAAGATCCCCTAAGTGCTGCGGGATTTGTGCATGTTCATGCTTTAGAAGTCTCATCAACCCACCATGAATGCGGAAATGAACCGTTTTACTCCTTTTAATGAACTTTTCTATCAGAATATGGATAGAAAACCTACTGTGTTATAAGTACAACTTACAGTTCCTGTATTTAAGTTAACATTTAGCAAATTAACTTAGGACTGCCTATAGCAAAGTTTACTAAATAATTTCTGATATAGTTGTTTTTTGGGATTTTTTTTTAATGCCAAATTGAGTTGTTCTGGATTTTAGATTAGATTAACCCAGCACTGGATAGTTATCCTAGGTGGGAGTAGGGGAAATCTACTTCCTCTACCTGCTTTTTAAAAGCACAGGTTTTAAAAGATTCAATAAAATTATTTAAAAAAAAAGAAAAGAAATAAAAAAGAAAAAAGAAGAAAAAAAAAGAAAAAACCCCAAAACCAACCAACCAAAAAAACCCCAACAAACAAACAAAAAATACCAACCCTAAGGAAAACAAACAAACCAACCAAAACTGAAGTCTTGGTAGTTTCAATGAACGAAATTTGTGGAAGAAGAGAAAATGAGTTGTTTTGCCTCCATTAGGAAAGATTCTCCATCTGTCTCATGGAGAAGCATTACTTGTGCTGTGGAACAGAGACATGAAATTTAGCAGCTGAAGGGGCTCTCATTTCTTGCCCTTTTGTGAAATACCTTCCCAGTACTTGCCTGTCTGTCCTCAGCTATCCAAATATCTTTGTTTGCATCAGTCTATGGAGACTTTTTAGATTTTTTTTTGATAGCCTATCCAAAAAATTCCCCTGGCAGCATGCATTTTCTGCCTTCTGGGATTGTCGGGGCTGAGCTAGGACTTCCTTGCAGGTGTCCTCCATCGTGACACTGGTGTGGTGTTCAGCTGTGGAGTGAAAAGCCGGAGGCTGTTTGTCTGATTGGAGCGTCTCTTGCTGAAATCGTGGAGGAGAGAGCCTGACTGAAAGGCCAGGGGTAAAAAAACATGCAGGGGGAGGGATGAGAAGCAAGCAGAATGAGACAGCAGTGGAGGCAGGTGAATTCAGCACCAAAAAACGAGGAAGGGAGCACGCAGCTGGGTGGGTGCTGAGGGGTGCAGGATGGCGTGGGGAGAGCCAAGAGAAGCCGGGGGAGAAGGACAGAGGTGTGGGGTGCACTGGAGTGGTGTGGAGGGAGCTGTGGTCTGGAAGGTGGGGAGCAAAGGCAGCTCAAGGCTGGGACTCAGCCACGAACAACTGCCCACAGTGCTGTGTCTTGGCAAGGCAAGGAGGGAGCCCTGAAGCCCCAGCCATCGCTTTTCCCATTCAGCAAGGAGCTGGGAAGCACACCAGGCAAATGAGCCCCCCTCCATCTGCTACCCACTGCTTGACCAAATCGGTTACCATTATGTGCAGAATTTGCATGGGCAGCAGTGATCTTGGAATAGATCCCAAATGTGTGGGAATCAGCATGGTCCCACATACTGGTTTATTTTGATTTCCCTCACCACCGTCTTGTGGGGTTTGGTTGGGTTTGAATTTTGTTTTTAATTCTTTTTTTCTTTTTTTTTTTTTTTTTAGGGGGAAGAGGGTATTTTTTTATTTACAAAATAACATTCAAAACTGTTTGGTATTTTTGCAACACAAACATAATCTCTCTTAGTACTGTTACAGAGGGATCCAACACTGGCAAAGTAAGTCATCTGGAACCTGCTTCCCCCAACCCCATCCAACCAGCCCAACGCCCTAACATCTCAGCAGGGTTTCTCTCCTCTGTCTGCATTTCTTGTAGCTGTTTGCAGGTTTAAAAATACTCTGTGTTCCACTAACTTCCAAACAAACTGTCCTCTCTCTAGAAAGGCAACTAAATGGCTCAGCAGACAGCAGTCACATCCTACACACCTACGCCCACAGGCACACACAGCAGCCATGCAGATATTTAAGCTGTCTCTAACACACATAATTTTCCTTATTACCAAGTACTCATCTCTTCCCTTTCCAATGCCTTTAAAATATAAGAGTTACATGTGTACACGTACATACAGGAGAAAGAAGAAGGAGGAAAAAAAATAAACTCTGTGGATTGGTTTCTCTGTTTCCAGATCCCTTAAATAAGTCTTTGGTGATTTCTGCATGTTCAGGTCCAGATCCAAAGCCTCTGGAGGTTAGCAGATAGTGTGACACACAGAATATTTTGGAGGATAATTATCATCTGTATTTCTAGATTTAAAGTATATCTGTAATAAGTGTGTCACTTGGCACAGGCATCTCTCCCAGGGGATGCTTTACAGTTTGCCGTGCAAACTCTGGTGTCCTCAGTTTCTTCAGAAATGAAAGGCATATTTAGTCCATGTAAGTTAATAAAATTTACATTTCCTAAAAACTATTTAAAATCAAGCAGCATCGATTTTTTTAGTTATAATTTTCTGTTATATACAGTAATATCACCAAATCTTGAAGAACAAGAATCAGTTATTTTTCACTTTACCTTTGCTTCAAATCCATTCGCGTTTCATCAGATAGGCTCTGTCAAACCACAAGATGCTGAGTATTATCTGTAGCTTCTTTTCTTCCATTTGTGTCAATCCAGAAAGCTGTAACACTCTTTGAGTTCAAAAGCTGTGTGTTTATGCTAAGGTTGGGAATCATTAACATCCTAAAACTTTTAAGGTTTCTTTGAGATAGGCCACTTTGATTTTTACTTACCTTTTCCAATTTTTTTCTTAGTTTCTCACTGCTGAAATCAGGTTAGATCAGCTATTTGATGAATTGATTTTTTTTTCCTTTTTTTTCATTAATTATTAGACTACTTATGACTTTTGTTCTGTTGAGGAATAACATTCAAATATCCTTCCTTGGGGTTATTTTTATATTGCCATTTCTCACCTACTCTAGAAAAGGAGAATGCATGAAATGAAAGAAGTTATTAATTGTGGACTTTTAGAACTCAACAGAAGTTGTCTTTTAGTTCAGCTTATGCAGCTGACTGGTTTATTCACTTACGCCATTTGAGAATATTAAAAAACCTTTTCCCTATGACCCCTCAAACTAACACCACCATGAGGATTCTACCATGTTACAAACTGTTGGTGAAATTGCATTCAAAGTCTAGAAATAAGTGACATTTTATCAAACTTTGTGTCTTTGAGCACCCTCTTTTTTTTTTGTTTTTCTTTCCTCTCAAACCTGGACTCCTAGATGCCAGTGGTAGAAGGACAAAAAAAACGAAAAACAAAACAAAACAAACAAACAAAAAGAAAAACAAACAAAAAAAAAAAACCCAAAACAAAAC
>VZRN01000631.1:1164693-1228421 GCA_013397935.1 Dasyornis broadbenti
CACTGGTAGAAGGACAAAAAAACCCAAAACCAAACCAAACCAAACAAACAAACAAAAAACAAACAAAAAAACCCAAAACAAACAAAAAACAAAAGAAAAAAAACCTGATTGGAAAATATATTGTACTCAAAGGGAAATTTCTTACCAGAAATAAAAGGCTTTGCCGGCACTGGTAGAAGGACAAAAAAACCCAAAACCAAACCAAACCAAACAAACAAACAAAAAACAAAAGAAAAAAAACCTGATTGGAAAATATATTGTACTCAAAGGGAAATTTCTTACCAGAAATAAAAGGCTTTGCCGTCAGAAAAAAATGGAATATTTTTTTAGGTGGTGTTTTGTTGTTGTTGTTTTGGATTTATTTTTTTGTTTGTTTGTTTGTGATTTTGTTTTGTTTTGTTTTGGTATTTTTGGGGGGTTTTGTTGTTGTTGTTGTTGGTTTTTGGGGGGGGCTGGGTTTTTTTGTTTGTGGGGTTTTTTTGTTTGGGTTTTTTTTGTTGTTGTTGTTTGTTTGTTCTTGGTTTTGGTTTTGGTTTTGTCTGGTTGTTTTTTTTTTTTCTTTCCATGATCAATATGGCCATTTTATCTTAGGGCAGTTGTATTTCCAGCCCCTTGCTGTGTTCCATTCCTTCTAGTGAGCCTTGCCGCCCGAGCAGGTAACTCTGCACTGTGTTTGTTCAGCCTCAGGGAGAGTCTGCAGTGTATCAGGGACCCAGGAGCCACCCAGAGGGAGAAAGGGAACAAAAAGGGAAATGCCACATTTGAGGCAATGTTCTGGTTAAAACATCTGAGGTTTCCCCCCTGTTGAGTCAGCTGCCTCATCAGGGATTTGGGGTGCTGAAAATTTAACAAACAGAAGCAGATTGTTGTAAGGACAAACTGCATCAGATTGAGCCTTTCCTTGCATTATTTCAAGAATAATTAATCCTAAAATGGTCAATTCCAAAAATATCAGAGCAATGCAATATATTAAACATATTTTCTGAAGTAATTTTCAGCCAGCTCATAGGAGACCCTGCATGCAGTGGAGGAGGATACAAAGAAGCTGCAACAAAATATTTCAAAACTTCTGTCCTTTAAGCTTCCCATTTGGCAAAAAGTTTCAATTATGTTGGTTTTGATCTTTGTTCAAGACAAAAACAGATGTCAAAATATGTTCCTTCACAGCAACAGTTATATTTTTGATCAGCTTTAATGGCTTTTGGAAGTATGAGTTTCTTCAGAGAGGGTGCATTCTTGTCAAATACAAAAATAATGCCTCCATTAATATCTTCATTACTTTCTTATATGTTTCTTGCCCTTTGCAAATATCCTTGTATTTTTACGTTCCTGCTGTGACGCATTTTCCAATATGATTATTGCCCTCCCCCAGCAGGCTTTGACATTGCAGAATTATTGTGTTGTCACAAATACTGGAATGCCTGAACAGACAGGATTAGAAATGGTCAGCAGATTAAAAATGTTTGCTTGAAGTTTATTCCTTGGTTTGAAGTAGTGGGGGGAAATATTTGCATAAATGAATTTCTAATAGATACCAAAAATAAAGAGCTGCTAAATAAAATGTAGCTTGCCTGCATTATCATGCAATTTTAATTATGCAAGCATTTATGTTCTTTGTGTATTTTGACTTATGGCCATGTGAGACACATGAGTGAACTGTCACTCATGCAGAATTAATTCTAATTTGTCCATATAGGGGAAAACACCCTGGGAAAATATGATAACGCTTTTCATTGGCAGCAAACCCGAGTTGTTGTTAGTCATTTGAGAAAATTATTGTTAGCAGACTATCCAAATTCTGTAGGTCAAAGCCATCTTAAAAAGAGGTGTATTAACACATTATTAAATCCACTACAGGAATGGGTTTAATCTACTAAGGAACTGTATCCTTCTGTACCATTATGTTTTTTTCATTTTTTCTTTCCCTTGAACAAGAGAAAAATATTTTGATTCAGTGTTCGGCAATTCAAGCCAGGTTATTTGAAATCATATCCACTTGGAGTGTACCAAGTGTAAAATGCTAACTTTTGAGTAGTTACTTTTCTACAGTATTGCAGACCAAAATCTTTAGTTTCCCACTGAAAACAACACAAAAGCAGTTTGTAAAGAGTCTTTAGACTTTGCACTTCTCCTTCTCCCAGGTAAGTGGCAAATAAGTAGTTTTCACTGGCACGTAGGGCAACAAATGGATAAAGCAAGCGTGGGTTCTGAGATCTATAATTTTTAATAATCTTTAAACTAGCTACAAAATGTCAATCACTTCACAAACTGACAGGAGACATAAGGAATTTTCATATTACATGCTGTAAATGATATTTATCTCACAGTTTATCTAGAGTTCATTCATTTAGGTTTTTTAATTATTTTTTAATTGTCAGCTACTAAACATCTCAGCGATTTGGTGTGCATAGCTCTAGGTAAGCAACAGAGAACTGTACTGATAACAAACCACATGGGGATAGCGACTAGTAAGAGAGAGCCTTATAAAAATTACATTTCTTTGCACCATTTCATATGGTAGTTGTTTCCTCCAAAAGATAGTCTTCAAAAGCAGCAGACAAACCCAATATATTACACTTATTTCTTTTTGTCTTTGACATATTTTCAGCCAAGCTTTTATTTTGCTGGCAATGGCTAAATGGTGAGTGCCAAATCCCTCTTTTTTTCATAATTAAAAAAAAAATGATCATGATTAATAACTATATATATATCAACAAGAAAAAAGTGGCACAACTGCAAACTTGCTGGTATAACATAGTCCCAAAAGAGTCCGAATACTGAGCATGCTTTTGTTGTCATTGTTGGTGTGCTACTGCCATGGGAAAATTCTTGTTTAAGTAGGAGTCTAAAAGTCTATTTATTCCTCATGCATAAATGCATAAATCACATCACTTTTTAGTGCAATGCTTGTTATAGTAATATAATTCCACATTGTCTAATCATGAAATCATAACAACAGATAATGGCAATGAAGAACTGAAGACAGCAGGTTTAAGTGCTTAAACATCATGATACCCAAAGACAGGAGCATGGCAGTAGCTCTGTGGAATGTCACAGTTTTACAAGAACAATACTGTATATTTAAAGGTTAACAGCACGTTTAGCATTCCAACAGTGTTGTCATTCAGCAAACATCATTAAAAAAAAGGAAAAATGAGGAGAGGGAAAAAAAAGGAAAGGAATCCAAAACAGAAACAAGGAAAGAAAAGGAAAAACTCCAAAAAACATCATAGTGAGCTATAGCCATCAAATCAGCACTATGTACAACCTTTGGAAAGAAAGATATCTAGAAAAAAATAATTACAAGTATCATTTTTGGAAAGCTGACAAACTACACAGGACAACATTTACAATGGGGCTGATATGTGCATGTGTGCAAACCTAGTAGATAAATACCATGATAAAAGCATGAAGGTGCTGCCCTGCTGGACAGCATTAAAAGGAAATGCACTTCTCTGCATTTAACCGCTGCCCAGCATCTTTGTTGCACGCTGGTTGGCTTCATCAATCCTGGTTTTGTTGGAATCAGCCTGGGGAAACACAAAAGAAAGAAACAGATGAGTACAGGGAAGAAAGACAGTATGGGAGAGAAAGAGAGTACGGGGAAGAAAGACAAAGCTCTGTGGATACTTCCATCGTTTTGGCTAGGTCACGGGAAAATGAAGCTTGAAAATACTGGAGAGCTGCTTTTTATAGTGCTGTTAGGGACCCAAAAGGAACTTACAGATTTGCTGGGTTTGTGACAGCCTTTGAGCAGAGCTCTTCTGTTTGTGGTCAGCTCCACCGAACTCCCATAAATGCTGTGCCCGATCTGTAGCTGGTGCTGTCAATAGCACTGGTGGTACCGATGGTAATGGAAGACAGCATGAGAACTCGCGGTGTGCCTGTGCATTTTGCTGGTGAAAAATTTCAGAGCCCTCTAAAATTCGGAGAACCTGGACTCTGGTCTAATTTAGATCATTAGGTAGCAGTCAAAACTAAAATTTTAGTCAGTGTAGAGATTCGCTGGAGCAGAGAAGCTGGATCATCTGATGCAGGGAATGCTGGCAAAGATAAATTTCTTTGAAAAGACCAGCCTGGATATCTTTGCTCCACATGTGAAAGGAAGGGAATAGGTGGGAGTGATGCCAGTACTCCGAAGTTCACCAATGTAATTGCAAGACAGAGTAGCCTCTTTCATTGGGCAGCAGCACAAACAGGAGTTAAGAAAAGACAGGGATTCTACTGTGACTTGAATCAATCAGACTGGAATTTAGTCCAGCATAGACTGAGCCATTAAATGCACTGTTTTCTCTGGGGTAGCATCTACCACAATTATAAAATGCCATTAATAAAATGGTACCACTTGGTTTGGGAGTTCTCTCTGAGTGAGAAGATGCTTTGACCATGGCTTTCTGCAGCTCTGCAGAAGTTAGTTTTGGAGACTAAAGATACTGTTTCAGCTGACAAAAATTGGCAAAGTTCCACTCAACCTCACGTTGCCATGCCGACTTATTCTAGCAGGGGGACTAGATAGAAAATGGTTTCAGTTTTTAAAATCAGACCTGTGGGAAAGGTGAGAATTGTGTTGCTGCTTTAAAAGCATGGGCTCCAATAGCAAACTCCTTCTGTGGTTTGATGGCTGCATTTTGTTAGCTTTGATGATTGTTCCCACATCTCTGGGGTGTATCCAAATTGTACGGATTTATTTTAAATCTCCAATTTGCAAAGACAGAATGGTGAAGCAGCTTTCCCACATGCATTTAAAAATCCTTTAAAAATGTTTGTACTGATGTGCAATAAATCATTCTGAAATATCTTGGGCTTTTCTCCGTAATTGTTTTGGAAAAATGCTATGTGGATGTATATTTTTAGTACAGCAGCATGTGCCAGCTCCTCAACGAGCGTAAATCAGCAAAACTACTAAAGGCACTCTCCTTTATTTTAGCCGTAAGTTTCACCTTGTCTACCACAGTACAATTTTGTGTGCTTTTGCCAAAAGGCTACCTAAAAAGTTAATGGATTTGGAAGCCGTTAGCTTTGTCATGAAATGCATGAGTATTCATTGAACAGTGATGAAACATCATGTTCCTAATGATGTTTAGACCTTAATATCTGGTGGATGATGTTGCATTGAAGGTAGTGGGAATCTCTGTGCTGACCTTTCCACTTAAGTCAAGACAGAGTGCTTTGAGCCCTTCTTACTTGCCTCCCAGCCTCCTATTTATGGTATATTTTAGGGCCAGGCTCTTCTGGTGATGATCTCTGTGCTATTTGACCTACTCACCACATCATCATTTTGGTTTTTGTCCCTTTCTCTCTGATCTGAGGAAAGGATAAATAAAGCCTTTTATTCATTACTCTTCTGATTACTGTGGATAGATCAGATTACATCTCTGCATTATGAGATTGCTCTGGTTTAGGTGCATGCATCCAGTTTAACATAAATCCTTTAGGAGCATTTGGGTTAGCTTTGTGATGCACCCCAGCTTTTGCAAAGTGTGCCAGCCAAGGGTCCTTCTAATGGTCATAATTGACCCAAAGCACAGTGTTCCAAGTGGGGAGGAAATCAGCCCTGGCAAAGCTGTGAGCCCACTGCCAGCTAGGGGCCAGGGTCTGTTGGCATATTTCATTGCAGAATGGATGTGTGTGCAATTGTGGGTCCACTGTCATCCAGCTAACCATCATTTCTGTCTTTTATAGAGGGTCTTACTAATACATTGTGCTTCTTTTTCTAGTACCTCGTTTACTGTGTGTCCTTACTCTAAGAAATTTCACAGATTTTTCACTAAGACTGAAGACTCTCTTATTTTTGTGCTGCTCTCATGACGACTCCTCTGTGTACAACGCAAATCCATCTTTCTCAAATGTGTCACTGTTCCTTAGCCAAGGGCCCTGGGTGATTTTATGAATCCCATTAGCTGCCAAAGTTATTTTGCCATTGCTGCACAAAATGCCAAAATCTGTAAGAAGACCACAGAGATGTGGAAGGCTGGTCCCTCAGCTGTCTGCTCTCAGCACGCACTGTGTAGAGGTTTGGCCTATGTGCTTTATGTGCACAAAGGGCCAGGTCAATGTTTTCAAAATCCAAACGTATGCAAGTCTGAGCTGGTAGGAGAACAGTGACTTGTTGGGCTTGCGGTATTTTGGGATAGGATCCTGCAGGCATGAGTAAGATGCCTCTGATTTCCATCCACAGGGCACGTCTTCTGCCACTGTGACATGAGCAGGGGAGGTGGGAACACAATAGCGTACGTCCTCATTGCTTTGAAAAAATAATATATGTCATAGGCTTCTTATTTAAAGATACTTATGGTGTAGGCTGTATAAACTCCCAGGCCCTTCTCACAGTATAGATAGATGTGCTGCTTTTTAGTTCTTTTCATATGGATAGCAGCAGTAAATCCTTCCCCTAGTTTTCTCAGAAATATGAAACTGTGCAGAATGGCATCCCAGTAACACTGTGCATTTTCCAATACAGTCAAACAATCACATACAGCTTTATAAAGCAAAACTTTTGACCAGTGCAAAGCCGTGTGCTCTATGGTGTCATGTGACTGTTTCTCTGTCAGGGATGATCTTTCAGACAATGTGTACTTCACCCAGTTCTCTCTGGAATCTACTCCCAATAAGGAAAGCTCTTGGAGTGAATCCTTCAGTGCAGTATTTTTCTTAATTTTTTTTTTACTAGGCTCTGATATAGTTAACTGACATGAAAAATAGGTATGGGCATCCTGCTGGTGTGAGGAGACTTGTGTGTGTAAGAAGGCTCAAGAGCACAAGCTCTACCACTTAAGGTCAGAATTAACTCTAAGCACCACATGTAAGTCCTTGTGTTAGATCCTCAGGTTGTGTAAATCTCAGCGGAAGCAGAGCGCTGTGTTGATTTTACACCAGATGAAGATCTAGTCTCTTATGTCACTTCAGCCTGGCTGTGCCTGTGCCTGGAGCTCTGCCAGTACCAATGCAGATGGCTTGCAGATCTTGGGATCTGAGCATGGCAGTGAGCTCCCAGCCGGGTTTGGAGGGGGCTGCTCTCTGCTTCAGAAATCTGCAGTGCAGGTCTGGCACTGGAATGGTGCTCTATGACTTTTTAGGTGGGGCTTTTGCAGAACTAATGCTGAGCTTTTGTATTCCACTGGGGCCATGTGGGCCCCAATTATGTATAAATAAATAAATATATATATACATACACACACACAGCCCCAAAAGAGCAGGTAGATCTCTGTCCTAATGTTGTTATAAGCAGCACAACAAAACTGGCTGCACTCTTACCATATGGCAAAACTTTGCTTAATAAATCCCCATCCTCTTTTGGAGACTGATCCTCCAAGCAGGTGATTTTATCCTGAGCTGCTCATGGAGTTTCCGAGGAAGGAAGTGCCCACGAGGGTTTAAAACTTTCCAGGAAGTGCTGCGGCATTCAGACCCAAACCCCACAGTTGTGCATAGCTCAGGGCACTTCTCCTTTTTAAGAGCTACTACAGAAGGAGCCTTGACATGTGCTAACAGGTGCCCTTGCAGTTGTTGTGTGGCAAACTCAACAGCATGGGTTCAACCCAGCCTGCACTGGGGGTTACTGCAGATTCACAGCAGCGAGCTCTGCTTTGGCCCAAGGATTTGGAGGCAGAAGAGAGAAGATATTTCTGAGCCTTGTCCTTTCCAAGCCCATGCTTGCAGAAGGGAAAGCACAGCCCCTTTTGGAGTCTTCTTGGAAATGGCAGCTCTTACCTTCTCCATGATCCTGTCAATCTGGCGGTTCTGTGTGTCGATCTCATTGCCCATGTCCAAGGCCATGTGACGTAAGTTGCCAATGATGCCGCTGACCTGCTCGAGGTTCTCATCCATTTCATTTTCCCGGGCATCGTTTGTTACCCTGGGAGCAAAAAACCAATTCTTTAAAGCAGAGACAGGAGGTTCCCCCTGAAACTGTGATTCACCCAAAATCTCCACTGCACCCTCTGTCGCTTGTCACCTGAGGAGCAGGCTGCTGTGCCCAGCTTTGGTAAAATGGGATTAATGAGTAGATAACCTGAAAAATGTCACATGCTTGTTTTTTTGATGTTGGGCTCTATTGTCTGGGTTATCACTGCTCCATTTATACTGCTCATGTCTGCTGTTAGTAGAAGTGTTGCTGTCTGAGCTTGCCTGTACCACATACTGCACCTCTCTGCAGTGATCATCCTTCCCAAATAAAGAATGAAAGGGTGCTCCGTTCGGATCTGTGTGTGGTTAGTGCTCATGGGAAGTGCTGCAAGGTGGTGGAATTA
This sequence comes from Dasyornis broadbenti, assembly GCA_013397935.1. Taxonomy (NCBI): domain Eukaryota; kingdom Metazoa; phylum Chordata; class Aves; order Passeriformes; family Dasyornithidae; genus Dasyornis; species Dasyornis broadbenti. The sequence continues at coordinate 1,172,943 of VZRN01000631.1, forward strand.
CAGCTATACCAGCTCCCCTCCTTGAACTGCACATAGCTAATAAATACTGTCCTGTTCTTGTATGCTTGGGGCTCACAGAGATGCTTCAGCTGTGAAAATCCTGACCTAACATCCTATTTAATTAACTATATTTCTGGTTTATGACAGAAGCAACTTCTCTCAGATTTACTGGCTTTAGTAAAGATCCTTTATCTCTCAATCTTAGCATCATCTTCTGCAGTTGCTTGCTTTTTGGAAGAAAAAGCTTGTGCTTGAGCCAAAGCCCAGTTCAACTCTTCAGTGACTGAAGAGGCATGTGGTGACTAACACTGGGAAAAGCAAGATCCATAGGTCCTACTCAGAAAATTTCTACTTTGACTCTCTTATGCAATTTGTGTTCATGTAGGTGCCCAAAGGGTGCTCCAGGCTATTTGCAGAACAATTATGGTGTAACACAACTTCCTTCACTGCTGTTCTATTATCGTGCTCCAGCCTTCATTTTGGTGGGGCTGCCATCCAGAAATAAAAAAAAAGTGAATGGCAGACCCATCAAACTTAAATGGCAACTCCATCCCACGCTCCAGATTGTATGACAGCATTGTTTCTATCACACTGATTTTCCTTTATCACAGCCGCCAAAAAAATAAGTGGATAATAGTTTTTGGAAAGATAATTACTTTTTAATCTAGTGTCCTTAATCTTCAGAGATCAAAGCTTTGCCTACTGGTACGCCATCATCCATGCTGAGAGCATTGTCATCGAAATACACGCCCCATAAGCACTGTAATCAGTAGGTGCTTTGTGTTGGATCCCTATGTATTGTGGGAAGTTTGCAGTGTGGTTGTCATTAATATATCAGTGTGTTTCAAACTGGCTTTGATGTGAGAGCCCAGGGATTCCCACTATGTTTCTCCATGGTTGTGGCTTCCCAGCAGCTGAGGAATGGGGCATCATCCCCCTTACAGTGAGGTTTTGAGGATACTCACGAGCAGGGAAGGGGTGTACCTCTAGTTTAAAGCGTTCTTCAAGTTCTGTGCTTGATTTGGTGCTTTGGCAGGACACCTGAGGTTTTTTTGTTGTTGAAAAGAAAGGGAAGGCTTCCTGATGCCTTCGTACATCTGCCAAGGATGGATAACGGGCACTACATGCCTTGAGACATAATGGCAATAAACTAGTACTTATCTGACACTTCATTTCTAAGGCATTTGAAAACTGTCATTAGTGAGACCCATAAGAAGGCCCCAAGGAAAATGTTCATGCAGGGAGCTGGAGTGCAGAGGACAGTGCTGACTGACCATGACTGTCTGCACCCTCACAGTGCTGCTGGGAAATAAATAAATAGAAATTATTCCTATTTTAATGTCACCCAGATCTGGGCAGTGTCAAAGAGGAAGGCTTAGGGTTGCATTTTCAAGTATCTTCTGGTTCTCAGGGCCAAGACCCTTCCCTTCAGGATTTCCAGCAAGGTGACCATCCTTTGCACTAGAGCTCAGGTGACTCTCAGGGCCAGGAGAAGTCACTGGATGCAGTAAGCCTTTAGGACGTGTCTTAATCACTGTCAACCTGATTCCGAGCACCACTTGGTGGAAAGCCCTGGCTCCATCACATTACCCAGCTCCTCTGTAGGAGTTAATGAGCACCACAGAACTCATGGCCATATGGAAGAGATCTAAATATATCAGTGACAAGGAGAACAGAAAGAAAACAGTGGCTAAAAAGGCTCACCTGCGGATAAAGCCACCACTGATGGCCATCTGCTCCCGTTCATCTACGACACGTGCAGGCTGGCTGGCTACAACACCATCCTGATTATTGCCCCAGGCCTTTTTGTAAGCATCGCTTGATTTAAGCCTATGCGAAAAAGATGATGAGTAACAAAGCATCAAGTGCACAAGGACAAATGCAAAACTGTTTACCTCTCCAGGCTAAAAGCTGAATCAAGCAAATGAGTTTTCAGATAGAGGGTCATTGGTTATATACCGATATATCATAACCCTAATAAAAGGAGGGGGTTGTTTTTTGTTTATTTTGTTACTTTACTGCCACAGCAACAGTGATGGTCAGAGGTTTAGTTTCCAATAGGGTGAATTGCAATTGTCAAGTCTACAACACTGCACACAGGTTTTTGGATGTTGACTTAGTTTCCAGAAAGAAGGAAAATTTAAAAAAAAGAAAGAAAGAAAGAAAAAAAGAAAAAAAAGAAAAAAGGAGAGAAGAAATACAGATAAGTAGAAAACATTGTTTCATTTCAGTGACACATATATTTTGACATCAAACACAGAGAACGTACTGGCAGACAGACATAAAAACAGAACTGCCAAGTATAGTGTGTACATCACATCACAGCAACACACCCTCTTAGAGAAAAATGGATTTGGCTAGAATTTAACATTTTACCATGCAGAATATTTGGCTTCTGTTGATATTTTTTTCAAAATGTATGTGGCATAATAGGCATTTAAAGCCACTGACCTTTCCCAAGGTGATTTGGGGATGATTTTATCATAGGGTTCATTAGATTTTTCAAATAATATATCGGTACTTGAAAATAGTAATCATACATCGACAGTTGATGTACAAACCTTTGTCCACAGAGACAAAAAGTAAAATAGGCAGAAGTGAAATGAGTGCAGGAGAAAATAAAAGATACAAGCAATCCAGCATCAGAAAGGGAAATTTTTCTACATTTTTCTTCATGCACCAGCTACAGGCATGAATAAGAAGTAAAGCATTCTCACTAAGCACAGTTGCCCCAATAGTTCATCATACCCTTAATGCATCAGCGGTAACAGCCTTCACAATAAGCAAGACACAGGCAAAAATGGATCATCACTTCCTTCAGGAGTTTTAAACCACAGGACTTCAAAAATAGGCTAGCAACTTGTTATATTTGTATTTTGTGGCAGTTATATTGGCTTTCAGAGAGCGATTTTTGACTGAGCTGCCGTGGATAGAAAATTAAAATCATGGCATCCTTAGAGTGGCCAATTGACATGTGCAGCCTTTTTAAGGCTGCTGTCATTGGGGTCACCAGACAAGAGCAAACTTTTTAACAGGGGAATGCGAGGGTTTGGGGTCCACAGGTATAAGTTCTTGATTTTATTCTGGAAATGGGGCAGTTTCCAACAAAACCACTGGGAACTGCAAATCTCTGTGGTTTCCCTGTTCCTTGGTCAGCTCCAATCAGTCCTATAAACAGCCCTGTGGCTTGGATTTTGGGGGAGAACCGAACGTGCTTCTGGGCGTTTTGGGAAAGGACATGACAAACCCATCTCTGGTGTTATGTTCTCTCCATGCCCCCTGAAGCAGCTCAGTTTTAAAAGAGCCTGAAGATGTGTCACATGCTCCAATATAGAATTAAAATGTAGATTAAAAGAGGATCTTTCCTACTCATCTGTTCTATTGCTTATTTAATATTAAAGTTTGTGAAGATTTAAACTGATGAAGGTTGGCTTGTTTTAGTTCTCTGAAACTATACATCAGCTTTTGCATTTCCAGAGATGAAAGTAATTCTCTTGCTGCAGATACATTTACAGGGTTTTGCCTGTTCTTTAGATTTGTGCAACTTTGGCAGTGAGACAATCTCTGTGTTTGAGGTAAATGATTTTATACACCCAGAATCTAATGTCTGTTTTCTCATGAACTTCCATTTAAAGTCAACAGGTGGAGTCTGGTTCTGCTCATGGTCAATAGCAGTTGTCCTTTTGAATGCAGCCTGGTCAAAGTTTCATGCCATGGGCATTTTGGATCTCCTAAGAGTGTTGGATCAAGATTTACATATTTTTAAGGCTCACAGAGCTGTACTTCCACTGTATATCAGGGTATAGTTATGTGTGAAATGGTTAATCTTTTTAAAATATACGCCATTAATCTCCCACCAGCCAGAAGAGCATTAGGGGATCATGGTGATTCTGATGCCCAGAACTGTATGGATTTCTCTCTCTCCTACACTCCACTCCTCAGAACATCATCTTATCTGTACCAGTTGAGTCCTGGCTTAGTGACTCAGGGAACAGTCTCTAAAAGAATTGTACATCTGTACTCTGTTCCCGAACATTGGTTAGCAATGCTGCTTTATGAAATCTGGTTGCAGACTGAGAGGGTCAGAATGCCTTAGAGAAGGGAAGAGACACCTTTACAAATTAATGCCCCCTACAGCACCTGCAGAATCTTTCTGTTTTAGCAGCATGGTGCTGCAGTCGTAGTGAAGTGGCAAATGTTTTAGTGCCACGTGCCAGGTGCTAATCCCATTCCTGTCACATGTCTGGCTGTCAGTTCTGAGCTTTTACAGCTTGCACAGTGTGGGCGATAGAAAGTTTCTGCTGCATTTATACCTGCAGCTCTTCTACACCAGCTCCTCTGGCTCAGGGCAGCAGAGCTAAAGTCTGTCAAAGCTCACACCAATTGCAGGCAGCCCCACTGGTGAAGGGGTGTAGGTAGCCCTTCTCACTCCTCCTTTCCTTTCTCCCATTTCACACCAAGGCAATAATAATTTTGGGCAAAATGTTTACCCCCAAAAAATATTCAGGGTTCGTTACAAAGAAGCAAAATAGATTTCAAAAAAAACCTGAGGCAGTATCTGCACTGTGTGCCAAGGGAATTAACTTCAAAATAAATGTGACTGATATGGCAAAACCCCAGACCTGCTGTTCTGATTTTTGGCAAAATACCCACTGAACTCTATGACAGCTCTCTTTCCTCTGGTCTTGTTAATTAGGGTAGGATCAGGCTTCGGCTGTGAACAAAGTTCACACAGAAAGGGAGTTTGATATTACAGCGACACTGCTCTCTGCTTTGTTCCTGCCCAATCTCTGGCCAACCATTTAGGAAGGTTTTCACTGCAACCTGATTTCATGTCTACTCACTGCATGCTGGATTTGCCATTCCTCAAGGACTTTGGGTTGGTCCACTTTATCCCCAGTTTCCTACACCCACATAACCGCACATCACATTTTCATTTGGCATTTAAAACAAGCTTTGCATTACTTGGAGGACGGTTTCGTTCAAGTGTGATGGCATGCAAGCAAATTCGATGCATTTCAACATTTCTGCTTAGTGTACATGCTACCCAAACAAGAGAAATTTGGCATGTTGAGGTCTTCTCAAATTTGTTGCCTGTGGCAGGATGAAAACCATTCCAAGTTGGGTTCCAATTATGAAACTTCACATCTCTTTCGAGATCTCATCAAGGACTATTTCTGTTGAACAATAAAAAGGGGTGTGATTTTCATCCATAATTTTGAATAAAGTTTAGTACGACCTCTTCTGCATTTTTTTCAGCTCTTTTGTTTATGAAACTTGTTCACAAAAATATGTTTCAAAATTTAGGGTGTCCAGGAATAAGGTAGCCCCAGGGGTTTTTTCGCTGGAAAATGGAACCACTCAGTACACTTTGTGTAAAATGTTGAAACTTTTACCATTAAAAGTGTCGACAGTGAAGCTTTCACTGCAGTATGCCTGATTTTAATGCATCTACAGTAATTCCCAGTCAGTTGTCTATGCTATGAGATGAATGCATTTGAACCAGAATCGTTCTTTCTGCATGCCACATGCTCATCCTGTCCATGTGCCTAGCAAGGATGAGCTTCACAAGGCCTTTGGGATCAGCCTTAAGTGCTCAAAGAGATGAGGCAGGCAGCACCTACTTGTTACATGGACAGACACAAAGACCACAGAATTTTCCTAGGTCCGTCAAATTCTTTTCTGCTTCTTTCATGTCCTTATTGATTTGGTCCATTCCCTCTTCGATGCGTTCCAGTTGTTCTGATTAAACACAAGTATTTTATCCCCACAGAATGAAGCAGATGGAAAAGGACAAAGAAAAAAAAGACAAAAACTTCAGACATTCACTGTGACAAAAAACTGGACACCACATAGCAGAGCCGGTACCCAGTACCTACTTGTTACAAGGACATATGAAAAGGCCACAGCATTTCCCTAAATCTTTTAAATTTTTCTCGGCCTCCTTCATGTCTTGGTTGATATGGTTCATGCCTTCTTCAACACGATCGAGTTGTTCTGGTCAGGACAAAGGGATGACAGTGTGGAATGAATTGTATTTTTGTTTGTTTGATTTTGTCTTCAACAGAACATGAAAAATGACCATGTAGAACTGAGTTAATAATGACATTACAATGCATTAATCTGAGCTGATGCATTGCTGAAAGGATGTATGCTGCATTGGATGCTGAAGGTTTTTTTTTTTACTAGTATGGGAAAGTAAAACAAAGGAGGAATTTATTTGAAATATATTAATATAAATAAGATGTAATGATGTAGAAAGGAAGGGTTATAAAGTTCAAGGTCCAGAAACATAATACAATACATCAACTTACTAAGACACAGTGACATTCAGGAGAAAGAAAGATAGTGTTATTAGTTTGCATTTATGTATGTTAATATAAGAGAAAAGATCTCCTTCCATGGAAAATACTTCAGTTACTTACGCTTACAAATGCCTTGGAATTAAGTGGTTTTGGGCAGCACGATTGCTTTGATTAGTGAGTGAGAGAGCTGATAGTTAATGATACCAGAAATGGAGTGAGTTGTTAAGGGCTTGTACCCAGGTACCCGTTTTTTCCAGAGTCTGGGGAAACTGAGACCTGCCACTTTGACTGGCACTGGATATTGATCTCTAATCTGAGCCCTGAGGGCTCAGGGCTGGTTTTCTTCCTGATGTGGGTGCTGCAAATCAGGAGTAACCTCAGTGAACATGGAACAATTGTCACCACTCTGGGAGTCTGATGCTCACTGGGAGAGGGTCACCAGCTGTGGCGTTCCGTGTCTCTGTCCCCAAGGGACCTCATGAAAACACGCTTTGGGTGAAGACTTGTGTTTTCAGTAGGGTCACTTCTGCTTTGCTCCAGGGCATGTTAAGAAGCACCAGGCCCAGAAACCAGCCATTTATAGACCTTGTCTCTCTGCTGGCATCAAACAGAATTTGGCATATTTCCACCTAAGGCTGATGCTGGTTTTGGGTTTTCTTAGTGACTTCGTGGCTCAGAGTAACTTAATGTGTTAATTTTTTCACTTTTAAAGCTGGTAAAATTGTCCTAGAGGAACAGAATGCCACAATGTAAAAGTGTAGGAATGGATTCTCCACTGATGTAAACAGATATGGATCCAATGGGATCAAGGGTCTTATGTGGAGTCTGTGGTAGGGACAGCATTTTACATGGGTGGAAAAGCCTCATAATTTGTTCACGAAGGATAAACTCAAATACTACCCAGGATCAGAAAGTTACTTGGAGTGGCATTTCAATCCATTAAAAATTATAACTGTACCTAAAGAGGAAAAGTAAAGCAATCCCAGTAAAACACAAATACAACCCTATTCCCCATATGGAATAGAAAAACACAGAATTAGACTGTAAAGGAAGAAACTAAGAACACTGGTTATAGGAAAAATTTAATGTCATCCCTGATGTTAACTGAGTCCTATCCAGATGAAAAAAAAAGGCATTTTAGAGGAAAAATCATATGCATATTGACGTCAGTAAAAAGCTCCTCTTGACTTCTTTGAGAACATGAATAGGCCTAATTTCTTACTTGGATTTCTAATAACAATTGAGGTTTAGATTTTCAAAGCTTTCTGGGGATTTAGATACCCAGTTCCCATTAAAATTAATTTTATTTAATAAATTTTAACAGGAAATAGGCACCTCACCCCTCAAGGGCCTAGAAAATCCCAGGCTAAATTATTCAAGCTGGAATAATTCAAGTATTGAACTTGTGCTCTTTGTTTAATTCTTGCATGAGATTGGGCTTTGAGAAGGAAAGGTGCCATGTGAGTATGGTGAGACTCATCTGTTTTTCAGCTGTCGGTTCTCATTCCCCTCAGCTGAATGGGCCTCTCTCCTGATACCACAGGAGTCATTGATTCCAAATCCAAGGTTATATTAGAGGATCAGAGTTACCTGGCACTGCCCTCTAAAAGAGGCACATATTGTGTAAGCAAAGGATTGGGAAACTAAGAAGGAAACCTGAGAGAGGAACTGCACAAGTTCTGCTGAGCCAAGACCCAGAAATGCAGGGTTGGGTTGTCTGACTGCACACTGTAATTTAGGTTTCAGCAGAAGCTTTGGTTCGTGTTTGTAGGCACAGATTGTTGTTCTCATCAGAAATTTGAGTCTGTGGTAGAAGGGGACACTCATCCCTGTGCTCCTGCTCCTCGCTAACCGCACGTCCTGCCTGCTCCTACACAGTTGGGCAACGCTTGCTCTCGCTCTGGGAAGCAGCTGTGGGAATGTGAGCTGGCTTTTATGCTCATTCCTGCAGCGTGTTGGGAATTGCTACACTTCTGTCATGGACTCCCAGCTCCTGCTTGCGACAGCCGTGCTTGCAGAGCCCCTTTCCAGTGGGCTGCACTCAAAAGTGCATTTTGAGACCAGGGAGGATGAGAGGTACTGATGTTTCTTCCATTGGTTTTGCTGCTAATGCTTCTCTAACCTTGTCTGTCCAGTAGAAAATGCCAGGTAAAACTGCAGGATCAGTTCTAGGTATGGTACCACTGGTGGCTTTCAGTGTAAGCAAGCCTCCTTGCCCAGATGCACATTCTCCAAAGCCATGTATGTAGAAGGACCTTTTGAAATTTCTTTACCTGTTTCCTATTCTGCCTGAATAAATGAGTACTAACTGAAGAGTGCTTTTGACACAACTCAAAGACTTTCATTTAAATTCCAGCTCTCTCTAGAATCCTGACTTTACTTATCCTGCTTCAGGATTTGTGTGTGATGCCTGTGCTACTTCTGAATAGATAAGGGACCCACGACTAATTTATCTTCCATTAAGGGAAACCTCATCAGTGTGAAAAACCCCATGTCATATTTGTAGCCGAGAAGTCTAGAAAGCTGACTGCTGGTCCTAAAACCCCTTGCTAGGTGTTAATGTCGTGGGCTGGACTGTTATCTGGTTTAAATCAACGTAGTTATGATGGCTTTGTGGAGCAACACCAATTTATACCTGTCGAAGATCTGGTCCCACAGGCAAGGAAATAGATTTGTGAGTTTAACCACAATTATTGAGGCATAAATATTATAGTGGAATTAACTTAATGGGGTCATGCTGGATTTGTTTTGGTACAACTGCTATTAAAATGTGGCCCAGAATGAATCACTGCTGGTAGGAAATCAGATGGCTATTGAAAGGTTAATTTAATGTCTGTTTCCATAGATCTTCCCTATTCCAACGTTCTGTGCTGTATCAAAGGTTTTAGGGAAGACAGTTTGTTGACATATACTGCCATGAGCCTGTGTAAATTCACGCCTACGAGAGATAATGTCTTTTGTCTCCTATTTAGAGAAGCCCTTCAAGGTCAGAGTTTGAGCATATTTTGACAGTTCATTTCAATATTATTTGAATAAACTGCATCTATATGTTTATGTATGATATATGATATGTATATAAGAGAATTGGTGCTGTCTGGAAGCAGAATACACATCAGAGATATGTTTCATTGTGATTTCCTTCATTTTTTCTTCCTCTGGAAAACTCTGCTAATTATTAGTCCTTTTTGTATATTGATGTCTGAGAAAGTCCCTTTCATTCCAAGGCAGTGACCATAAACCTCCCTTCAGATCTTACAGAAAACTAATGGTCTTAGGGCACAAACAAGACTAATTTTTTGCCTGTATCATTATACTTGTGAATTACTTCTGTAAGGCAACTGAGGGACCATAAGCTAGTCCTGTTGGTTTTATCATAGCATTGTGGCCGTTTGCCGATGGGTCTTTGCCAGGATGTCCCATAACATCCTGGCGATGTCCCATCCTGTGATGGATCTGGGTAAGTGGCTGGGGCAGGAAAGCTGTAGCAAGGGCATTTCTCAGCTGCTCCTGTGATCTCTTGAGCAAAAACAGCTGCAAAAGCGTCTTACAAGGTGTTGGTAGCAAGACCAGCACAGGACAAGTGTCGTGTTGCTTCACCTTTGCAGCCTCATCTTTAATTTATAACAAATATTCCTTGACTGATGTCCAGGATCTGGGGCCTGTGCTTGAATGTCAATTAAATGCCTGTGGAGATGGAAACTTGCTCCTTTGCCTGGAGTATCGTGCAGTGAAGCAATTTCCACCAAGGACAATTTTAATTAGCAAAAAAGAATAAGAAAAGAAAAAGGACATCTTAAGAACACATTGTAATCATAATTGTGTACAAGAGGATTTAATCTGAGAATCAGCAGATTAACTATTTCCAATGCTACTCCATGATCCCATTTTCCTTAAAGGAGGATCATATTGGAGCACAGTACATTTCTGGGACAGCCTTTTCAGAAATCCTGAGCCCTGACCCAGCTATTTCCTGAAAGGCACTGCTGGGCACAGGTACCAATGGAAGAAAGCTGGAGGGGGAGCTGTGAGCCCGTGTGTAGCTGTGCTAAAAATAACTGTAGACAAAGGCACAATCTGCTTTGTGTGGGTTCGTTTCTCTTTTGTTCTAGGCTACAATTTCAGCATATTTAATACCATTTTCCCTGTAGAATCTGGAGTAGTTGTTAGTTACCTTTTATTTTGCTAATTAGCCATAACATACAAAACTGCCCAACTCACAACTCCTGCAAAAGGAGTGGAGGTCAGCTCGCACTGGTGCCAGTGCTTTTGTTCGTGGTGTTGCCCACTTATTTCAAAGTTTTATCTCCTCTATCACCTTGATCTGCAGTAAGATCTGCTGGGTAGATTAATCTTCTCCCCCTGTTCCCTAGCACTGCTGGTTGTGTGCTCGTGGTGCAAGGAGAAAATTTCAATTGCACTGACATTTTCTTTGTGTTATCAAAGATGTGGCTATTCCTCTATCTTGTCTTGGATGAGAAATGACTGTGCTGCTACTGTTGTTATTGGAAAAGTTTTTTCCCTTCCACTTCGTTTGGAATACAAGAACAAAATTCTTCTGTAATAAACTGCATGAGGACATCATCATACAAAAAAATTGTCCTTGAAGGTCCAAATTTTTGACCGTGTTGATACACCAGGGTGATGACAGTTTCCTTTGGGTGAAGAGAGCTACCGGTCTGGGACCTTTTCTGTGTTAACACTTCAGGTTTACCTTCATATCCTCACTTTGTACTACTAGTTTGATTTCTACAGTCTGTTTTTAACCAAGATGCATTCAAATATTAACATTTTTCTTACTTAGCCTGTTTTAAAGAAGCGGAGGAAATGCCATTGCTCAATAATCTTTTTGCAGCATTAATTTTTTAGTGTCAAATACAAGTATTTTGGTTTAAAGAGTTATATACATATTTATATTTAAATAATTAATTAAGGGAGCTTGACTCAAGGCCAAATTTTTAAAAAATGTAAGCGTCATGGATGCACATGGGGTCTGGGAAAGGCTTTCTCAGTGATGGAAAAAGTCTCAACAAGGAGAATCTAACCTCCTAGCTTCTTCTTGTGCGTTCCCTAAGGGAAGAACTGTGTTGAACTGGTTTGGGTGGCAATAACTGACCCAAAAAATGATAACTCTTGATATTGCAGAGGGGCTACTCAGGTTCCCATTCTTCAAAGGACACTGGAGGAAACTTCTAGTTTTTATGGGTCATGACAGACTCTGTAACCTGCTGTGCAGCCAGCTGTGCTAAACCTTTGGGCAACATCAGCTGTCCAGGCTGGCTTTGTTGTACAAACACCTGGCATTGTGAAATTACCTTGACTTATTGCCTTTTATGATCCCAGAGACTTCTGCTTACTGATACCAGAAAATCAGTTCTGCTTTGCAGTATTTGGGTTGAATTGGCTCAGAAAGGTTTTTCCAGGTAAGGTCTATTTAACTTCAAAACAAGCAATTTTGGAAGGAAACCTAGAAATAGAGCTTCAAGCAAATGCAGAGTTTAGGTCTTCTGCCTGCCGCCCACTGGAAAGATCAATGTCATGTTTTCTGTATATTTAACACCTAATAATCTTAAGTGACTTGTGCAGTCAGCTGCAAAGAGATCACATGGCAGTGTTAGCAAATTATTTCCTTAATCTGATAATCTGCTGAGACATCCGTGAGCTGCACACATTGCACTAATTACAGAGGGTTCAAAGTCATCATTAGCGTATTTTGCCCAGTAGTATAAGTCTTTTACTGCTAAAATGAAATAAAAAAATTAGCAATTATTACACCTACATATGGTTAAAATGGAGAAACTTAATTAAACATTTAGCACAGTACAGGGTTACAATATTTTCAGGGTTTGTAACATTATTTGGCTGTTTTCCTTGAGAAACCCACACTGTGTAGTCATAAGCTAAATTTACTGAACCACTTAAGGCATGACCATAACCAATTTAAAGAGGCTTCGAAACTTTCTAATTCTTTCCTGCAGGTATTGACTAACTGCATCTCTGACTGAACAATAAACATTTCAGGTTTCACTATCAATAGGAGTACAATACTGAGCTCCAAAGAGTGAGTGTGTCCAGTCTCAGCTCCTTGGCTCACCCAGATTGTCCTTCCCGTTATGGCTACAGAGTGAATCAGTCAGACAACTTTTGAATACAAGGGTTTAGCAATAGTAGAATTCCAAAATAAAAAGGATAAAAACAAAACCAACAACAAAATTCAGGATTGAAATCAAAATAAACCTCTCTAGCAATCTGTGGAAAAATAGCAGTTAGACAACGGAAACATATGTTCCCAGGAACCACTAAAGTTTCTGCTGCTCTGCCTGTGAATTACATTGCAAGACACACCTGGGTATTTACAGACTTTCTTTGACGATGTTTGTGATTTATTACAACTGTATAATTCACTTCTGAAACAAAAACACATTATTTAGACAGGTGCCATATCTGTTTCAACATAAGTAATTTCTGGTTTTCTGTATTCAGTGATAGTTCTTTTATTGCCATTATTTTCTGAAGACAACAAAATATTCTCTGTAATATTTTTCTTGTCAAGACAAATGGATGTGACAAAATTTGGTTGGGTTAAATTATTTTCCTTAAAGGGGGGATGTGGGGGGAAAGCAATGAGACATACATAAAAAAGAAAATAGAAGAAAATACTTTCCATTTTGGTCCTGTTATTACTTTTCATTCATTATATTGTCAGAGAGGCAGGCACATTACAACTGAGAAGGGCCTGTCGAGTTCTGCAGTCCATTTCCCAACAATTCCGTACCCTTGCTTATTATCATTGTCTGGGCTTGATGAGTAATACAGCGTTACCTCTACAGAAAACATTTCCTAATGATAGTTTTGTGTCATGCCACGTAGTAAATAATAACAAGGGCCTTCAAGGGGCTGGTCTGATAGCGAGTAGCAGAAATTTATACTCTGTTGATTTATTGGAGACACCATTTTGCTGGGGCTGGGGATCTACAGCAAACGAAGACTTATTAGTTTTGTTGAGGGGGGAGAGCTACCTTTTCTCTGTAATGTTATGAAGGGCAAAAATGTAATTTCCTGGAATGTATTGAATATATCAGGCTCTGTCTTTGTCATTGTCATCCACAGACAGGTAGTCTAAGCCTGAAACTTCCTATATGGTCAGTTGTAAAGAGCTGATTGTGTCATAGATTTTAATGTTCAAATTCTGTCATCCTCACTGCCTCACTACTGTACAAAAAGAACTGAATTTTACACAAATTAAACCCATTTTACCTTCTTTTGGGATGCATTTATTGCATGGCTTTTGCTTGTGACTTAAACAAGTGGGAAAATTACATAGCACCTGCGTAAATAATGCTGGATTTTACAGTTATAGAGGCAAGTCTTCTCGTCATGTAGCTGGATCTTGACCCAAAGCTTGCGGAAATCAAAGGGTGATTTAGAAGACTTCAGCCTGCAGCTCTCTTTGACATTAATGGGAAGCAGTTTGAAAGAAATACAGACTCTTAGGCAGCTGTTACAAGTTTCTCTGTTGGACAATGAAGTTAAAGGCAAAGAGGTTTTGGGGTTCTCATGCACAACCACTCGTATTTTCTGTCCCTCGTTTCCGGGGTTGCACACAGTCAGTACAGCACTTTGAGAAGGGTTATACTTCCTTACTGAAGCAATCTGAACTTACCTCCTTGCTCATCCAACATAACCAAAGTCCTGATACCAGCATCTTTACTCTACATCCCAATAGTGGTAGCAAGGTAAGGAGAGAGAGGGGGAGAAGAGAGAGAGAGAAAGAGAGATCAGTGAGGGAACACTCAGCCCTTGGTATGGGACATAGGAAGACACAAGAAAAACAGTGAAAGGAATGACACGGGGCTGATGGCACAGTCCAAAGACCTTATGTGCCTGGACACTGTGTAAGGATCTAGGTACTCTTGATTGTACCATCAATCCTTCTGGATTCACTGGGATACTGAACTTCTGCAGAAAGCACAAAGCCATGGACCTTGAGATTAAATTAATCAGTTTACACAAGAGTAATTTCTAAAAAGAGAAGGTTCCTCTCCAAGTTAAATGAAGCAGGAGAAGGGAGGATGGGGTGTTGATATTGTAGGTAGATGTTAATCTCACAGGCAAAATTCCCAGGGAAAACAGATATGATACAAACATATTTGGGAAGGAGGCACAGTGGTTTGTGCACAGCTCTTGCGGCTGACAGAAGTCAGAAAGCTTACCTACTTAGGAAATCCAGTTTAAAGCAGGCTAATATTTAATAGGATTAAGCCATATTTTTTGGCTCAGTGATCTAATAGATATGGATTTGAGCCAAGTTTTAATACAGTCAACAAGCACCTTTAGCATTAATGGACTTTGAATTGAGCTTGAAGGTAGGATTTTCAAAACACCTACACACTGAATCTGCCTCTGCTCCCACAGCTTAGTGGGAATCTTATCACTGCCTTTGCTAGATACAGGGTTTGAGCAAAGCTGAGCCATTCACAGCTCCCACCTGCCTAAACCAGTGGTAGGGCACCTTTCACAAGAAAAATTTTTATTATGCGTTATCATCCCTCTGGGATGTGATCAGGTGTCTCTGGTTTCTGGCTGCTGTGACACTAAGCTATATCACACATCAAATTATCTCCTTTTTAATTATGAAGGGGAAACCAGCTCCATTCAGCTTGGAGAAGTGATAACATCTGTGAATAATTAATGGCCTGAATGATCTCCTGACTGGTGCATGTCAATAACAGATGAAGTAAGTCCTCTGTGGCCTGACAGCTTGACAGCAGAGCTATCTGGACATGTGCAACAGTAATTTACTTGTTTCCATGAACATAAAGCTATCCATGCTCCTGTGAAACAGAAAAAGGTGGCGGTGTCAATTTTGCAGAGGGCAGGAGAGATGTCCACAGTTGCACAGCTAGATCAGGAACAGAAAACTAAAGTCCTGACCATCACTTTTGCTTTTCAAGCCACTTCTCCCTCCTGGAGGCAAATCAAGGACTTCATGATATCCTTTCTGCGAGCTACCGTCCTTACTGCTCATCAGTTTTTGAGGGAGCAGTGAAGTGTTTCTGGCCATCAGCTGTCCCATCCACGCTCGCAGGACGCTCCCAGGTTCCCACAGCCCATGCTGGCTCAGCCACAAGCCCAGCCCTGCCATGCTCGGGGCTGTTTGTCTGCTGCAGCTGGTGCTTCTCTGCTGTGCTTCCAGAGGATCCTGCCTGGCTCAAGAGGGATGTGAGGTGCCACTTGTTGCTCTCTTCTCTGCCTCCCTCTGTACTCCCATTCTTGTCTTTAATGTCTACATCACTGCAGAAACTGGGAGAAACATCACGTACGCAGGCTGGTTTGCTCCCTCTTTTCACAAAGTCCCTGTGTGAGTTGCCAGATGGAGAGAAAAGGCCTCCTGCCTGTCCCCATGGTCTGCTGCACCTTGCTGCCCTGAGGTCAGCCATCTACCAGGCACCCTCTGCTGCTCGCTCTCCCTTCAAGCTCACACTGCATTTACTTGAACCCCAGCCAGCTTTTATTTTTGCAGCCTTTAGAAACTTAGGGTACAAGGACTATCTTAGGTTTGCCAATTTAGATTAAAGAAACCACCTTTAATTATCTTACATTTTCTGTGGGGCAGGTCTGCTAAGCACTGCTTGTGCAACATTTGTTTATTTGGCTTTTTCTATACTCTTGGTACCCAGGGAGGTTTCCCCCCCATCAGATTTGTCTGTATTTTAACAAACATACTCATGCAAACACAAGAAGGCTGCTTGGGTCCTGAGTCACCTTGTGTTTCAGTAAATAGGGTGCAGTCTGACATGGGACCCTTCCAAATATTGAACTGAGAATCCTGTAGTTGGTGCTCTGATAGTTGTTGGCTTTCAGTGAATCAAACATACTCAGGCTGAGAAATCTTTGCTGCTCTTTAACCATCTGACCTTATTTTCCTGCCGTTTTTAACGTCTAAGTAAACTACCTTTATAGACCTAAGGTGTCCAGTGACCTGTACAAGGCATGTGCTGAGAGATGAACTCAGCAATTAGACCTTATGGTTTGTATTTCATATCAAATCCTTACACAGAGCAAAAGAGGTGACATTTTCTTTTATTTACCTGATCATCAGTGCAATTTAATTTTATCAGGCAATACTGTATCTCTTAAGAACAGCCTGCCACAGCATTAATACAAATGTGACAATATTAAAGGGTGTGTAATGAATATACTTGTCTGCATCTGTGGTCTAATCCAAAGCATATTGAAGCTAATAAAGAGGTGGTGACTGAAAAGGATGAGATGTGATTCAGACATCAAGTGACAATCTCCTCCTGCTCCAAATTTCTATTAAGCAATAATTTTCAGCTTTTCCACAAAAAGAATTAAATAAGTAAAGTCAATTAAAGAAAAAATCACATTTGTGCATTTAAAATAGGTCCAGACTTTTCTAAAAGCTCAATGTTTCCATTGTGACTGATATTTTAGATAGCTCAAACCCAAACCTGTCTGTAAGACAGAACCATTCTAAAAATGTATTCATCATGCAGATATCTGAGCAGGAGAGAAACGCTCAGTGACTGACCCCCAGTGACAATAGACTGAGGCATCTCTGGAAAGCACAAAACCTCAATTAAAGGAACGTAGAGGAAGAAGTGTGCCCAACAAGCTTGTCCGTGGGGCAAACACAGGCATGTTGGCATTTCCTGCACTAGAAGTATCACAGAAGCTCCCCTTGCTCTCAGTGGAGCAGGGGCCACTCAAGCTGTAACAGGAGGTGGCGAAAGCTCTCCTGTGAAGTGCCAGTCCAGGAGAATGTTTTACAACCTCTGATCCTGAATCCCCTGATGACAGACTGCCATCACCATGGGCCCAGTGACTATGCTTGGGTTTGTCTGCTCCTGAGGGCTCAGGAAGGATTCCCACACACATCCAGTGCTCACCAACATCAGTGATATCCTATATGGGAAGCCATGAATGGGTAGAACTAGCGGGGTCTACCATGGTATGAAATTGTGTGCTAAAGTTCCACTTTGACCACAGGATTAGAGTGTTTCTTCCTTCCTGTTCAATGGAGGAGTCTCTTAAGACCCTCCAGTCCTTGTACAGGCAATCCTGTTTAGTTTGCAGCAAAATAATGATACTCAAAAAAATTTAAATGCTTCAGGTAGGTCAGGCCAGAGAAAAGAAAAATGCATCTTTCATAGGACTCTACAGAGTTCATGGAGCACATGCCAATTTCATCCAGCTCTTAAATCTGTAACAGCCATCCCTTTTCAGAACAATTTCTGACTCTCCTTGTCTTCTCATTGAGCTTGAGAGGAGAATTTGGACTGCTGGATTTTGCCATGGCACAGCAAACCTCTCACTTTCTTGTCCTTTAGAAGAAAATGGCACTGCATGAATTGCTTATGTTGAGGCATTAAACTGGCAGCTCTGGAGTGCCTCTGTTTATCCATAATGCAAGTATACTGCAGATGGTAAAATATACAATATATATAATAATTTTGTACGAGATGACTCTTCAGAGCAGGAGGCCATCACTTCCAACTTAAAAATGTATCACATTAGGTGAAACAGACCCCATAAGTGTTAGGAAAGTTGATGTCCTTCAATCTTTCATCTAGGCTCTAATGTTTAAATGAAAGCAAATGAACAAAAAGTACTGGTTTAGGTTCTGCATCATTTATATGAAGCACATGCCCAGGTTCTCCATTTGGCCTCTGACAAAACTATTAATCAAAGAACAAGAATATATGATTTTAAACCTCTGAGCTTAATTCAATTCATAGACACTTTAGTCTGTCAGTGCTTCAGTGACACCAGTTTAACAGCATAACTGGGAATCCTTTTGGAGGCTTTAATATACAATATCCTTAGTCTTCTGTAATAGCTTTTTAAAACTTTTTCATTTTGGTTTTGTTTTTCGGTTTGGTTTTTTTTTTGGTGAGAGCAAGTCAGCAACAAAACATTCACTAAAATTTGCCCAGCACTTTGGAGGGGAATTGCATTGCTGTATCATTTCTTGTTATTACTGTTACATAACTTAATTTCCCAAGATGGAAATAAAAGTAGGAAGAGAATTGGAATGACTTCTCAAAGGGCTTGTCAGTCCCTCCAGGAACACAGTGTGTTGGGTCCTATCCTACCAAAGGCAGCTACTCAAATTTTGGTTTGCCTGAGGGGTGGTTTTCTTAACACTGTAAGGGGGTGATGTATCAGATAGAGAATCCAAATTCTAAAAATCACTTTCCCTGCATTTCAGGAGATGTCCTGCAAAACATATATACTCTCTCAGTTATGTGAAGCACACATGAACTTCCACTTCAATGAAGAATTTTGCTTTAATCAATATGGATTATAGAGTTTGTTTTGAATAAATTAATACAGACAATTATGTACCAGGACAGGCTGACATTGCTAGCAGTTTTCATAGACACTAAAGAGAACTGTCAACACCCTAAAGACACAAATGTGGTCAAAGAAACAATTTTTAGTCATCCGTAGTAATGAATTTGCTTAGCTCCTGCTCCAGGTTCCCTGTCACCCTCTTAACGCTTGGATGTCTCTGTGCCTGATTAAAGAGCCACACACTGCTACTCTGCCTGGTAAATCAGATCCTCAGCCCACATGAACCTGCTATCCCCCTGGTTAACACACACAGAGGGGTCTAATCCAGCACTGGAAAAAGCGAGACCAGAATTATGGATCACATTCCCTTGTGCCAGACATGTATTTCTGTGGAATTACACTAGTTAAAACATTTTTCTGAGGAGAACTGTTCCAATAGATCAATAGTTACCATAGGTCTGATGATGTCAAAGGGATTTTTCAAGTTAGCTGTGGCCAAACTCTAAATTAATATAACACTTTTTCTTCTGTTTTTCAGACTGAGGAACATTCGGCTGTGATAATAAATGTCAGGGTGAACTCACAGCTGGTAAAATGGCCGTCTGTGTGTTCAGGATCCTCCAATGGGCAGCATCAGGAGTTTATCAAACATTTATAGCTCAACATTTCACCTTTGGTACTTCAACCTCACATGAGAGGAGATGGTCCTGTCTAGATTTAAATGTACAAAACCGCCCTTTTGTCTGCACATTCCTAAGTGCTTTCTTCTGAGCCTTTAGCACTACTGATCTTGTTATTTTTTCCTTGGTGCTTCATAGCTACAAACCACTTTTTTCCCCTATACTGCCGCAGTTGATTTTCCTTTAAGGACATGGTGTTTGCACTGGAAGATCAGAGCAAACTCACAGCTTTTCTCCCTGCATATGATATTCTGCATTGCATAATGTTGCCTCAGAGGTAAAAAGCTTGAACATGAAAATAAGAAGGTCAGCTACAAACTGTATTTAGTCTCCCTTGTTCTGCCTCAGTTCATTTTTATGTTATGTTTTGGCCCAAACACTGCACAGCATCATCATGAAATACAGGTATTTATAGCACGGAGTGGCTCAAAAGGGCACTGGTCAGCACAGATTAACTGGATTGCCTGGGTACGATGGGCACCATGGAGCAAACTGGGTTTTGGAATCTGCCGTTCCAGTACGGAGCTGCCTTGGGGCAAAGCCATGGTTGCTTTTGTAACACTTCTTGCTTCCCTTGTTGTGCCAGGACTGGAAAAATCAGCTTCTTGCAAAGCTGGGTTATAAAACCAAGAAGCAGTAACATACTTGGTTTTCCTTGCCCATGTTCCCTGGGAAGAGCATCAGGGCTTAATCTCCAAACTCTGAATAGTCTTCTGGCGCAAGGAGGGCATGTCCTTTGGGGACATGTCCCCGGGCGATGACCTGCAATTCAGCCTTACACTGCTGCAAGGCTTCCCTCAGTGGACAACACTCTTCTGTCTTTAGGACGGAATCCAGTCAGTCTGTTTATTCTGTATTTCCCCAGTATCATGACAGGAATCCATACAAATGTATATAGTAATAATGCTTATACATGCTTAAACATCCGTTATTCCTTTCTTTTCCTTAGAAAGGAATAACAGATTTGCTGTATCAAGAGAACAGAATAAAAGGCATTCTTTCACTGAGAAAGAATATTTCCTATCTCTACCCGCTAGACAGATTCTGCTAAGTGAGGAAGTCTAATTGGATTTTTGGGGTCTATTAAATCAGAGCAGTGCAAGTTCAATTTCAAATGCTCTCACCATTTGTCTTTCCGGTATAAAATCTCTCACTCCCTAATGCTTCTTTCTTTTAAGAGTACCTAGGAAAGGGGATTGGAATAATCAACCAGCTGTTTAGGCCACATAAGAATTTTAAAGGTCTCCTGTAGTCACATTAGTGAAAATAATATTCAGCTCATTTTAGAAGAACTGCCTTGACTACTCAGTGTAGTTTTAGCAGCTTCTCTCTTTGGGCAGGAAGATATTGTTGCATCTGAATAAACGCCAGGTCCAGAGAGATGCTGAGCTCTTGCAAGAAGTGCTAGAGACCTACATAAATTCATTGGTAAATTCAGCAGTCCCAGTTCTCCTCCCACTTTGCCATTTGCCGTGATTTTATACTGAAATTCCAGTGGCATTCACAATATGCTGGCTCAATATGTTAGGAAGACTCAAGCAGTGCATAGGCCACACAAATATGGCTCAGGAGAGACAGGGCTGATATTTACTGATGGCTTGGCCCCGAGCAAATCACTTCCCTTTCCTGCGCCTCTCCTCCTTCCCACTCATCATCTGCCTTGTCTATTTAGATCCCAGGCATTTTGGGGCAGCAGGATCTCCTGCCTTGTGTTGTGGGGGTACTCATATGAGATTCTCCTCCATGTTGTTGAATTGATTTCAGCAGGAGCTGCATCCAGCACAGAATTGACATAAAGTGGTGGTTAGAATTGGTGTGTCCAGGGAATTGAGCAGCAAAAAGGGACAGATTGCTCATGAGAGAAGAGCATGTTTTGGCTGCAAGGGGCCCGGATCTGAAGTGTCTGTGGAGGAGAAGTGATGCTGACTACGCTCAATGACCCATCTGTCTGTCTGTACATGGAAATTTAATTTTGTCTCCACTACGCTCCATTGATCTTCACAGTGGTGATTGATTTCAAGACCATAAAGCCTACGGCTGGGATTGTGCTTGTTTCTGAGTATGGGACCTGATGTAATTTTCTTCCCATTGTTTCTGCTGGAGACTCCTCTGGTTGTCAGGAGTACTGGGACTGTCAGTGCTGATGACCCTGATTACAAATGTCACCAGCTCCAGCACCAGGGCTCATACCGTGTCTGAAAATAATACATCCTGTCAGGCGGCAGCAAAGTTTTCCACCACCTGATGGCTGAACACTCGAAACTAAACTGAGTTGAGATTTTCCAACTTTTAAACCCCTTTATTGTGAAGAGAGTGGAACACAGCCTGGTTGAGTTGTTGTGTTTTTTTCCCTCCAGGCAGTTATTAGCTGTAAGGACTGAGCCAGGGTCCCCTTCCTTAGCACCATGGAAAATCAGAGAACTTCTCGTTCCAAAGCAGTCAATCTAGGACATCTCATGAGCCTTGAAATCCTGATAAATATTTCAGAGATACATAAAGAAATGGCATTTAAAAGCCGTGCTGACCAGTGTTCTATAAATAGCTGCAAGTGTTTATGGAGAGGGAAGTATTTAGAGATGACTGGGAAAATGGATCGAGGGCCCTTCTCACCTTCCCCTCTTGCAGTGTTAGGCAAAGGACACAAGAGTGGTGCTGGCACGGGGCTCCTGGAGCTCTGCAGCAAACTCAGCCACTTGTCCCTGACTCCAGGTCACCTTCAGAGGCTGTTTGCTTGGTTTATCTCCAGAATCCTGTCTCACTGGATCCTCAGGTATGGGCAAACCAGTGCCTCGGCTGCACTTGGCAACCAGGGAACATTGTTTTGCGTGGTCCTAGTGAGGGGTAGGGATGAACAGGGACAGAGTGGCAAATAAAGCCATGGCCATGCCCTAGCAATGTGAGTTTTAAAAAAAACTGCTTCCGGTGTCAGGCTCCCCATCACTTTTGCTCACAACGGAAGTACAAATAAAATGCAAATCCTTACCTCTTCAACAAGCTGCAGCATTCGACGGGTGCTCTCAAGGGACTGAAAAAAACAGGAGAAAACACTGAGATTTGGCAAGTTACGCTTTCCAAGGCTAATGTGCAGGCTCATGCTGACAGGATGTTTTTCCTGCACTCCTTGCCTCCCTTCCAAACCAGGCCATCAGCAAGGCACTGGTGATCTCTACATCTCCAGCTCTATGGATCACTAATGCAGCAGCTCCCAGCACACCTCAAGGCAGCTGCAGTCTCCGAGGCTCGTGTTCCCCTTGCTCATACACTGAGGAGGTGCTGCTCAGAACAGCAGGTGTTTCACTTTAAAAATAAAGCCTGGGGTTTTCAGCTAAGACTCTTCACAGACCTAATTGGTGACTTCTAACATTTAATAGGTTTGACAAATCGAAGGAATCCTCAGAAAATATTAAATTGCTGCGTTTTGCTCTGCGGCCAGTCAAATTGATGCACAAGCTAATACCTAAACCAAACTCACGATCAATAAATGCCCTAGTCTAGACTAAACACAACATTAAATTTTACCCCAGCTCATTTCATTTCCAATTCCACTTTCAGTGTAAAGCTGATGGAAAAGAGCTCTAGAAGTCCTTTGCCAGATCAGCTCCTATTTCTGGCTGTGTGTTTCACACCAACCCCAACCCCAAGTTCCCAGTTTAGCTACTGGTCTCACCTCATCAGCGAGCTGGTCAGCACGCCGCTGCATTTCTTCCAACTCATTGCGCATATCCGCGTCTTCCGCCATTTTAGCTGTGGGGGTGTTTGGGGACGCTGCGGATCAAAGATTTGCGCTCAGCTGCTTTGTGAGCCTGGAAGACAGCAAAAAGGAAGAGAAACAGTGTGGTTAGGAGCCGTGCTTAAATGTCAGCCCCACAAAAGTGCTTTTATTACATCAGTGCCCTCACCCAAACTCTCGTTCTGGATAGTAATTCCTATGTGATAGAGAGCAAATCCTTCCTTTTTTCTTAACCTTTCAAATGCAATTCATATGAGAGCTGGAGACAGGAGATGTTATTTGCTGCCAGAAACAGTCTTGAAACCCATTTATTCTTCTCTAGAATTAAAAGGCTTAATGTGAAGGAGATCAAGGTCAAACCTCTGCCCCTCAATGTCCTATGTTTCAGCTGCATTGCTTGGAGGGCCGGATGCTCAGCTAACACATTTACAATGAAATTAAAGACAATGAAACTTTGCAGATTTTTATCAGCTAATGACTTGTCCATCATGCTATAGCTCAGGCTATGAAATAATATTTACAGATAGACTGGGAGAAGTCTACCTGGGAGAATCCTTTATTTCAGGGGAAGTGACAGTAGAACCTAACTGGTATTTTCAACTTCTCCACAAAGTGGGTCAGATTCTGATCTTGGTTATCCCTCTTGATACAGAATGACACCCCTGAGCTGGTCCTAACCAGAGGTCAGGATGCACCCCATTAATCCTCATTTGGGTAGGGTTTCTTTTTTGTTACAAATTCGAGCTAGCTCTGATTGCTGAGCATGACTTGATTAAGAAAGGCGGGCCCTCCTACCATCTGTCAGGTCTTTATAACAACAACGCTGGCTTATTTCTTTGCTTGATTCAAGCATGGCACATTGCAAATTACTGCTCACTGAATGTAAGATTTGTTCATTGCAGGAAAACCTAATTGCAGGTGCAGAGGAGGTGGGGAAGTTGTGGGGGACTGCAAATAAACAGCCATAAAGCAGATGCCATCATGCTCAATTACAGAGAGAGGACAAAAACAGTGCCTTTCAGCAAAGCTGCTCTAAGAAGGCAGGATCCCGGGGGCTGTTTTCTGTCCTGTCTTTGCAATATGTGCAGCCTTTATGAAACAAGATAAGTCAGGGCAGAGCTTGGCTCTAAAATTCTAGCAATAACAACTCTGTTTAAATGGAAGTTACTATATATTGGAGATTAAACCATTCCTCACTTTGATGGTGCTCTCCATCAGGACATCAGGAGTATGGGCTGAACAGGTACAGCTGGGTGGCAGTGATATTTTCTGGATCACACCCTGTTTGCTTAGAAGGGTGTAAGGAAAGCAGGCAGCTCCTTCCATTTCCTCTGCAGCTTCGGCAACAGATTTGCTGTTTTTCTTATCTAAGAGGGAATATGTGACCTTCATGCTTTCACATTAGCTGTGCCCTCACTCACGGTTGCTTTTCCTCTTTGAAGCTACAGCAGGAAGAAATCCATCGCGAGGAGTCAGCCCTGCAGCTACTGGCACAGCATTCTACTTTCATCACTGAGCACATCGCCACATCCTTGTCAGAGGGAGGCTGACATTTTGTGATGGGTCACACCATGTGTAGGAGTCCAAATGTCTGCTGGAGAAGGAGGCCACCTGGTCCTGCCAGCTGCGTGGTCACAGCAGTGCAAAGCACCAAGCTTAGGCAACTCATCTTCAGCCCTGGCTGATGAAAAGGCAGAGCTTAATTTCATGGCTAATACTCAGGCTGATATCAGACACTTCAAGGATGCTCACAAACAGCAGGAAATGAGCTTTACAAAAAAATGGTGCACTCGGATATTTAGGAGGACAAGATAAACCAGGTCTCTTCTTGAAGGGCATGGGAAAGTGTGGGGATATTGTCAAGGCGACCCCAACCTTCCCACCCTGCTGCTGTGCGCATCACGCAGCTCCAGGAAGACACTGCTCCTGAGGCAAAACCCAGCATTGAAATATTTCTGGCGCAGCCTCTGTGCCAGAATACCAGGATTAAGTCTGTGGATCTAGTTCTAGAGCATCTAGTTAAAATATTCTCTGCCTGCATCCCTCCTTACAGTTGTGCTGCCAGTATAGCAGCAGTGAGCTTTAGCAAAAATCAGGACAATTTGCATTGGACTTTGGGGCTGATCTAACTGGTAAATACATATAGATGTGAGGGGCAGGAAAGTGGTTCCGTGCTGTGTCTGTGTGGTAGCATCTCACTAGCTGTGAAGTGGGAGGTGATGCATCAGTGAGAGGGTGGGATGCTAACAGGGGATTTGGTTCACTCTCTAAGCATAACCGGTGTGAGCTGAGTGATTACAGACCTGTAAGCAAGTGGAGGTGAGATGAGGGCTTCTACTGACAATAGCTATTTATGTATTGACTGTTAGTCAGTCACTGCAGATAATAAAAATTGCACAGAAAATGCCGTTCTCAGGTAGATTCCAGCCTGGCTTTTGATGTTTTCCTTATTAATATTTTCTTTTATCATGAGCCAGTGGTAGGGATGTGTGGTGCAAAAAAAAAAAAAAAAGAGAAACAATGTAGAGAAACTTTCACAGAATCACAGAATGGTTTGGGTTGAAATGTTCCTTAAAGATCATCTCATTCCAACCCCCTGCCATGGACAGGGACACCTCTCAGTAGACCAGGCTATGAAATAGCTCAGAGTTCCATCCAACCAGACCTTGAACACTTCCAGGGATGGGGCACCCACAGCTTCTCTGGACAACCTGTGCTAGTGACTCACCACCCTCACAGTCAAGAATTTCTTCCTAACGTTTAATCTAAACCTACTCCCTGTCAGTTTGAAGCCATTGTCCCATGTCCTGTCACACCACACTCTTGTGGGTTTTTTTTTTTTTCAGAGTTACCCTTCTTGGTTTGTTAGAGCCATGAGCTGGCATCTTAGTGACAGACGCGTCTTATTTTGCATCAAGCTAAAAAAAGTGTCAAAGCTTGTAACCGGAGAGATGTTGTGCAGCAAGTGATCGAACTTGACAGGTTTATTGAGATTGTTTGGTATTTGTAAAGCACTTAGAATGGATTGAGAAATAGCAAAAAGCTTTCTTCCAGACAAGTCATTTTACATCAAGTTTTAGTCATAAACAGAAGTGCCCCGCAGCTGTGCTGATTCAAGTTTATTTAATAGAAAACCGTGCCCAAGAATCAATAAAGGTTACTGATTTGCACACAGTATGATAAAATGCATATATTTTGTAGATGGCAGGGAATGTGTTTAAATTTTTTACGGATTTTGCCATTTCTAATGTGGAAAAGGACAGATTAGAGACAGAATTTTCCTTGAAAAGTCCTGTTTAGGCTGAAATGCCATTCCAGTGTCACAAATTTCCAACAACAAATACTGTTACTGATAAAAATGCTGTAGAGAGATGAATTATGTTTTAAAGGGAATTCTTGTTCAAAAGTACGAATTGACATTAACATAGAGTTTTCCCTCTGTGGTATTTCTTATGAACGCCTATGTGTAGGTCTCCTGATGTTTTAAAACATTGAAAACAAATTATTTCAGGAATGGTCAAGAAAAGTTAAACCGTGATGGTTTTGCTCTTACTGATACTAGACAGGCTTTGAAAAGTATAAGGTCTGGCTCAGGCCCTATGAAACCTGCTCTTGTTTTAGTAGAACAGAAACAGGCTTGAGATAGTATTGAGGACTTTGCATAATAAATTCCTTGCAGAATTCATATTTTTGGTACTAGTTGATATTTTGCATTCTGTTCTCATTCAAGTTAATTTGAACCAAGTAACAAAATCCTATGATTGCCTTAGGAACCTCTAATGTACCTGGAATAAAGTCTCCAAAATGTACTCTGTACTTTTAACTTAAACTACATTTTATTTTATCTACAGTCCCTGCAGAGATGACAGATCAGAAAACCAAAGTAGGGATGTAATATATTAAGCTCTTTAGATCTAAAACTTTGATTAAAAAAAGAAAAAAATTGCTACAGAAGTCACAGCCACTACATTCACTCAATTTGTGTTTATACTTGCAATAATTGCCTGTACAAATTCGACCTCAAAATGTCACAAGGGTCTTGGTTTTTCCATTTCAGAAAACGGAGAGAAAATCCTCTGGATTCATACACAAATATTCACGGTGCTCTCTGAAAATGAGGAAAAAGCCCAAATATTGCTACAAAACACTGTGTACAGCATGTTCCAGGCTGTGCTCTGTATCTCCTACACAATGCAAGTAACTCCAGGCACTTGGGTGATTTACATCAGATTCCCTGCGGACAGTCTCATACCTTACGCCAGTGCTCATACAGAGGCACAACAGACTGAACGTTAGAGAAAAATACAAAGAGAGACTGGCTAATGGAAAGGCATTGCCTATTATGCTTTGAGTTCTGCATCTGCTATTTCAGTAGGGCTAAGATGCAATAAAGAATCCTATAGCAAGAACATTATAATCCATATGGAGTTATAATGAAGGCTAAGAGAGACCTACGTCTATCCCCAGAGGAAGAGAGATACAGTGAGTGACCTTTGAAAGCAAATATTTACTTCACAGTGATATAAACACTTCAATGCAATAAATACAGGAAAACGAAAATGCTGCAATTTACTGGGGTGAAGGCAACACAGCAATAAAATGTTCTTTTTTAAGCACTCTCCCTGTTTTAAAGGACATATCTATTCTACCCATCGATATTTGTAGCCAGAAGACAAGTGCATTGGCGTATGTTACTAAAAAAGTCAGAGTTGGTCAACCCCACTCTTTGTGCCTCTTTCTTGTAGAATTGAAGGAGCATTACCACAGTGGTGTGGTGTTCATGGAGCCACAGAAAATCCAAGGAGAGGCTTTGTATCAAGCGTCTCGGGAGGCAAGTTGAAGCGTTCAAAGGTGGAAGTTGGGTTGCTGCTATTCCCCTTTCATGTTTAGTCTGTCTGTTGGTAGAAGGAGAAACACTGTCAAAGGGGGAGATGAAATTCAGCTGCAGATGAAGGGGTTTGTCCTTGCTCCCCGGTGTTGCCCCTCAGTGCCATCCAAGGGGTGTTCAGCCACAACAGGGCCAGGCACAAGGCAGCTCTGGAGCTCTGTCGGATTCCCCTGTCACAGGGCACATCCTTTATTCTGTTGGGCCTCCTCAACAGCTACCACTGCCCAGTGAGGAGCTCTCTACAGCTCACCTGTCCAGCACATTGGCAGTGTATTTCACCACCTTCACAAGCCTTCCCTAGAGGGGCTTTTCATGCCTGGATTATAGGAAATGCCCTGGCATTAAGCCCAAAGCTCAGTCTAGACTGCCTGCCAACACCAGCAGGGAATGAAATGACTTCGAAAGTGTGAACCTGCTGCAAAAGGATGCTTAGAAACCATTACCTGTGTGTGTTACTGACACCAGCAGGTTCCCCCTGAAATTGTGTTGAGGATGGAGTGTTGGAAGGCAGATCCCAACAGAAAGCCAGGAAAGTCATGTGTGTGCTGCCCACAGTTGGTGTGACAGGCAACAGCTGGTGAGAGATGATTTAAGGGAGTTGGGAACACAGTTTTTATAGATTGTGTGCTCTCAGCAATGGCCCTCACAAGCACCAACTTTTCTGATTTCTGTCATCTCCATCTCCTTTGACCCAGAGCTTACCACAACTAATACTCTCTATAACTAAACATGCCCTGCTTTTGCTCTTATTGTATTTTAACTGTTCTGAAAGCACTTGGTGAAGAAATCAGATAATTTTGTAATGAAAAATCCTATTTCGACATTTTACACTGTGGCATAAAATGTAACAAAGAAAAATTAGTCAGAATTTTTATTTAGATTTAAATTCTAAATAGATTTTAAACAGTCTTGAGGAAAGTCTGCTTTTCACCTGAATTCTCCAGCACATCCTATTGCATGGATCTAATTTATTCACAAGATTTTCAGCAAAGTTCTCATTTCCAAAGAAACACCTTCATAACATTTGTGTTACAGATTAAGCCAAAAAGCTGGAGCTGTGTTTCTGTAGGGTACGTCAGCCTTAACCCATGGTGCAGACACCTCAGCTCTCTCCTGCTGCTGTCCCACAGTGTTTTGCTTCAAGCGTTCAGGCCCCCTTCCAGAGCCCAGGCTGACAGAACACAGTGATAATAACCAATTTCACTCTGAGTCTTGCTTGATAGTCAGTAAAGAGTAATGCCTACTGGGGAGGGCTTGTCAGGGAGTGACTTTAGAAAAGACATGCACTGAGATCTTGCAAATCTGAATTCAGAAAAGGGTAATTCCTAGTTTGTTCCTGTCTTCCTACATCGCCTTAGGCAACTTATTTTACTCTCATGGCTTGCTTGCTGTGCCTGAAGACAGGTTTCTAGAGCTGTGTGAGATGCAGCAGGTGTTTGGTTTCCTGCTGCTGCCTCTATCCATCAGCACCGTGCAGATCTCTTGGATACCCTCTGATGGGACGACTGAATCTGTCTCCCATCTGCACAGCACAGATAAAATCCTTCTTTTCCTTCCTATCTTGCCCTTGTTTTGCCCTACTTAAGTTGCAGGTGTTTCAGGGCATGGACTGGCACTTTGCCCGAGGTCCAGGACAACTGGGACTTTCGGATAAATGCTAGTGAGCATGATATCATATTCTCACACTGCACCTCTGCCACCCCACCCCAATACAAGGCAAGTCACTGTTCCCCTGTCAGCTGTCAGACAACATGGCTGTTCCAGGGGGCTCCTCTAACACGCACGTGTTGCTTCGCCAGGCTCCAGAACCGAGAAAAATAAAAGCACAGACCAGCTATTTTGTAACAATATCACCTCAGAGTAATAAAAACTTGACTTTCTAACCATTTTACTGCTAAAAGAAAATAAACCTCTCAATGTGCTATCTCTTTGCAGTCATTTTTACACCTATGCACCCACACATTTTTCCTTTTTTTTTTTTTTCTTCTTTACTTTCCCCGAGCAACAGAAAAATATTCAAGGCAAAAATGTTTGTTCTATTAATCTGGGTGAGTGACCAGCTAGAGAGGTGGAGGGTGAAGAAAGAAACCTTCTTAGGGGGAGTAGGCACAACAGAGCAGAGACACAGGGCTGCTGTGAGTCAAATTCCCTGTTATTGCAGCTCCCTGCTTCATACAGCTTCATCTATAATTTAGCAAGCTACGTCCTGTGATTCACTAAGTTTATTGTGTTCCCACTAGTTCTGAGTCCCAACCCTCACTTCTCCAGTACCCAGAAAACATTTTACTTCTAGCCCAAATTAATTCCCAGCTAGAAAGCAGCAGCTTTTCCCTGTGCTGGTGCTGTCCTGTGGCTTAAATAGTTTATCTTCTTCACTGCTCTCTCCTTCTCTCTCAGGTGCATAAACAGGACTTGTAACCTTTCCCAGAATTTCTTATGATGTGAAAGATGAGCTCTGTTAGTCCTTTCCTGGTAGACAGACTGTTTGTCATCCTATCAGCTCTTGGTTATGCCAGGTCCGTTTGAATTAGTCTTCTCTGGAAAAGGGGAGCTGGCATTTCACAGGGTATTTCAAATGAGGGTATGGGCTTTGCTCAAAGGGCTTAGTGCTTCCCTGTCCTTTCAGGAGATACCTGCTTCAAATATCCTACAACCTCACTTGCCATTTGCATAGCTGGATCTTGATGGCTCAGGACAAGAAATCCAGGTATTAGTAGAGAGGATTAAAGAAAACATCTTGACTTGTGATGAAGCTGTTTGCATTCTGAGGCCAGAATCTTGGAGAAAAACTAACAGCATCTGCTTAGCTGGAGGATGAGATTTCTGACTGTGTCATGATTTCCAGTAAACTCAAACCCTAAATCCGTTCAGGTCCTCACTCGCCATCACTGCAGCAATGACAAGCAGTCAGCGTCTCTTCTCTTCAATTTGATTCCAACCTGGGTTTCTTTGCACTGCTCCTAAGCCACTAAATCTGATTAATGGCCAATTTTAGAAGCTAGTGGTGAAAGTCACGCCCCATTTCAAGTTGGAGGAAGTGTCACCACTGCCATTAGTGGGGTCAGAATTGCAGGTGGAGCTACGAGCCAACAATGCACTGGGAGAGGCCGGCTGTGTGTGGAGGGGCAGGCATGAGTGTGGAAACACCAAACAGGAGTGCTTGGAGTCTTAAATACCTTTCTGCCAGATTTTCCTGAGGCTCTACCTTGCTCCCTTCTATTTCTCTGAGATGAAATAGAAATATAAAATGGAATTATTGTAAGACATTTATTGAGGGGCTCGGGAGACAACAAGGAATAAGAAAACTGCATGGCTGCTTTTCCTGGGGAGTGTAAAGGGTGTTCCCACCAGGCTCCATGAGGCCTGCTGCATTTGCTGTTCCTAGGTTTATAGAAAGAAACTGTTCCTTCTGCACAGTCTTCTCAAGAGTGCCCAGAGCTCCTGGTCCCCACTCCATATACACATCCAAGTCTCTCTCAGATCTCCTGGTTTAAGTTAATCCTCAGCCCTCAGCATTCCAAACAATAATGATCCATGGGTGAAGGGTCTCCATTCGTACCTTCACAAGCCAAGAGGAGCAGCCCCAGTGGCAACAGAGAAAGAGAGCTGAGCTTCTGCAAGAGGGCATTAAATGAGTAGCTATTCAAAAGACCTCGCTCCACATTGCCTCAACCTTTCCTGCGTCTCCTCTGCCTTTGCAAAGTCAGCGTAAAATATCAGAAGAGTTCCACACTCTTGTATTACACCCAGATCAAATCAATGACAGAAAATGCACACCAGTAGAGATTATCCTCGAATTTCTTATAATGATCCAAGAAGGCAGACTGACAACCGACGAAAGACATTTTTAGGCTAAATGCATGATGAAAAGGAAACCCACAAATTGGAGAAAGATTTTTTTTTTTTTAGGCTAAATAGATGATAGAAAGGAAATTCACAAACTGGAGAAAGATTTTTTTTTTAGGCTAAATGGATGATGAAAAGGAAACCCACAAACTGCAAAAAGATATTTTTAGGCTAAATTGATGATAGAAAGGAATCCCACGAGTATTACAGTAAGAAAAGGGAGCACATTTGCATTGGCCTGTCACAAAGTAGAGCTAATTTCTGCCACAGTTTTTGGAAGACTGCAAGTCAGGAGGAAATTCTGTGATAATTTTATTTAATTTGAAAGCGATTTTTAAAAATTAATTGAACAGAACAATGAAAAACTTCAGCATTAAAACAGATGTGAAATTCTTCATTTGTATGTTAAAAATTGGTGCTATCCCATCTTCACTAGTCCTGATGCTTCTAGGACTGGATGAGACAGGCCATGAGTATAACTAGCACTTTTACAAGCTTAGGGTAGAATGACTGGTGATTTTGATAGAAGGGAAAAACAGGGAAAATGATTTTGTGGCGAAAGAACAATAAGTCCGTATTTAAGTGTAAAAGATTGGCAGTGACACAGTTAACCCCATCAGCATCAATGTTGTTCAAGCTTTGCTTTCAAAGTGATAGACAGGAATAAGGTGTTCCCCTGATGGTTTGTTTGTTATGGGCTGTCAGCAGACTCAACCGACATTTCACTTCTTTCTGCGTGGCTTGCATTTGCAAGATTTCTCCGCAGCCCGGGACTCACACCTAACCCTGCCCCTGATGTATAACACCAGTAAGGACCTTCCACAGAAACTAAAGAAATTCAATTAATGCAGCTCTTGCTAAATATAAACACTTTAACAGGCAAATAAAACACACTGCAATCGTGAGGGCATCAGGAATGTAAATAGACAACATTTCCCCTCTTGACACGTATTTGTGGTAAACAAAGCTATTCATTATGTTTATAATACTCATCCTTCCCTTTCATTTCTGCCTGGTGGTAAAAGCATTTCAAGCAGTGGGATGATATATTTTTAGCAGAAATCTTCTTTAACTAAGTCGTCAGAGTCAAATCAGCAGCTGACAAAATATAAGCATTATGAAACTGGGCTGATGATGTTATTTGTAGAATTGGATTTTTAACCGAAGGACGATTTTTTTTCAGCTATGAGGAACAGCAAAAAAATTGATTTAAGGAATTCTCTCATTGTCTTGTTTATCACTGATTATCCATGTTCTGTCTGCCCAGCCTTCTGTTCATTGTATCATACAGCATTTGAAGCAGGTAGCAAGAAGGAAGGGAACTTGCCTACTTGTGTTTTTTACCCTTGTGCATGCAGCCATCTGTGGTGAGGGCACTGACACATCAAGATGCAACACCATCATTAAAATAGCAAAGGCACAAGAGGTTACAGGCCTGAGTCAAAGCCCATCACCTCAAGGAACTGCTATCCAAAATGACTCTTCCTGCACCTCCCCACTACAGCCAGCGGGTTTTCTCTGGGGCAAAGGAGCTTTTAAAATGAACCAGCAAAACAAAAAGAAAAAAGTTGACCTTTCTGAGGGTGCTCTGAGTAACTCCCCCAGGATGTCTTGTGTTTTGCCACGCTTTTGGCTCAGGGCTCGCTTTCTGCCACTTCTTACCCCTGGCTCCTCTCTCCTCTACTTCATGCCGTAGTCTCCACTGGGAACTTAAACTGTGGAAGCAGGATTTAAAACTGAAGAAGAGTTCATGAACTTTGAAAGGCTTACTTCCTTTCAAGAAAAAAGAAATAGCTACAGCCATGTTATAAAAAGAAAGGACCCTACTTAGTTTTTAACTCCCCTCCTTCTCTGTTTATACACAGGTGACACACAGATAGACGTGTGAGTATATAAAATGCAGCAGGCACAATTTAAGGACACAGCAGAGTATCTTTTTTAAAACGCAGTTTATATAACGTAAAAGGCTAGGAACCCAATTCTAAACCACTAAACCTTTTACAGGTCTAAATTTTATTATTTCAAGGCTCCTTTATAAAGTCACAATAATAAAAAATCCTGCTGCTATTGAACAGCTCATCTCCCTGAAGTCAGGCTGGACCCTTGACCTGTCCAGACCCA
Organism: Dasyornis broadbenti; assembly: GCA_013397935.1. NCBI lineage: Eukaryota > Metazoa > Chordata > Aves > Passeriformes > Dasyornithidae > Dasyornis > Dasyornis broadbenti. The sequence goes on from VZRN01000631.1 coordinate 1,206,831, forward strand.
TTCCCAAAACCCTGCAGTGCTGCAAATGCTGTTCAGAGAAGGGAGAGGATCAGGCTGCTCCCTTCACTAGGCACAACTGGGAGATTAAATGAGAAGATCCTTGGGTCATAGCCACTGTTTGCTACTGGTAAATGCTTGTATCAAAACTAATAAATTGGGAACGACTGTGTAAGGTGGATACTTACAATGCACTTAGAGTTGTACAAGTCAAATATTGAAAGCATCTGACATTTCTAGGCTAAGTAACAAATTATATTAGCCACAGGAATGCGTAATAGCAGCCCATGGGTATGCAAAACTTATTCACTTGTTTTCAAAGGCCACTGCTGCTTTCTGATTCACACCTACAACTAATTCCTGGCTGCTACGCATTTTCCAGGAATCAGTAATACAAACTCGAAGAAGGCTGATTTAGAAACCTCCCTTTCTTCAGGAGTCCATTTCAGCCTTCATAGGCTGATGTAAAAAATTTACCCCAGCACACTCCTCCAGTGAAGATTACCCACACTTGCAGGCAAGGATTTAGCTGTACTAATACAAGAGCACAACTTCTATTCTTTTTTTTTTTTTCCCCTTTCTTTTTTTGTTGACCAATCAATTCAACAACAGGCTTGATAGTGCCTCAAGGGCATCGCTTTCAACCATGTGATCAGCAGATTAACAGAGAGGCTGCAAAATCCTTTCCGCTCAAACTGTTTTAACAGAGGATCAAAATCTTTCTCTCTGCATGGGGATTTTTCTTTAGCTAGTTCTTTTTATTCAGTTTGCACACGTTTGTGAAGGAATTAAGGCCTGCAAGGGCATGCAAGACGGTCTGGTTTGGCTTCCAACCTTTTCCTTTCAATTTGTGTTTGGAGTAAAAAGTTTTCCAGTTCCTTGTGGGAATGTTGTCCCTTCCCTAGGTCCTACACTTGCATCATTATTGGCTGAATCTCATCAACTCACAAATGCTGGCCCTGAAAGGACGGAATTTAAAACATTTTCAAAGAGCTCCCCATTTTCTCTGCTGCAGTTCTTGTTCTCATTAAGGCGGATGGATATATTGAAACAGGCTGTGATATAAGCTGCAGGGGAAAGGTTTGGGAAAGACGGGAGCTGGGTACGTCCTGTGGGGTCACACGAGATTTACAGAGCTCTGCTGAAGAGTAAAACAAGAGATTAAATTTGATCACGTAAATAAAATAAACTACAATTAACTGTTTCTTGGCCACAGCAGTCTGGCTCCAGGGAAGCAACTCTGCAACACAGAGGTACGTGGGGGCTCCTGCTGAAATCCTTAATATTCAATGCTCTGATCCCTGAACTGTGCAGGCACAACTACTGCCGGTGGGAGAGGGTGTATTCAGAGCTGTAGAAATGGAGAAAAGAGCACTCAAAATACCCCGAAACAGAGCAGAAAAACAGCCTGCCTTATATCCATCTAAGACATAAAAGCACACCTGGAGCTGCAGAGATTGAGGATCAAATGTGAAGGTCCACACACAGCATGGCTGAGAGGTTTCTTTGGCTCTAGCATGTGTTGAAACAAAACCAACTCACGTGAGTGATCAGCTGCTGGATGATGAACCACAGCAGTGAGATGGGACAAGAGCAATTCACACACTAACAGAAACAGCAAGAATAAACTCAGCAAAAAAAAATTAATAGCTGACATTTGACAGCAATCACTGTGTGGTCACAAACAAGTCACAGAATTCAGCAAATAGAGGATTTTCCCAGCACTGTGCCTGGATATTCCCACAGTCCTGTTGTCAATATCCTGCAGCTCCAGATTTCAACCTGGGGAGCAGAGTGTGTGCACACAGCTGAGGGCAGAGGGATTTTGCCTCACTACTTGGCAATGAAAGCTCCAATTCTTTTCTTCATTTAAATCCCTAAACCTTTTTCTGCCTTTGCTGGGACCCACATGAGATGACTTTGGGTCTTTAAGACCGGAGGCTTTATAAAAAGCCATGCCAAAATGAAGGAATAAATTATTCCTTGCGGTGGATGAATAGTGACAGCCAATCTGATTCTTCTAAACATTAAAACGGTGCTTGGTTTGCATCAGAAAAACAGAATTTGCCCTCCAACCTCTCCACCTTCATAAGACTCTCATTTATTTAGGCGCATCTGCATTCGTTCACCTGAGCATAAATCCAGAGAATTTCTGGGTATCAGCAGAGACAGGCTGCTTTTCCAGCCCTCTGTAGGAGAGCACAGCTTGTCCCAAGGACAAGCAACTCTCAGCAGTGCTGTCTCCAGAGCATCGCAGGGATGACTCACTCAGGCTGGGAGCAAGAGGCAGCACGGCTCACAGAGCTGCAGTGTGACAAGGACTGTGTCACAGCCCATGGTGCCACCGAGCTGGGCGTGCACACTGAGCACACCTGGCCTGTGACACAGAGGAAATGTCTGAACAAGAGGGACGTCCTCCCGAAAGGTGTGTTCAGCTGTGGTGGGTGGCTTCTGGAGATGTCCCCAGTGGGGAGTTAGGAACTGGGGACTGGGGAATTGGAGATGTCCCCAACAGGGAGTTAGCTTGTGAGATCAGGCATTGTAAAATACTCTACCCCACAAGGTGTTTTTACACTTCTAAGTGGCCAAGCAGTGTTCAAGGCAAGGTGTCTCAAGCAGATGGTGCACCCAAGGGTTTTGCTGCAGCTGTTCAGGGAACAGTAAATGTGTCACTCGTCTGAGACCCACCAGTAGAGAGTCATCTTTTCAGGTTTGGGTAGAAGTGCTCTGGTCTTTTGGTATCAGCCAAAATCCCTTTATTTTTTCAGCTGGTTTTAGTTTGGAGAGCTTTCCCATCGCTTCTATCCCTCCTGAAAATGTATGAGGATTTTTAGAAATGGAAACGTTTTGAAGACAAGAACAATACTTGCTAATGAAGTCATTTGTTAGTAAAATAAGTTCCAATCAAGAATATTGACAGGCTTTACTATATATTTATAAATGCTACTCCTATAAGTAAAGGCAGTAGGATTGGGCATGAACTTCAATTGAATGTAATCCAATTTAAATCTAAAGCAATCATTGTTTGCTTGTGTATTTTATGTAATTTAAATTCCTGAAGAACCAGGGCATCTTCATTTTTGACCTAAGAATAATGTGAGAACAATTCCGTGCCTGATACAGAATTTTTTTTTCTGTAAGCAACATTGCCCAGTTCAGATATTTCAGACTGAACTGCTTTCACCATGCTGACAATATTTTTCAAGTAGTGAATAAAGAAAGGGAGATGACTCCTTCCTTCCTGAAGCCCCAGTGGCACATACAGCAGAAAATCCATGTGGTGTAACGGATCTTGGAGTGCAGCTGCTGTCTTCACACTTCACCCAAGGGTAGATTGAAGGCCACAGATTTAAACCAAGTTACCCTTGTAAGCTTTGAAAATTCGTCTAACGAGCAGATCTTGAGGACATACAGCCTGGACCCATCTGGTAGACTAAGAGTCCCTTATTCAAGCAAATGAACAAAACACCCATTGTTGAGGGAACGAGGGGATATTTATGTCACTTACATCAGTTAATGGCTTAAGAGAGCTTTGTAACTGTACTTCAGCCCTTGTAAGCTCACAGCCCTGTGTCTGACAGCCAAACTGTTGTCCAGAAATTCCCCAGGCTTAGCCCAGATGCAACATGTGATGGGCAAAGTCAGGGAGCACATCTGTGGCCACAGCCCTTGGGCTCTGTGCTCTCCTCACTTGTGTGGTGGAATACCAGTGCCGTAGTGAAAGGGCTGCTCTTCCAGGTGACCTTGAGCTGAAGAGAATAGGAGTAAGAGGTTTATTTAAGGAGCATGTGGGGAAACATGGTCTATTTTTAAAGAAAAATAATCCATTTTGTGGGTTTATTACACTTTGGGCCTGGGTGGCTGCCAGAGAGCGCACCCCTCCTCAGAGAGATGCTGTGAGCCCTCATGTTTTATGCAGCACCTGCCTGTCCTCACTGAGTTCTTCAGTTCCAGCAGCAGTGGGATGCCTTTCCCCCTCTCCCACCACTCGTGACCGGACCCATAAATCCTCCTTTCCCAGGGTGGCACCTCCTTGCAACATCCCCTGGTTCCTGCAAACCAGAGGGCACTGCAGTCTCTGCAGTGAGCCTCTGCTGCAAGTGCTCCTTCCAAGGTTGCAGTGAGGATGCTGAGGAGGAGGTTTGCTGGGTGTTAAATTCCGGCAGGAGTGGAGCAGGGAGGGTGTGCTGCAGTATCCATTCTGCTGTTTGGTGCACTGAAGCCTCCGCTTCAGGGATTTGCCGTCAGCTGCTGCAGCGTGCGCAGTCTGCTGCAGGATCCAGCGCTGAGCCCTGCGGAACCAGACCCGCAGGTCCCTGGGGCTGTGAGTGAGGAGAGGAGTCAGGTTTGGCAGGAGGCAGAAGTGCAGCTGTTGGCGAAGCTTTGTGCTCTCCCCCGTGTTTGTTCAAACCCAGGTGAAGGGAGGCACGACAACAAGCTGACAGATTATTTTTTTCCATCCCTTTTCTCTGCATTCCCCATTCCTCCCCATGAGGCTGCCTTGAATCCAGGTTAAGTAATTCAGGATAGCAAAGTCACAAAAAAGACTAATTAATTCCTCAGGTTTCATTAGACATTAAGGGTAATCACTGTCTGAAACTTCAGACAGGGCCTAGATGAACACGAACCATCATCAATGCCCAGTAGACAGTTGCCAGCAGTCTGGGAAGCAAATTTAGCTCCCATCTGAATTTCAGGAACCCCAAAATACAGACCATGATTTAAAACTTTGTCCTGGCATGTGGAAATAACTGTAGCTGTAGCTGAAACTGGTAAATGTGGGAAAACAATTTCAGATTAATTCTGTATTTTAAAAAAGAACCCACCAGCTTGTGAGGAAGGGCTCTGAATGCCTCTTTTTCTTCACCACTGACAAGCAGTGAAGTGCCTTGGGCTGGGTGAGCTAAACTAGTGCTGAGTTCATTGAGGGAAGGATTTAAAATCTGTCTTTTCTGAGGACTGGGTCTAAGAGCCTGGAACAGGTCACTCTCTTTAATGAACTATAAAAATCCTTCTTCCTGTCAGGCAAAGGGGAAGAAGAAAACTCCTACCCAGTCTTTCTCAGGGGCATTAATTTCTCTTGTACTGAAGCAATGGAATCTTCCTTATGAACCCAGCGGTAGCAAAGTTTAGCTCATAAAGCTAATTTCAAAGTAGCTCATATTGACTACCTTGTCTGACTGCAGATATTTATTCATAATGAAAAATCAATATTTATTCACATTTAAGAACCATTCTTTGAAAGCAGAGCTTTCCCCCGCTGCTCAATATCAAGTAGAAGAAATTTCTCTGCTACTGAAACGTGGTACTTCCTGTTCTACATCCCAAAATGAGTCTACTCAGTCCAGGCACCTGTCTCCATAATAACCTGTGCCATCTTCTTCTGAGGAATGTATAAAATTCCCTGAGATGGAAATCAATAGAGCAACCCATGAATCCTGTTAGAACTTTATGAATGTCAGGAGTAATCATCCACTAGGAAATTTCTCCCAGTTGTTTTATGTATCTGAGCCAGGTTAGTGAAACTTTTCATGACATAGGAATCCTAGTTCTTTGGCAAGCCCTGCTGCTTCAACCTCTTCTGACTTAAAAAATGAACAAGAATTTAAAAATCTACCCCAAAGCTTAATAAGGCTATTTGATTTCCAGGATATTTCTGTAGGCCTAAAGCTAAGCACTAATACAAGCTCACAAATAACACAGGCGCCACAAATGCAACATTTTATGGCATGGATATGGAAAATGGAATAGAACCCACATATCTTCACCTTGTTGTGTCTCAGCACAACAATAAAATTCATCTGGAAGCTCGTTCCTAGAATTAATAAACACTTTGAACTGCAGCGCTGGGAGCGTTAGGTCAGGAGCAAATTAATGTCATTGAGGCAGTGAAGCCTGACTAGGTAAGGCATGTGCCACGTTTCGGCTGCTGAGAACGCTCCTTCCTTCCACTGCTGATTAACTCTCGTCCTTGCTTAGCAGAGGCAGCATTGGTGAGATGTGAAGATGGCCTGTCAGGACAGTCTGGCTCCTGAAATCGTTAACAGAGCCTTTACGTGTCCCTGCCCAAAAAGTTACCAAATTCAAAAATCCAAACCCCGTATTGTGTTGCTTATCCCCTTTTAAGAGGAAAAGCGATGATTTTTTAGGTGCACTCTCCCCTTTCCCCTGTCTTTGGAGGAGAGATTTGACCACTGGGATTGACCAGCTCCTCTGGACATGAAGTACTGAGGAGCAGAGTCAACAAGAATGAGAGTGGACACCTGTCCTCTGCCCCTCAGTGGTCACTCACCTCCAGGGTAAGGGTGACCTCCAAACATGACCAAATCCAAAGTTAGACAAGGTGATCACAGAATATGAGCCTTCCAGGTATCCCCAAAGTCACCTCCCAGCAGCTGCCTTGGCAATCTGCCCAGAATAACTGTGTTCAGCTTTTCCAGCTCTTCTGGTGGGCAGTTTTGTAGAGACTAAGACTTGAGAAGGTGCCCAGAAGGTACCGTAAGGGGTCCATTGCCTGTGTATGCTGTGGTACAAGTAAAGAACAGAATTCAGTAAGACAGCAGTATTAAAATATTATTTCTCCAGCTCTTTGTTGTTTTAAAATAGATCCTTCTTTCTGATCCATGGCACAGCACCTGCTATTCCAAACTATAAATTTCAAGGCCATATATTTTGTTGAATGCTATTGCCAGAAGAGACAGGAACCTGCATTACAGGCTGCCAGCTTTGAAGCTTCCATATTATCCCAGACATCTGATGCAACATCTCCAGAAATGGCTGGGCCATGAGAAGCCCAAATAGGTCTTCATCTGCTTCATCTCATCCGAAAATGAGACGTAAACATTTCCCACTTCCATTACATTTCTGTTGCCAAAGTTATGAGGCTGGGAAGGCTTTTTTAACATCTCCAAAGCACAAACAAAAAACTTTGTCCCCTTCTGCCTCCAATTCTGATTGTCTGTCAGTATTTCTTGGCTCTGAAGTCTGTAATCAGTGTTAGTGTGTTAGGGGGTTTGGGACTAAACAACAGAACAAATGTCGTTCATCAGCAGAGACTCTTTGGCAGGAGCTGAACGAGGCTCATGCCAGACACAGAGACGGACACAAGGAAGCAAAGAAACAGTAAAAAGTTCTCCATTTCATCAGAAATGTGCAATAAACTAGTTTTATAAACTAATCAAATAATGATCAAAAAGCTCACTAAGAAGAATAAAACTCTTCATTTCTTATGTAAATGGAAGCTTTGCAGAAAATGGAAAATGGAAAAGTGGAAGTATTTATTTCTAAAAATTACTGTCATCTTTTTCAAAGCTTTGACAGAAATGATTCCTTTTCATTCCTCCAGCAAATCAAAGTTCTGTTTTCACTGCCTGGGGATCTGACTACCTTGTCACATATTCTGCACACACACTTAGTCAGCCAGCTACTAAAACAGAGGCAATAGATTATGTTACTTCTGGAGGGAAGGACTGTTCTCTCAGGAATTGGAATAGGTACAATATGCATAACATTTCTAATCTAAAATACTGAATTTCCCCCAATATTTTGCATTTTGAGCTTTCAGATTTTACCATGTATTTGAAATGTCCTCATGTAAGAAATGCTAATTAGTTTAAGCAGTAATGGTGACATTTATACAGAGTGAGGTGGTGAATTCTGAGACAAATTAATTTCAACAGCATTGACTAAACAACATTTCTATATTCTTTGCTGGTCTGATTTATTAAACAAACAATTAATCTCTCAGTGACCCATATTTCACAACTATACCTGGACATCATTCAACAGGACACTACAACAGAATAGATGAATAAACTTTACTGATAGTTTACTCAAAAATCTAATTAATCACAATAATATTTGTGTTCACTAGAACAAATATTTACATTTTCACATATGCAAAACTGGCAATGTTGGCCTTTACAGAGACAACAAATATTTGCAACTCTTTTCATCAAAGTATCTTTTTTCTTGGTTGAGTACTAAAGAACCTCATCCTTTAATAGCTTACTTTCTTAGTTCATTGTTAACCTCCATAAAGTTAATTCTTCACATGGCTTTACAAGGTGCTTCCCATAAAAATGGCACTTGTCCTTTGCTTTTGAATGGGTTCTAATGGCAGAAAACTTCAAGAAAAGTCAGAGATGTTTGCAGTAATGGCCAACTAAGCTGTCATCTGACCTAGAAATGGAACTTCTTGAATCACAAGCACAAGCGAGCGGCTTAATTTCCTATGACATCTGCAGTTACATCTGGACATTCCCCGTTGGTCCATCTGTATTTGGCATTCCTGCAGTGTGTATCATTTGCCCAAAGAATGCCAGATTGCTGCTGACCCTCACAAGTCCACATGCATTCATCTTCTCTTCCTTTGAAGAGAGACAGGTCCTGGCAGTTCTGTTAAAAAATTTTAAATAATCACGTCTCTTTTTCAACTCAGAACAATCCACTCCTGCCCTGAGATGGATGCTCTTTTTGGATCCCCTGTGTCTTGTTCGCTATGTCCCATCTCAGACTGACCATGAGTTTGTGAAAATGAGATTGCCACCCAGTCAACAAAAACCCCTTCCACCTCACTGATTCAAAGCCAGTTTCATGGCTTTTCCCCATATTCCAACATATGGTAGCACAGAAAGGGATTTTCTGAAATTCAGGTTGAATGTTCTTGTATCAGCATTCCCAGGAACTTGCTAAGAATTTTCCATGTAGAATACTATATTAGCCTTCCTGCAATAGCAATTTGTTCCTCTGTGTTCCTCATGGCAGGCCTGAACAGCCTGTCATCTTCCTTCAGGATGACTTTTAACAATGCTAAAGCATCTATGAGGAACATTTTAATCCAGACAAGCTAAATCACTGTCCTAGATATTCTTTGCTCAATGTGATTCTCTGAGGGCTGCATCTCTTGTGACTGTTGCTGTGACAGTTGCTATTTCTGCAGAGGTGAACGTGATAGCTCAGCTGGGGAAATGGGACCAACATAGATCCAGCTGCAATTCTGCATTTTAATAGTTATTTCACATGCCTGTTAAGATTTCTGTCAAAAATCTTGTGGATAAAATTGCAGGAACAAATGCTTGCCAAAACATCATTTAAAAAAAATATTTAATTGGGAATATTCATAGGGAGAAAATTCTGGATTTTAAACACAAGATTTTCACTGTCCCCACACCTTCCCACATCTGCAGCCGTTGCAAGCTCAGTAAGGGAGCAGGAAATCCTTGGGAGAATATTGAAGGAATGCAGTACAGATCGAATGTCAAGTATGTGCAGTGAAGAGTCTGAAGATCCAGAGGTTTATTTTCTGAAAAAAAAAAAGGCTCATCAAAACATTTCACATGAAGAGGAAGCCAAGGAAAATCAAAATTCATGGTGAGCATTCCCAGAACACAGAAAATTATGGGGATTTCACCATATAATTACTTTGCTGCAAATTGCTCTCTGGTTTCTTCAAGTGCGTCACACCTTGCGAGTACCTCAGCCATGTGATTACTGAGGTGCTGATGAGCCACTTTTCTCAGCCTTGCCTCTGCTTTGGACTTAAAGAACTGATTCAGCAGAGGTGAGTCAGTTCTACTCCGTCGTGCTGGAGAGAGGACCTGACCACGTCCTCCTTTAGACAGATCGTGATTCATAGCAAAATTCCTGTTGTGCTCAACTGATTCAGGGTGTTAGAGAATACAGCACATTCCTGCCTCATACGAGCACAGCATGTTTGTATATATGTAACTTTCTGCTGAGTTTCTCTGTCAGAATTAAGTCACTATTAACTCTGAGGTTCAGGGAGGGGTGGTGCTCCGGGTTCTTTGCGTGGTGTGACAAGCATTGCTGCAGCGCCAGTTTTTTAGGGCATGTAAAGAATGGTGTTCGAGGCTTCCTGAGCCTCTGTTGTTCGTTGTGTGCTCCAGTTGCATCCTGCACTTCCCTTGGAAAGGAGGAGCAGCTCCACAGCTTGTCCTCTGCATAATGCAGCTATGCATTATTGAGGTGTTTGAACTCCAGACGTTTGCTTTGTGAATAGGTTCCTTTATTACTGTGTCCAGAGAGTTTAAAAGGGCTTCATTATGGACAAACAGACCTTCCTCTCCCACTGAAATGTTCTGAGAAACGCCTATATTAAAGAACTGCTTTCTTAATGTAAGAACTGCCATTTTTTCAGTAACAGCACCCTTAAACCTGGAGTATTCCTGGCAAAGCTCCCTGTTGCTCTGGAAGCTGACCAAGTTAGAGCTGTCCCAGCTCAACAGCCTGTGATGGGTTGGCCCTGGCTGGAGATGCCAGGTGCCCACCTCAACTGGACAGGGGAGAGAAAATATAACAAAAGGCTTGTGGGTCAAGATAAGGACAGGGAGGTCACACAGAAAGTTTTGTCACGGGCAAAACAGACCCAGCTTGGGGGAAATTGTTGAATTTATTACTGATCAAATCAGGATAGGATAATAAGAAATAAAACCAAATCTTAGAACACATTTTCCCCACCCCTCCCTCCCTCCTGAGCTCAACTTTACTCCTGATTCTCTGCCTCCTTGCCCGAGTGGTGCAGGGGTACAGGGCATGGGGACTGCCTTCCCTGTTCATCACATGTTGACTCTGCTGCTCCTTTCTCCTCAAGGGGAGAACCCTCACACTCCTCCCCTGCTCCAGGGTGAGGTCCCTCCCATGAGAGACAGCTCTCCATTAAATTCTCCGACTGGGTCCTTCCCACGGGCTGCAGTTCTTCATGAACTACTCCTGCATGAGTCCATTCTATGGGGTGTAGTCCTTCAGGAATAGGCTGCTCCAGCATGGGTCCATTCCATGGGGTAAAATCCTTCAGGAACAGGCTGCTCCAGTGTGAGTCCCTCACGGGATCACAAGTCCTGCTCCAGTGTGGGCTCCTCTCTCCATGAGTCTCCAGGTCCTGCCAGAAGCTGCTCCAGTGCAAGCTTCCCATGAGGTCACAGCTCCTTTGAGAATCCCCCTGCTCCAGCATGGGTCTCCTCCATGGGCTGCAGGTGAAGCTCTCCGTGGGCTGCAGGGGCACATCCTGCTTCACCACGGGCTGTGGGGGAATCTGTTCCAGCACCTGGAGCACCTCCTCCTACTCCTTCATTGGCCTCGGTGTCTGCAGAGCTGTTCCTCCTACATTTTCTCGCTCCTCTCTCAGGCTACAGTTGCTCTTGTGCAGGGTTTTTTTCCTGGTCTTAAATCTGTTATCCCAGAGGTGGTGCCACCGTCACTCACAGGCTTGGCCTTGGCCAGTGACAGGTCCATCTTGGAGCCAGCTGGCACTGGCTCCACTGAACCCAGAAGAAGTTTCTGGCAGCTTCTCACAGAATTTCTCCCTTATATCCCCCCCAAAACCTTGCCACGCAAACCCAGTACACAGTCACTTTTCTCTGAGTGCTCTGGCGAGCTCTCTGTCTCCTGTGGGCCAGCTCAGGAGACAAAGCTCCACGAAACTCCAATGTAGCTCGTCCTGCAAGACACCTTGTCCCGAGCAAAGCAGTAAAATCATCACTATGACGCATGATCTCCAAAATGACCGTGACTTTGTTCCCTTCTCCCGCTCGCTCCTGTCCATAAAACCATTCATCTGAGCAACTGCTTACAAGCACAGGCACAGCGTTCACAAATCCCACCTCGCAGTGGGATCTCATCACTTCTGATGATACCCTTTTTTATAGTCTACCACTTTCATTCACTCGCACGTCTTCAGCTGTGAGGCAGCAATTTAACCCCCCATCTGGCGCTATTAATTTGCACTGATAACTTCACGTCTCTTCTGAAACAGGCTTCTATTTCTAACACACTTGAAAAGAGGCCTTTTTCAGGCTTTCTAGCAAAAGGAAAAAAGTCTGGGCTCTGCCTTGTGGTATCACAAACACTGGTTTGCTTTTATTTTCCATGTGAGTGCTGCAGAGCAAATGCACTTCTCCAACACGGCAGTGAGTGGACAGCAGTCGTTATCCTTTTGCTCAGCCATTTGTCTCTGAGACACCAACGACAGGGAACACTGTTCACAAATCCTGCCATCCTGCTGTCTGTGTGTGCCTACAGGACCGAGATTAGGAGTCAGGATGCACCTCCGCACCCCCTCTGCACTGGGAAATCCAAAGATGGAACAGGAGATTATGGGTGCTAAGGAGGTGCAGACTGGGCACCAGGAGTGAGAATGTTTTATAACCTAACACTTCAGGACACCTTTAAAATGACTCTATCAAAAACTTGAGGATTGACGTTTGTTTTTTTAAATCTAGATAATTGTCAATGGTGTGCTGGTAGGGAAAGAACAGCAAGAAACATCATTAATCAAAAAGTCCATCCTGTCCTTTCTCTTATTTTTCTTATTTATATTCTGGCTTTTGTCTTTTTTGGTGGGGTTTTTTTTTTTTTTTGTGTGTTTGGGTTTGTGCTTTGTTGGGGATTTTTTTCATTCCCCTAGTTACTTCATTCTCTTTTTCCCCCCTCTTATTCCCTTCTTCAGTATTATTTGTAGAGTGGATCATTTTTTGGTTAAGATACAAGTAACTCTTCTAAGCCCAGGATCTGGCCTACCATGTTTGACAATACTGGAAATCCTGGTTAAATTATGAAAGGTCTCTGACTTCCCTACTGCAGGAATTTGATTGTTTTGAGAAATAGATTCTGGCTGCAAGTACGAACAGAAGAATACTTTTTCTGGAGCACAGCTGAGTGTATAACACATTTCTTGGAAATGCCACCACAAAATCAGAACAGAACACAAAAAGAAGGTAAAGAAATTTAAATCTGTGAACAGCTCTGGAGTCTCACATTCTGTGCTTGAACATCTCATTTCCAGTGTCATGGAGTCCTGGCCTTTGGATAAGTGTCTTATCCCTTCACCTGTCAGGCTGGGGAATCTTTTAAATGTTTTGTGAGTAAACTTCTATATGCAAGTAAAGGCTTTCTGCAGGCAAGAAAAGGACATAAATATGGGGATCCTTATTGGGAGAGAATGGAGCTCTTAAGAATACAAACTCTAAAGAGGAAAGCAAGTATTACTCCATAAAGGAATAGAAGTAAACATGGGGAAATCACAGTAAGGCAGCAGCAGAGCTGCTCATCAATTTAAAAAGCAGTTTAATAATTTTGTAGATAAATGCTTGCATCCACAGTAAAGAATTTTTTGGATTTCACTGTTCCATTAAAACCTGTATATTGTCACATTCTTCACTGTGGGCAATTTTTGAAAGCAAAACTAGATACTTGTACTGCTGGAGAAGCAGTTTATATGGAGAAGCCCTTCAGCCTGTGGGATGTCCTGTTTTATAGGGGGTTCACTTCACTGATGAGTACCTTCTTCTGGCCTCTTACTCAACGAACCGGTCAAAGGAGAGGGTAGCACTGGGATCCTTGCAGCTGAGAGTTAGCTCTTCATCTCCACCTGCGCTGTGCACCTGTCTTCCTATTCTTTCCCTCCAATCCCTTTGTGATCTAGGTGGCCCATTGCCTGTAGTGCCTTTTCTGTCCATACCAGCACACCAAGCCCCCTGTCCTGAACAGGGCTGAAAGGGGTCTTTATCTGCATCTCCCTCTCTGGAGAGGGTGATTTCCCTCAGGGTACCTTGGGAACATGATGACAGCAGAGACCTGAGGCTGAAGAAGTTAAGGTAGGACTAGGAGGAGACCCCAGACTCCAAGAAACAAAAAGGCAGCACAGTTATTGAAGCCTCCAGAGGATGAGAGATGCTGCTCGGCTCTTCTGTCACATGCTACCCTCTATGAGCCTGCTTAATACTGTAACCTCAAGTGCCCTGGGCACTAATCTGGAAATTGGGCACCTTTTGTGTGACGCCGGCAGCTCTCTTGCATTCTTATTTGTCAGCCTGTTAGAAGTGCACACCTGTTCTTGTTTACCAGGCTGAGAAAATCATCCTCAGAGCCTGCAAGTTGCTTCAGGAGCAGCCTATTTTGTACTATTTAGAACAGTTAATTAAGAAAAAGGGAATGAGACAACACAATGATTTAAAAGTGCCTTGCTAATGTTGAAAATCTAAAGCCTGCAGATGGCCCTACTGTTGCATTACAAAGGCAGTCTAGAGCATTTTCAATTATACTTAGTGCATTCCTGGCGCCTCGAGGGGTTTTTCCACTGTCTCTTGACATGCTCATCTCTAAAATGAACTAAACTGACAGCAAAGAATCACCCAGGCCTTTTCCCCCCCTCCTCTCTTTTCTTCCGTTAAATAAGAAAACCTCTTAGGAAAAGCAGACTTGAAGAGACTCACTGCCTTATCAAGTCCAGTCTCTTGTGACCCCCACCAGCCACGTCGTATAATCCCCTTCGTGCACTCATCCAGTGCCATCTGAAACCCCTTTGCTGCTCTTTGCCTTTCTGCCTCTTGCTGCTGCTGTTGGCATAATAAAAGACCTACATTTTCAGGAATTGCAAATTCCGTATCCCAAGAACACGTTTTTAATGGCAGAAAAGCTGCAGGAAATCCTTAGGCTCTGCAACCAATACCTGTCTCCATACAGCTGAGCAAAAAAACCAAACGCTTCTCTGGGGAGAGCTGGCTGTTGGAAGTCGGCAGTGAGTTCCAGTTTAATTGGGTTCACATACCTTGGTTTGTTTCTTGAAGGCTTTTCACATCCTTGAGTGTCACTTAGGTGGATGCTCTCCGGAAAAGCAAATGTTTGGCTGAAATATTCAAATATTCACAGAACATACCCGAGTTGTATATTCAGCCATCATGCTACTGGTTTGGAATCGGTGCTGCTGAAGGGAGGGGGCTCAGTCCCACCCTCTCCTGCAGTTCCATGCAGCTCTGGAGGAATACAGAGCTCTGGCCAAGTCCTAGGCTTGCGTAATGCATGAGCAAATGCGTGAATGTTTCATCCACCTTCTGCTATGAGATCGTTTTCTTCTCTTGCTATCATGAATGTGATAGTAATAATCTGGATTTATATGGCACCTTCTAGCCAAGCCTTTTACTAACCTGAAGGGAACAATCAGGGGTAACACCCTGTCAAATTCTAAGTAAATGATAACCACCTTTGTTGGGAGAACATTGCATTTTAGGCTTATCAATTTTAGGTCACCAACCCCAGGCAGTGGAAACTGTTATGTCCTAAAATTCACAAAAATACCTTTTCAAAGATAGGGGGTACTGGTCTTACATCTGAATCAGAGGAATGCAAACTGGAAGTTGTTTTAATCTCAGGTTTTTCTCTTACGGATGGAGGCACTTGGCAAAGGTTACATTTATTTAATGTGTGTTACTTGCACCTGAATCCAGATATTCTGTGTGCAGCTCTGCTGTTTTAATCCCTAAACCCCAATATCTGAAATTCAGATGTTACCTAACATCTCTCGTCCAATAAATTGACAGAGCCTTCCTACTATGTTCTACAGGAGCAAATTATCCCTATGAGATGTCTGTGCCTAATAAACAGGGAACAGAAATTTCTCTCCTACCAATGTCAGTCGCTGGCGGGGTCAGCGCAGCTGGGCACAGGCAGCCCTGAGCTCGCAGAGGTTCGTGCCCACGTGTGTGCACGGGGTGCAGAGGCTCCAGGCGGCAGCAGCGCTGGGCTGGATCAAACAGCGATTCCCTGATGCCTGCAGAAATGCAAGCCTGGCTAGATCCCTTGGAGGTGAATGGTGAAGTGCCTAAGGATGTGAATGGGACCAGACTGAACAAAAAAAATACTAGAGCAAGGGGGAGAAAGGAAACTTTAATTTGCATCCAAAGCATAGTGAAGCTAATTTTAGTACCTTTTATTTTAAAAAAATGCTTAAATATGCATGGGAGACTTCTGTTCCTGTTTAAAAAAAGAATCAGTGAATGGTAACTATTTTGACAGATGAGCTCTTCTGAAGAAGTATACTTTTGTTTCGTGAAATTTTTTAGAGTAGCTGGAGGAAATATATTTACCTCTGTAAGGCAGATCAAGGAACTGGCATCTGCACAGTTCCACTGGGAACTATAATTTCCAGGAGAGGGAATAGGAAGCAAAGGAGAGGTTGGCACATCTTCCAAATAACTGTTTTATACAAAAGGAAAAATAAAATTACTACTTCTTCTGTGATGGTATTGCAATTCAGAAACAGAATTCCTCTCCTTTGGGTGGAGAGTAAGTGTAACAAATAAATACATCATGACAAACACCAAGCTGTGAAATGATCAGAGCTTTAGTTTTTCATCCCTAAACTTCCAGTCTCTTTGACAGACTAGTGACTTTGAAAGCTTTTGGAGATTTTCTGCCTCGGATTTTTAGTAAAGGAATGCTACTGAGAAAATGTGGGAGATGGAAGAAATCAATGCAAAATTACAAACGTGCCCTACCATGCACTCTGCAGTGCCTTGTATGTGCAGTTCCCTGATAATTGGTAGGTTTTCAGTAGGAAATAGTAAATCTTGCATTGATTTCACAAATCACCTACATGAGACATCCTTTTTTAATGTCTAGGATATAAATTTTAGTTGTTAGCACTGACACAGGCTATGGTAACTTTCATTTTGCTCATGGATTCTACCAGCAAACACTGGCACAATAACTTTGTCATACCAAAAGCACAAGGTAAACTATAATTATAGTGAAAACATAGAAGAACAGTTCCCCTCTTTCGGTTTTAGGCACTTGTACAGTAAGACCTGGCTTTGCCTTTGTTCTTTTGTACTTCCACTCTACCAATGCTATGTCTCGGATATTAACGATATTGCCTTTAAAAACTCGGTGGAAGAAGCATAATTTTCCTATTCCTTTACTGTAATGCAGGAAACCTTCACACTACTTCCCAGCCTGAAAGAAAAATGAATGGCTACTGCTAGGAATTTCTGACTTTTTCTGCACACAACTGTGCCTTTAGAAAAAACTTGGCTGCATCCTGGGTTTTACACCATGTACAAGTTCTGCTGGTGTTATGTACCAGCAGAGTGCAGCAGAACCCAACCTGAAATAGCGGCATAACGTGCAGGATTCCTCCTCTGCTGCTTCATCACTGCTCACTGTCACCATTTCTGAGGTAGACCGGCTGTGCGAACCTTGGCCGTGAGGGTCTGCAACAATGAGACCGGGCTGGTAAAAACTAGGGCTGAGGTTTGGGAGGGGAGTATTTTAAGTGAGTTCTCTTTTCAGAAGAGCTGCTCCTTCAGCAGATAGACCCCTTTCTGGGGTAAAACATGAACGAGGAGTCCCAGCTGGAAAGATTATCATCCTGTAGAGTAGCACAGGACTCAGCCAGTTCACATCAATTCACAGTGGGGCCCAATAATAAGTTAAATCCCATTCAAAAAGTGAAATAGAGCATTGTTAGCACTAAAGAAAAAAATTAAAAATCTACTAAACAGCTAGCCAGAGCACAGATTCATCAGCACTGACATTCAGCTCTCAAAGGCCAGGCATAGCCATGATTAATTACTTAATGTTTCCCTCTTCTCCTCCCTGTGCCTGTAGTAGAATTCAGCTTTCTCCAATGGGTAAGATTAGATACCATGTCTCTCACTATTTAAAAAAAAAAAGAAAATAGGATAAGAAAAAAAAAGGAAAAGGTTATAATGCAATGATTGCATTCTCTTTAGAATTACAGCATGCCAGTATATTACAGAGGGGATAGGTACACAGCAATTGTTTCCCTTTGAAAGACCTAAACTGCTAAATATTCTTTTACCAGTCCCAAAAAATGATGTACAGGGAAGTATTTTCCTTGATTTCAACTGACTTTGGATTAGATTCGCTGGAATAATCAAAATCAGAAGGTGACACTTATCACCCTTCATCAGGGTCCTAATGCCCCTAATGTGTTTCTTTCATCCTGGTTGATCTTTAGCAGGAATTAAAAGAGGATTGTAGGTGAGCGTGAAGTGATGAGGAAATAAATAGCAAATTAAGAAGAAAGATGGAAAAGCAAAACTAAATTTCCTTCTAAAATGACAGGGCAAGTGGTTCAAACACTTCCTCTAGGCCATTCAGATCCACTTTTAGGTCTTGCAGTGTCAGCCTTGGGACCATCACAAAGCAGGAAAGGACAATTGTGAGTCTGTGCAGTTGACTTGTCTTTTTGCTTGGTGGAAAGTCCTAGAAAATTTAGTGAGATGTGGGACAGCATATTGAAAATCGTGATCAGATAAGAGGCAGATTTTGCTGGTGGGAGTTTGTGTGTGTCTAAGCATTTGTGGAGGGAGTAACAAAGGCGTGACAGACAAGATCTAGGAATATAACTTGCACGTTTTGGAGAAAGTGCTCATTGCAATATGATGCAGCAAGCTAAATCTGCAAGGTCAGTAGGCAAGAAGGCCAGAGTTTATTGAAAACCAGGAAAAAAGACACCATTGGAGGCTCAAAAATAATAAGCTAAAAAAAGAAACTATTCTTTGACAACTTACAGCCTTGACAAACTGTATCCAGCACTCCCAGGAGTAAATACATGAGCCCTACGCCCGCTCCAAAGTTCAGCTTCCTAGAAGTAATCATGATCTGCCTGAGAAGTGCATCCTGCAGCAGCTCTCCAGCAACACATTATTCTTCTCTGCCTTAGACTCTAAAGCTCTAAAATGCTTGAACAAGTCTGGTGTTACAGATTGCCTGGCACTGGCCCAGCCCAAAGGTGACTACATTGGTAGCAGGGCATGAGACTCCACAGACAGAAAAATGCACTCTGCCCAATGAGTGCTGCAAAGTCAGCCTGCATCTGTTGTGGTTTTGCCCAGCTTAGAACCCCAGAAATCTCTGAAATCAGTGTGTGTGTGTGCGTGTGTATAAATATGTACAGATGAAAGTACCCTCCTTATGTTATAAAACGTTATGACAGAGATTTGGGGGACAAATGCAAGGAAAAGAGTAACTGTGTGACAACAAGCCACGGTAAAGGTAAAACAGTTTCTGCTCTTCGTTCCTGAGAGGAGAAATCATTAGCAAAGTGAGCCCTACACCGTGCCGTATACTTTCTGTTTTTCCCTGAGGATTGCTGCAAATGCAGCAGCTGTAGCCTTGTGACACATAGACATAAAAATTGCTGAAGTTGTTTGCACTGACAGGAAAAGTGTTTTGTTTCGTTACCTCGCTCAGTTAAAACAGTGTAAGCACTAGGTAGAGACTGTGCTTCATTTCCGTTACCACTTTAATCTTGCTATTTGTTGCCATATCTAAAGCATAGGGAGAAAAATGAAAAGCTTTCTCTTGACCTGAAAAGCAGCTCCCACCTCCAGTGCAATAAATCTGCAAAGTGGAGCTGTATCTCATTAGATGTATTTTGAGGGTTCATACTGACTGGATTCTGCTGTTCTTTCTTTCACTGCCCCCATGAGTTCAATGGACACACAGCCTGGTCCCAAGTGCTCTTGGAAATGCCACTCTCATTTTCTAGTTAGCTGTGGAAAGAAAGTTAAGCTGCATTTATTTGGGGTTTGCTATCTAGCTGCATTTGGTTTTGTAACGTGCTGAGTTTCTGCAACTCCACTTCAGAGGGAGCCTCAGGCTTTTGCCAAACAGGCCTGCCTGCATCTTTGGTTTGGTCACCTCTGCTACCTTTTTGGCACCCATCCTAGGAATCAAACTCTTCAATGGTCACCTCCTGGCTGACCCTTTCTGTGCTACGCAGCAGCAATGGAAAACCACTGCTGCTTTTTCCTAGACTGGCTTCTTTAAAGGGACATGCAGGGGGCCGGGGGCCTAGGACAGAGTCACTTCCCCAGCCATACCCATCGGAGCACGCATCTCCCAGATGGCTCCATCCCTTCCCTTGCCCCATGCCACCCTCGTTCTGATCAATGGGGGAGTTGCTCCATGCTTAGGACAAGGTGAGGGGGTGTGGGACAGGCATGTCCTTGCAGATGCTGCGGCCAGGGCTGGAAGCAGACAGATCTGGGTTGTGGGGCTGCTCTGCCACCCCCGGACAGCGCCACAGACCAACCCCCCTTTCCCCCCACCCCGTTTTCAGCTGGGAACGAAATCAGCGGCAATTATTCAAGCCAAGCACGTAAATCTGGCAGATCCCGCGGCTCCGGTCTGACGCAGCTACGCAGCGCAGTGTCTGGACACGCAGCCCAATCCCCCTTTCTCCCCTTGTTTATTCGCCCCGCAGAGAAAAAAAGCAGCAAAGTTACCAACTTCGAGCCGCACCAAAGGGTTTGGGGGGGTTGCGGTGCCAGGAAGCAGAAAGGACGGGCGGAGGGAGCACCGCCGGCGTCGGGGGAGCCGGGGCCAGGAGCCGTGACGGGGCAGCCCGCGTTACATAAGGCGGCGGCTCCGCACCGCTCCGCAGCGCGGAGATCGGGGAGGGGGGGCCGGCACAGGGCTCAGCCCCTCCGTGTCACGGCACAGCGGCGCTGGAGCCAGCGGCAAGTGGTGCCCGAGGCGCCCGGGGGCAGCGGCGCCGGGGAAACGGAGCGGGGCTGCGGGGAAGCCCCCGGGGGGCTGCCGGTGATCTCTGCGGGCAGTGCCCGGCCCCGGGGGGACCCCGCCGGCTGGGCGTTATGTAACCCCCCTCCTTCCTTATACAAACACCTCTCCAGGGAGAGGGGCCAAAGTGCCAAACGCCGATTAATTGCGGGAACTGGTGTTATTTGCCTTTTCTTTTACTGTTGGTTTTTGTTTTGTTTTTCCTTTATTTCTCCCTCCTCTCACTCTGAGCCGCACAACCACAACTGCTCTTGCCCGCAGTCCTGTCCTGGAATGAGGGAACACAGCCGCTTGCTAGTCGGGAATAGCTTCCCAGTCCCGTGGCCGGGGGGGCAGCCCTGGGGAGGGGGGCGCAGAGCCGCAGGGCGCTGCAGCACGGCCGCCTCCGCTGCCGCCGGAGGGGCTCCGCGACGGCTCCCGCGGCCGTGGAGCTGAACCTACACTCCCACAGACACACAGACAGACACACGGACAGACACACAGACACAGACAGACACCGCTCACCCCCCGGTCCCGGCGCGGGCCCCGGCGCTGTCCGCGGTGCTGAATACACACACACAGCCACAACCTCAACCACATTCACAGACACACGTCCCCTCCCCGTGCCGCTCGGGCCTGGCGCTGGCCGCGGTACTGATGCTCCGCCGCAGCCCGGCGCGGTGCGGGCGCTGCAGTGCCCCGGGCGGCACAGCCCGGTCCGGCCCAGCAGCGCAGAGCGCCCGCAGAACCTTCTTCCCGCTCCGAGCCGGGAATGGCGCTGGTTCCCCTTCTCCTCCGACCTTCCCTTCTCCACCGGCCTCCTGCCGCCCGCACGGCCGAGAGGCACAGCCCGGCTGCCTCCCCCGGCTCCGGCCGGCGATGAGGCTGGCGGCGAAATTAACCCCCCCCGCCCTCCCTGCCTTTCTCTGTCCCCGCAGCAGCCTAGGGGCTGGAGACAAAAAGCCGAACGGGTCCCACTTTAAACATATTCTTTTTTTCCATTTCATTATCCTCAATACCGCCCCCTCCCCCTGCTCAGCCGGTGCCCGCGGTGGTCTCCCACCTTTACCTGGGCTGGCGGAGCGCGGCGCGGCTGGGTCGGTGGGTCGGTGCCGCAGCTGGATGGGAAGCAAGGACAGGAGACTGCTGACCTCCGCGGCTCTCCTTCTTCAATGGATCGGGAGCCGTGCCCTCATCAAAGATGGCCGTCCGCTCCTACGTCAGCAGCTTTTAATAGCCCTCCCCGGCGGGGGGAGCGGGAGGGGGCAG
>VZRN01000631.1:1228513-1239890 GCA_013397935.1 Dasyornis broadbenti
CGAAGAGGGTATCCCTCTGAAGTCCCCGGTACTCCATATATGGCCAATCTACGTGGGCTTCTATTTTTATGTGTGAATTCTTCCTTCTCTCCCCTCTTTTTATTTCTCAGAACATCCTGCCAGGGGTCTGGGTGTGTTAATCTGTTTATTCTCCCTCTCCTCCCTCCCTCCTCCTGAGTCGGAGCAGCCAAACACAAGGAAATCCATGGTTAAGGACATGTGCTATAACTGATCATTTGAGGGACAGGTTCAAAAACAAGAGAGAGAAACTAAAAACAAAGCCTGGGCACGTACATGAACACACACACGGCACAGTGAGCACATCCCACTGCTGCCGAGGAAAGAAATGGTAACTCTGTTCCAGGAAAGAGCCTGGCTTATTTATCATTAATTAATTAAAATATTCATTCAGAGCGTACCTAATTTGGAGCAAATGGAGCTGTCTCCAGTGTGAGTCCTAATGGGGAGGAAATCCTTTCATTTCATACAAAACGGTGTATGTTTGTAAAATTTGTCTCTTAGTGGGGATCTTAATGAAGGTTGGATATTGCAGTCGAAGTGCAATGCTCTTTCGTAACCTCAGTCATCCTTTCCCTTGTGCTCCACAAGCCTTGGTGCTTTCATTTATGGAACCATCCAGACCAGGAGATGAGCGGCAATGCTTCCCTCTTCCCTGTCTGAGCCTCTCCTGCGAGCAATAAGCGAGCACTGGCTGTGTTTAACTCTGACACCCTGCGTGCAGGCTTTTCCTAACAGTCTGCTCTGGATGACAGAGTCAAAACATCAGTTCCATATCAGCAATAATTCTATCCTCATCCTCATCATCCTGTTTTTGCACCCCTTTTCGCCAAGGCGAAGGAAACCGGAAGAGAGGAAAGGCGATGCAGCTGTATTTTGGAGCGCGTTCATCTCGTGTTATGGTTGTATGGGCGTGGGGGAGGGACGGGGAGGGGAGGGGAGGGNGGAGGCGCGGGGGAGAAGGAGAGAGAATTGCGGGTGATTCCTCCTCCCCTGCTCTGTAGTTCCCCACAGAAAAACGTGACTGTAGATCGTGCTTTGTGAGTCTCACTCTCTCCTACGAAAATATGTCCTTCAGTCTCTTTTGAAAGGAAGCAGTCAAAAGTTTGCTAAATTTAAGAAAAGGAATTCTCAGTCAAGAGGGGCTTCCTGCTGCATTAGAGTAGCTAATGAGCTGTGCACACGGAAACCACAGGGAAGGAGAGAACCTGTCAGGTTCACGGACTGTAAACACAGCCTGAGGTTAACACAGTGCAGACAGCCCCCCTCCAGGTAAGGGAATTGGAACAGCAGCCTGATTGGGAAACGGATTTAGCGTCACAAATGGCACTTTGTGAAAACAAACCTTTCCTGGCCGGCTCCCGCAGGGGTTAATCATGCCCAGCACTCGGTTTAGGTGTGCACTGCAGATGGCAGGAGGAATCCCAGAGTGAGCCCTGGTCTGGAATCCAGGCTGTCCGTGCGCATGCATTGTGCAACTTCCTAGCACACACGGAAAGTTAAAAAGGAATTCTCAGTCAGACAGCTTGGCTGATCGGTGCTTTAGAAGTAAGTATGATTTTCGAGAGAGCAATACTAGTACTTATTAATAATTCATATTAACGGTAGGTAAGGGAAGGAAAAGAGAGATCATAAACTGTTGTTTTGGCTAAGCCACCAGCACTGCAAAATGCTGGCTGGGTTTGGATTCAGCCCAATAATGCCTCAGAGAAGAATTTCAGTCCATTGGATACCAGCAGGGATGTATTTGGCTCCTTGTCTCAAAAGCCAGGGAGGAAAATGCAGTGAAGGCAAAATAAAATGCAGCATAACTTGGGTAAAGAGATACAAGGAATGGTAAAAGGAAGAGAAAGGAGGGAGGGAGTGCGAGGAGGATAAGAGGTAGTTTTCTAGTGAGAAAACTGGTTTCAATTTAAGATTCGTTGTCCAGCTCTGCTGCAGCAGAAATCACGTAGTTTAATAAAACAGCATAGGGCAGAATCATTAAATGGATCACAAACATTGCCCAATAAGCTTAGTAGGAACAACTACCTTTCCTGTGGTTATTTTGAAAATGAGTGAGGGAAGAGATGGATCCTGTTTTGTTCAGGAATGTGGATGCCTCTATCCTGGGAAATGCAGAGGGGGGCAGGCTTTTGCACCGCAGCACCAGGATTTCTGTCGCAATAAGCGCTACTAAGCAATTTTAGCAGATTCTTTAACATCTTTTGAGGATATTAAAAAAAAAAAAAAAGAAAAGAAAAAGTACATGGAGAGTTTATTGACTTTGGCTGGTAGTATTTGAACATTTGTTTCACACTGTACAGGGGAGCTGTGAGAAGGGAAGGCTATAAATGAAGTCGGAGCAGAGAGAAAACCGGAATTTGGTCTAAGAATGATTCAGCTCCTTCTTAATTATTCAGGCAAATATTCAGCAGGCTTAACAACCAGTACCTGTGGGCACAGCCCATGAATAATGAGGCAGGGAACACGCTTTCCTGCATGAGAGCAGCATGATGAGTGTTCCCACATTTCCGACCAGGAGCAGGCGAAGGGCAGAACCGGCAGAGCCTGCAGCAGGTTTAGCGAGGGAAAGAACATCCCTTGTTTTGTCCACGGTTTGAGGTCTGCGGGCAGTGGAAGCTTCCTGGCTGCTCACAGCCTCACCTTCAGCCTCCAACACACACCCCTGCATGCTGCAAAGCTGGGCTGTGAGGAAGCCAAGTGAGGGAAACACCAAAATACTGACAGTGCCACCAGGTCCTTAACGTTAATTCCTGGGCTCTCTTAGTCAGTTGTAACACAAAGATTGCCTTAATTCTTTCCACTTTCCTCAGATATTTCCTTTTTATTTTCTTATTCAGCAGAGAGGGAAATACCTTGTTTATCCAAGTGCTGCTCATCTATGCCTCGAGTACGTGGCTGGGAAATAAACTGAACTAAGCAAAAAGCAAATAAAGGAGGAAAAATGTACCTGCTTTGGCACTGAACATTTCCCAGCCTCTCCAATTTCTACCTTTTCCCAGGCTGAGATGCCAGGGCATGCCCCAGTCTGTTACGGGCTGTGCAGTAAGAACAGTTTGAGGATGGAGCCCTTTATGCAGAACTCCTAATTATCTTCTGTCATTCACTGCTCTTTATGTAACTCTGAATTTTGACCATCAACAGTATTTGCATCTATGTGCCCCAGGCTGCTTCTGATTAAATTTGAGGGAATGGCTGGGCCTAATTTTTCCCTGCATTTTCAGGATCTCTAGATACACAGTTAAGCTGCGGGCTTTTTTAAGGACCTGTCTATGATCAGGTGCTCCAGTTTAGGCCAAGCCAAGATTCCTCCGAGGCTTATGTTCAAAAATAGAGAGATTGAAAATATGACTGTAACATAAACGCTTGGAGATGAGTCCTCACCAATTTCCTGATCACTCTTTTAGGTGTGCAGAGCCAGATCCCCAAAGGTTTTTGGTACCTGGTTCCTGATTAGTTGCACAAAGAGCAACCAGGACTTAAATATTTGGTGAGTCTGGGTCTCCACTGCTGACCCCACCTCCCTCTGCCTTGGCTGGGTCCTTCTCACAGCTGACTGTGTCACTTCCTGCAATGCCAGACTTTAACATCTATTATCCCATATGCAAAGGAGAAATAGTCACAACATGATCACATTTCTAAGGATTATCATCTGGCATTGGAGGTAGGACTGGTCTGAGGTCTCCAGAAACCTTACCAAAGGGAGTTTTAGGCCCAGCTCAGTTTTCATGAGAAGAAGGCTCTGTCCAAGAGAGAGTCACAAAGGTGTTGGACACAGAGGAAGGAGGAGTAGGGCCATTTGATCAATATTTTATAGAGGAAAGGGGATATAGAAACAGCTTTCTCTATGTGCCTGTGGGTAAACTTCATTTTTAATTTAAAGCAATCCTGATTTAATAAAATAAACCATCATCAGTTTTTAAATCTCCTCCTGTGCATGTGACCTTAAATTGGGTACCATTTCAAAAACCTGCCTAAAAGCTGAACTAAGAAAGGACAGAAGTCACACAAAGCAGGGCACAGGCTTAACTGAGAGATGTGAACATCAAATCATGGGTACAACTCCTTGTGGCTGCTGTGCAAACTGAAGGGCATCTAAGGCACCAGGCATTTCTGTTGGATCCCAAAACACCCGGTGCTCCTTCAGCTGCACTTCTGAGCATTTGCTGGCACTGCCTGGGCAAGGCCTGTTCAGGTGAAGCTGTTGTCAACCAGCTCAAAGCTGGGAAAAGGAGGAGATGCCAGGCCCTTGGAGCCCAGCTCAGACTGCCTCAGGCCGTGGGCTGCAGAGCCAGGTTGGAGCAGGAGCTCCCTCCAGCCGTAGCGAGTTGGTGCCTTGTGTGCACACAGAGGAGTGACAGAGACATTTTCCACCTGTAGGAACAGCAAGAACAAAGATGTGGGATAATAGTTTGAAAAATGCATCTTCCAATCTGACCTTTTAGGGCTTCTTCAGTGTCCCACCACTGTTCAGTTTTACAGCATGCTGAATAAATTGACTGCTGTTGTGTGCTGCAGTCTCCAGTTTCTTTTGCCGAACTTTTCCATGAGCACAAAAACGCAGTGGCACGCACCAATGTATCAGCACACAACATCGTTTACCTGCACTTCCCCATATGATTTTAGCCATATACTCTGACCACTAATCTTTAAGTGAGTGCAAATTAAAGTGCTGGTTTAATCCACGCTTTTATGCTTTTGGGAGATGTTGCTTGTTTACAGGAAACACAGGCTATTTGAAACTGTGACTTTTGGAACTGAGAAGTGCAATTCTCTTTGTGTGCAGTCTTTGAAACCAGTGGAGCTGTGATGAGTTCAACAAACCGGCTTGTGATTTTTAATAATCTACCTGGAGATGAGGGGATGGCTGGTCCTCCCTTTATGGTTATAACTGCCAACTGCACAATGCATGTGTTTGTTACAGTATTTATTGAATCATTTTTGAATGGTGTGAAGTGGTGCACGAGTACTAACTTCATTCCACTTGTGCTTGATTATACCGAGTGAGGTGAATGGGATTTAAGAAGGGAAATAGAAACCTCACTGATCTTCAGGCAAAAGACAAAAATATAAACCAGAACGTCCCTTCTCCTCCCCGGTACTGGTTTCTGTCTAGAGGATAGACAGTCCCTAGGGTGCCCTGCAGAGTTGTTATTGGTTCAGGGCCATCAGTTGTCACAGCAAATGGTGAAAGCCACAGCAGATGACGAACTCCTGGAGCTGCTAGCCCACACAAGAATGAAGGCTTCAGAATCACTTCAGAATGAAATGTAATGTCACTTCTTGAGTCTTTTAAAAGGAGACAGATTGGCCATTTCCCTGGCATCTTGATGTGTCTCTCACCCTCACCGGTGAGGCAGCCTCAGCTAATGCAAACTGGCTGAGCTCTTTAGGCCTTAATTTTTTGCACCTGGCCTGATTTGCTCCATCCCAACCAGGATGTGTCTGTGGCTCCACCCCTCCCTTACACAGGTGAAAGGGGTGGTGAGAGACGGACTCTCTTTTGTCATGAAACTTTCCTTGTAAAAACTTTGTCCTGGAGGAATGAGTTTATAGCTCGAAGAAGAGCTGTGAGCACAGAGTGTTTTCCTCTGCCTTGCTGTTTCCTCTTCTTAAAGTGCGTGGGAAGGTGTTGACTGTTAGTAGGTCTAGTTCCTGCTCTTCCTTTAAACTGGGTCATCACAATTTACCCTCCTACCTGCTGTAAGGATTTGGGGTTTTTTCCTTCTCTACCCTTTGATATTATCCTTCTGCAATTCTCCCTCTCCTCCCCTTCTTCCCCTTCCCCCTGTTTCCTCCTTATGCTAAACAGGAGGAAAGTGGGTCACTTCGTAATTGCTCTTCTCTATTTCAGAGAAAACCCAGAGGCAAAAAAGGAACAAACAGGTAAGTGTCACCAATTCAGGGGAGCTTTAAAGATTTCCTTTTGGATGTCTCCTGGGCTTGCTTCACCTGCTCCTTTCCCTTTGCTTCCAAACTCCTGATAACAAACAACTGTAACAGTGCTGCTGTCTGGTTGTGTAGCTAAAATTCAAGTTGAGACTACGTGACTTGGGATGCTGAAAGTAAGGATGCTGGGCTTTTTCCTCCCCCTTTTATACTTTTTTTGGTTCAATGGAATGAAAAAAAAAATTATGAAGGGGATGAATCGTACTTAAATATGCCAAGGAGGGAGTGATTCAGTGTTGATGCAATAATTTGCAATAACCTTGGGCATCTATAGGAGTGATTCAGAAAAAGAAGGAAAGGCTTCCTCACTCATTAAGTCTTTATCTGTGAGCTGCCTGCCACACAACAGGACTTTAGATCATCCTCAGTTAGACAAAACAAGAGATGTGTAGTCCAGTCAAGCATACAATTCTATTTTTTTTTTTTTAATGGAGGCACAGTCCCAGGGATCCTTTTGCCCCAAGGCCTCATTTTGTCAGAGCCATTATCTGTTGCTTTCAGTGAGAAACTTAATATTAAGCTGAGTCCTTGTCTGAGGAGAGAGTTGGAGTCTGGTTCAAGGTGCGATGTTAGAGGACTTCCAGGATTAGGAGACTCAGTAGTTGAGGGTGAAGGCTTTGACAGACAGGCATAACATTTTGTCTTTGGTTTGGTTTTTTTTTTTTGAGATCCAGGGTTTATAGATCCTAGGACTGCACTGCTCACCATTATGTTTTACACAACATAGATCATTAATATGGACTATGTCAAACAAGTGGGCTTGCTGTTCTTTATAGAGCCCATGAGTGTTCTGTCCATCACAAGATTATTGCTGGTTTTCAGTTTTGACTTTTGGGTAACGCTTTTTGCTCCACTTTTTGCGGTGCTGTGCAAGAAAGGTTTTCTCTCCTTGGCAAATTCTCTTGCTATTTTCTGTGCTGAATGGAGAAAGAGACCAAGTTCTACAAGGAGGGCAGGGACCTGGGTTTTTCTCGTAGCCTGAATGTTGAACAGCTGTACCATTCTGGAAAAAGTCACTTCCACCTTGAATATTGGTGCTTTGGGCTGAGCTACAAAAGCATCAGCTCCCTGCGAGCATTACCTGGCACAGTCCTTGATGGTGTTTCACAGAAGATGCTGCTCCTCCCCTACTGAAACTGGGGTTGAACTTGTCTCTGCCTCTCTTCCTGTTGCTTCTACCCCCCCTATTAAGGTTGTAAATATTTCCATCTTCACATGTTGTTTACTCTGCATCTGCCCAGTGGGACTTGGTGCTGTCTCTGTAATTTATCTCTCCAAGGAGAGCCTGGAAAGCCACCAGAAGAGGAGCTTTCTCTTTGTTAGGCAAAGGGAAGGCAGAAGCTTGCTGATCCTGTTGGAGACTCATTTCTGTCACTAAAGGATCCTGGGAAAGCCTGATGAGTCTGTTTAATCTCTGACTGAAAACAGACTACATCAGACAGGGAACCCACTCCAGGCCAAATGGCAAATGTTCCTCTGGGCCATGATGTCAACTTTGTCACATGGATGTGCATCCGGAATAATTCAGGTGACTCAAAGGAGCTGTCCCAGGTTTATTCTATACAACAGGACTGAGCTTTAAGATAGACCAGGCAAATATGTAGCTTAAGGTGTTCACCCTTTTGTTCCTCGGCTTCCATATATATTGCATTAGATTAAAAATTACTCCTGACAGTACTCCTCAGCCTTGTTTGAGGCAAAAAGGAGTCTAATGCATCCCTGGTCTAACAGGAATACTGTCTCTGAGGATTTATGTCTTCATATATCTCTAATATGGGAGTGAAAACTGCCCTGGTAACTTCCTAAGAGTTATTTCAATTTCCCCTCCTAGTGTTCTGCAAATAATTTATATTTTTCTTAATTGAGAAACTTGCTGAAAATTACAAGTGAAGGAAGCAAATCTGTCTAGAACTCCCCAGCTTCTGAATGTGGAGTGGGTTCTTTTTTTTCTTCCGTCTCTTAAAAAACTCACAAATGTTCAAAATATTTTGAGAAACCAGTGATCCTCTGAAGAAAAGTCTACTTCTCTCAGCATAATTCTTGCCCTTGGTGTTTTTAAGGTGTTTTAAGAAGTGTTCTTTGACCTGCCTGTTTCTAAAATATGCACAATTATGTATTCCTCTTGGGTAATTAGTGGGCCTTGTTCTCACATGAGGTATATGCATAATATGAAGCTGAATCTGAGACGTCCGTTTACTGCTGAATCTACGTTTTTCGTGCAAGTACCAAACACTGGAATGGGATAACACTTGACCACCTGCACTGCTGTGAAGCCCAGCCCTGTTGTGGCAAGAGGTGTTATGGTCAGACCTGGGTGTGTTGCCGTGCTGAGGAGCTGCTTTCATGTTGCCTGATCAAGGTGTGCTCTTGCAGTGTAAGAAACCGAGAGGAAAGGACTTGAGAAAGTGGAAGCCTGATCCAAAAATCCAAGATTTCCTGTGGACTTCAGCACAGGTCTGCAGACAGCTTTGGACTGAGGGATGATATGGATTGCCGTTGGATCACTTAAAAATAGTTCCCTAGAGATTCTCTCTGATGCAGGAAAAAATCCTCATTACTTGAAGGCTGTCTGAACAACCACCCACTTGTGAGTCTGCAGCTCTCACACTTGCCAAAAAAAGACCCTTTATTAAGAGGAGTCCCTCAGAGCTAGTCCAGACCACAACTGAACACCCCCAGGTGAGGCTAAAATCTACCTTGGGACCTCTGTTAAGGCCATTACAGCCCTTATCAGGCTCAGCTGCCATTCCAGATCCTGTCAGTGCCTACAGCGGTGCTTCCTTTCTTGCTGTGGGCCTCAGAGCAGGCCTGTGGCATTTTTGTGTCTGACTCATGTCAAAAATGCTTTTGAAAGATGTCCAGAGACTTGGGCTTCCTCATGATCTCCCAGCACCTTTCCAAGGTGAAGGGCTGGAGTTAAAAGATGACTAGAGAAATAATAATCTATTTTAATTGTTTATTATCTCGTTATTTTAGTGTGGCTACTACAGCTGAAACGATGTAATGTTCCCCATGACCAGGATGATCCAGATAACAGGAAGATTAAAATAGGTCTTTGCCTCTGGCATTCTTTTTGTTGTTATGGTCTCAAGGGATGCTGGGGACTGCTCTGCTGGAAGCTGGGCTGTTTGTTTAACTCTGAGGCTGAGCAGAGGACATTGGGACTCCTTATGTGCCTCTCTGCAGGCAATGTGAACCTTGGTGAAAGCAAAGGTGAATGGAGCTCATGTCCTCTCTGTGGTAGAGGGTTAGAAAAGGGACTGTGGCCCTTTGTTGTCGATCACTTGGGAAGCGGAAAAGTGGTGTGGGCCTCGGAGTACCCCTAAGGTACAGCAAGATGCAGGGAAGCTCCTTTCCTACACCTGACCTCATCATGATCTCGATTCATGGTTTGCTGTTTGCCTTTTCCTGCACCTGGAGGATGGATGTTAAGCCTTTGCAGCATGACTGTTGAGCAAGGGTTTTTTCCCGCTCCGAAAGGAAGGCCATAAGTGAAGACTGAAAGATTTAATGTCTAGGCTGACTCTTGTATCGTGGATGACAGACTGCTGGGACTTGTCTGCTTGTACCAGGCTGAGGTTTGTATAGGGGAGCATTTGGGAAGAGGCAGGAAGAGGTGAAGAATTGAGATGGAGCAGAGCCCTGTACAAGCAGCCAAGTTGAAGCTGTGAGGTCTGTTCTGGTTTAACACAGGGGTTGTATGTTACCTGCTCAGGGACTTCACCTGGGTGCTAATGCTGCCTCACTTGATGTGCTCCAGTGTTGGCTTTTGCCTTGTCCTTACCCTAACGTTTGTGAGCTCTTACAGGAGTTGGACTTTAATCCTTGTGGGTCCTTCCCAGCTCAGAATATCTTATGATTCTGTGATTTGATTTGGTTTCTGAGTGTCCCCTTGCTCCTGTGAGTCACCTGGCACGTGGCCCTGACGCCTCAGTGTGTGATGCTCTCTGTGTCAGCACTGGAGCCTCTCTGCAGAAGGAACCCTTGAGCCGATCCGAGCTCTCCTGCACAAAAGGCCGAGCAGAATCGATCATGCTAAGGCAGAAATAGCTTTGTGCTGGAGCCAAGGTCCTTTCAAGGTAGGAGATCACCTTCCTTCATTTGGGTGATTTTAGCAGCACCAGGCTTGTTGGTAATCTCAGCTATTTGAATTCATTGGGAGTCCAGCCCCCAATACATGGTACTCAAGGAAATTAAAAATAATCCCTTTGGAGCACATACTTGCTTTCTAGCTTTCAGCTACTTGAAAGCTGTGCTTCCAGCACTTACACCTCCAGCCACAGCTGGTAGAAAATGGACCAAAGATTGTCACAGTACAGAGCTTGGCAGAGTAGGAGCTGCCCTGCTGGTGTCGGGGGAGTTGGATCATATGCTGCCTCCTAAGCTTTGGAGGCTCCTCCCAGGAATTTTCCATTTTTTCCCTGCACCCCACACATGTGCTTCTGATAGGAGCCAGAATGGGGCCCTGCATGGATAGGGCAGCATTGCTGTGCCCTCTTCTTTTGGCACAGGGGCTATCCAAAACGTTTAGCTGTTACTACTCTTTTACATAGGTGACCATTCATAACACAGCCTTATTCACATTAGAAGCTGAAGAAACTTCTGGGTGTGCCAAAGATACTGGAATTTTTCTCTTTCGATTGATCCACTCGGTGACATTGATTGGTTTCACTGGGGGGAGAGGGTTAAGGCTCTGTACGATTTGTTTTTATCTTCCCCCATAGACAGATAATATAGCCCAGGCTGAAGGGAGGAGCAGCCTGCATGTGTTAATATCTGGCATGACATTTCCTTGTGGAAAAGGAGATGATGCCTCTAGCTTACCTGTATGAAGAGTCAGCCCTGGCACTGTTTCCTTCCCGCATATAGAGCTTGGGTTGCTGCCATCCTATGCACCAGTCCCACTGCTTATTTGGCAATAAGCAGCTGAGGCCTTGCCTGATACTGGGTATGAATCCACAGTAGGGAGGAATTCTCCCACACACTGCCAGGGAATGGATTTATTGCCACATATCCACACACAGTGCCGAATTCACCTAAGTCTCTTCTAATGTTCTATTTTAATTGCTCGTCTCAGCCAGTTGATGATAAATCAGTCTTAAATTTGCAGTGGGGATTGGGGGAGGGGGGTAGAGACTGAATGAGATTTTATTGATATTATTGTAAAAGGTCTGTTCTATCTTTTCTGGGCAAATGAATTCTATCCTTTTGGTTGTATTAAAGATCCTTCAGACCCAATCTGCCAGCATCCCTCTCTGCACACTGAGCAATCACTGTGCAGACTGCTGCATCCCCAGCCAGCAGAATGCTGCGTGCTGGCTGGAGCCCTCAGCTCCACCTGCCTGCACTGAAAATCAGACTGCAGGGAAGAACTTTTGTGCTAGAAGCATCTTGTTTTCATTTTGTC
>VZRN01000631.1:1239969-1314475 GCA_013397935.1 Dasyornis broadbenti
ACCTGTTCTGTAGGGCTGAACTGTAGTTTTGCAGTGCTTGTGGGACAGCATCTGAAGAGCAACAAAAACCAACATGTGAAACACTTCTCCCCCTCCTTCAATGCAGGAGCAGTTGCCAGGCCGTAGTCTGAATCTCAGCATAACACTTCATCTACTGAGTTTTATAAATTCCTTATTTTTTAAACATTCTATAGAAATACTGTATTTTTCTTTCCTGGTATATAACCTTTTCCAAGAGGGGCTTTGGGAGGAGTGGATGCATCATAACTTGAATAAAACACCGTCAATTATAAATGAACATGACAGTAGTGCCTAAAGCAAGACTAACTCCATCTTCTCTTGTGCTATATAATATATATAATGATGAGGATACTCATGCCCCAATGAGTTTGTGGTTTAAAATAGGCGAGACTGGCAAAAGGCAGTAGAAAATAGCCGTTTCTTGTCTCTGCTTTTCTGCTCCCAGTAAATTTTCCCTGTATGCTGACAACTCCAAGACTGTGCAAGGTAATGGTTATGATTAATCCAAGAGATATGGGAGGTATTTAAATTTAAACCGATGTGCTTCAGATCATAATTCAGCCTCTCTCGGAGGAAGAAATTATTGATTATGATCTTGATTTTTTTTTTTTTTTTTCTTTGAGAGAGTCTCACAACTGCCTAACTGGGGAGATGATGGGAGCATAAAGCAATGCATGTCTCCTCATTGCAGATCCTACTTGGCATGTGGGACAGGGTTACCATCAGTGTGACATGGATAGGTGGTAGGACAGTGCAGCTGCTTTGCTAAATGGCCATGCAAACACCAGCCAGAACCCGGGCAGTCCCTTGGGTAAAGATGCAGCAGCACATCAGAATAGGGCTTAAAATAGCAATTAGAAACTGTTTTGTGGTGGGCAATAGCTCGGGTCACACAATAAATACCATGAACTTTGGGCAGGGGCCAGAAACCCTGGGGAATCTCCGAACAGCCCTTGAATTTAACACATCAGATTTAATGAAGACTGATCCATGGGCTCGAGAATCCAAACCTTTGGGGTGACAGGACTTCGCTGTGGCAACTCTGAGCCAATGTGCAGACTGGGAGGCCTGGTCCAAGAGTCATTATCAATTTTGCTATGAACTTAGGTGCTCCAAAATGCTGCTTACATGGATCACTGGGGTTTGGCTCTGTGTAGATAAATGTGTGCAAGTGAAGTATCAATAGCTTAATGTAGAGGAGGGAAAGGAAGGGAAGAAAATATCCAAATTAGGCAAGATTTTTTTGTAGGAAACGCCCATGCTAATAAAGGCATGAGCTTCATTCACAGTTCTCAAAACAATTTGCAAGGACCTGGTTTGGCAGGACAAACTGTGATTCGCTTATATAACATTTTTTTCCTGATTTATAATATTTTTCACTGTTAGGTCTGGCAGCTCTCACATGAGCCTGTTTAGGTGCCAAGTAGTCAAACAATGTAAATGAACTCCTAAAATCTCAGTGCTTACTGAGACCAACAAAGTACAAACTCTTTCTGATGGCTCCCTTCCTGGGACAGTGAAACAGGTCAGGATTGGGTTCCAAACTGCCTTCATTCTCTTTGGAAATGGCAAGGCAATGGGAGGAATGAGGTAATAAGATTCCAGTTCTGCTGCAATAAGCTTTGCAGGTAAATCTCTCTACATGTGGATTACCTTTTGTCATCTGAAAAATGGTGATTAGATTTCTCTCTTGAGATCTAAAGCCTTTGTTTTCATCATTCTGCACACCCTGACTGGAAGATGAAATACCTGACCATTGTGTGCAAGTGAAATTCAGAGCTCTGGTTTGGGGAATCCACCTGTGTACTGCAAATTTTCCACTTTCGTTCTCCCAGGACTGCTGGTTACGATTCAGTGGACACAGCAATTATTTTGTCTTAAATTTTTAAAAAGTTTGAGCTAGGATCTCAGTTCAATTTCTCTTTTGTGCAGTGAAAGATGAGAGCTCTTGGCATATCCCAAGATATTGGGAAATGTAAAACAAGATGGAGAACAGAAGTGTGTCATAGAAGGTGAGAAGTGAAGCAAAATTTTAGGTGGGACTTTTATCCTCTAGTATTGTATGAATGGAGTAGGATATGAATAGAGTAGAATATGTATCCTCTAGTATTTCTGAGAGTGAAGCTGGATGTTCATGTCTGTTGGTTTAGTACAGAAAAATACTGGGGTCTGGGGGAGAGCAGGTGAAGCAGGAACATGCTCAGTTTTGTCTGCTTAGCCTTCATTAGAAGTCAAGCAAAAAAAAAATGTATCTTGATATGGTGGAATCAGCAGATCTAAACTAAAAATAGCAGTGGTGTATTCATGGAGGGAAGGAGTTTGGGGACTGGGGGAGTACTTGGGTGTTATCCCTTAAAGGTGGAAGCAGAGATTGGTTAGGACAAGTAGCTTAGCTTGGCTTGATGATACACAGGTACGTTAAAAAATGGTAAAAAATCCCTGCTTTCTTCCTTAGAGGAAGGTAGTAACCCATGAGGGATCTGGACTCACTACTTTTTTCAATGGCAACCTGGGATTAAGGCTTCATCTTTCACCATTTCAATGAGCTTTTGAGACAGAAACCAGTGACAAGAGGAATTGTCTGAGCTGCCCTATCAGATAGCACAGGGACAGGGACTGTCCTGTTTGGGCAAAAGTTGTAATTTCCTCTATGAAAAGGAGAATTTGTGCAGTAATGGTCTCATCCTCGCCCCAGCAGGAGGCTTGAGAGATTCAAAGGATGTATTTGTGGTGAGTTACTACAGCTGTTCCTCTCCTGTGAGAAACAGTATGGTTAAAAGGCAAAACATTGCATAGCCTGGTACTTGTGGGTACTGTTGTTGTTTTTCCATGTCATTTTCATCCAGGCTTTGAAGCCTGGTGCTTGATAGGGACTGTAGAACATTTCCTACAGTGCTTCAGGGAAAAGTGTGAGACACAGCAGTGATGGTTGCAAGAGCAGAGGTTGCTTGGTGGCAGGTTTATTGTTTTCAGGTGTTGTCTTTTGCTCCTCCATGAGTCAAAACCAACTAGAAATATTATATTGGAAATATCTTGAAGCCTGCCTCAGGGGACAAGCTGACTTCTTCATAAGACACAAGGGTGCTCTAATGAGAAATGATATAAACAGTAGAAAATGGGATAAAAATCCCAGGTGGAAGTGAGCTAAAAATTGTAACTTGCCCCATTATCGTATCTTCATTTCCAAGACATTATTTATTTGATGGAAGAAGTCCAAGTGTGTTATATTTGCCATTCTCGGAGCACGTGGGCCAAGACTGACTTGTTGACTTGTGTTAAGAGAAAAGATTGACTTTAGTGTAACTTCTGCTGTAGCAGCATGACCTAACCAGCATCACAAGTCAGGTCAGAAGAAATAGGACTGTGTGTACAATGAGGCTCTGCTGTCCTCTTTTTTTTTTTTTTTTTTTTTTCAGAAAAACAATATTTTTCAGAAGCCTAGTGAAAATAAATAATGAAAGGGGTACTGAGATCAAGAAAAATAATCTGTCCTGGCATTTCATCTACGGATACTTGAAATATCGCAAGAATCTGAAATCCACTGGGAAAAATGAGTCTGAAATGACAAGGCTGTGCAGGAGTTGTTCTGAGAACTGGAGGAAGACACAGAGTTAAAAATAAAATAAAGCAAGGGAAGATGCTGCAGTAACTTAGCCCACTCTGTATTGCTTTTCTATAGGTGTGGGGGAGAAGGCAGGGAGCAGCTGGCTGCTTCAGAAAGCCTAGTTTTATTAAGTCAAATTTCAAAAAGCCAAACCAGTCCATATGAGGTGTAAAACCTTTAAGATCTCTTCTTCTGATGGTGGAGCATGTATTTTTTCCCCCTCTTCCCTTGTACTTCCTGCCCCAACAGGAAAGATCCCAAGTGACTCTTCCTCCAGTAACATTTTTCTGAAGTCCTCTTTGGTTCTTAGTGTACACATGTTGCTGAGTGTCTCCTTCTCCTGGGAGAAACCAGCTAGAGATCTGACCCTGAATGAATTCCTAATTGCAGGTTTCAACCCAGCATGAAGGGAACTGATTGCAATTGTTGGAATTGTTGGAATTGTTGGCAGTTACTAACTGGTGTTGGGACAGAAGCACTGCTTAGTTTACTTTCTGGGGAAAATCCATCATAACAGCACCTATTTCTGTGGCCTCTATTTTTGAGAATTTCCTATTTGCTTATATTTGTCTCTGAAGTGCTGTTGGTGTACCTAAAAGAGGTGTCTGTGTTCTCTGGGGTGCAGGAGAGCAGACCACATGGATTACTCC
This sequence comes from Dasyornis broadbenti, assembly GCA_013397935.1. Lineage (NCBI taxonomy): Eukaryota > Metazoa > Chordata > Aves > Passeriformes > Dasyornithidae > Dasyornis > Dasyornis broadbenti. Next base: position 1,244,245 of record VZRN01000631.1, read on the forward strand.
TGTTGCAGAGTCCTTGGAAGCAGCGTGGTTTGAACAAGCTTTGTTCTCTCTTAGAGCAAGAGAAGCCCTTTAATCCTTCAGACGATGTTCCAAAGCACAAAGTGTTGATGAGGGGTGGGATATAGACAGACTGACAAAAAGATACCTAGGAAAGGAATAATCACCTCCTTGAGAGAGTGATGTGCTTTTGGTTCCTTTGTTATCTTTCTCTGCCAATGTGTCTTATCCTAGTCCTTCTCAATCCATAAAGTGAGGAGAGTTTGCTTCAGCTCTAGGCCTCTCCCAGAGCCAGCCAGAGCTGGTAATGAATATTTTTGTGGTGTAAATGTCTTCCCTCTCAATTACCTTCAGATAATTTCATCAATCACTGAGTGAACACCAATGACCTTGGACATCTCGATGGGTTGCCACAGGTTCAAGAACCCACTCCTGTTACCAGCTTCTTTCAACAACAGTTTCCTTTACAGAACACACCCACATTATGACTACATAGAATGTATAGAATATTGGTGTCCTGTTGAAAAGAGGAGTGAAAATGCTGGGATAGTTTCTCTGCTGGCTTAAGAGGAGCTGCACAGACGGCAATGAAGGCAGGTTATATTGTATCTCTGGGGAAAGGGACTCGCATGGGCTCCTCGTCTGTGTCAGAAGAGCTGTGAAAGCCGCTGTGCTGTGTAGGGTACCAGGGCCTTGTGTTTGCTTACACACAGGTTAGCTGAACTCCAGTCTCCTCCTGCTGAACCAGTTCTTAACCTATAGGCCATCGCAAAACCAGTCTTGACAACCAGCAGTGTGACAGAATCAGTTTGACATCTGTCTGTTTCAGAGGACAAGACCTGATAAATCTGCGGCTTCATCTGGACCTGAGGTAATCAAATCCCCAGGCATGGTGGGCCAGTGAGGCTGAGCTTTCCAACCAGAGTGGAGCCTTAAGTCTTCAAGACAGCTGCATCTATTCCTGGGTCTAGTTTGGTACAGGATCTCAAAGTGCTGGTATATGTATGTGAATGTAGCTGCTGTCTCCTGAAGTTACCCAAAATCTGAGGGTCTGACTCTCCTACAGGAAGCAGAGTGCCAAAGGCTACTCTCATAGTAAATTATCTGGGTGGTCTACAAGATGCTCTACCAAAAGCAACCCCTTGCTGCTCCAAGTGATGGTTTGAGGGTAAAGCTCAGCAGTGCCCTTATTGCTCACCTGGGCACAGGTAAACAGTGAGTGTGGCAGGTGAAAACACCTCTCTACAACTGCACTTCTTTAACAGTCTCCCTTTTGCCTTTTTAATAGTTGTATTTGTCCTGTTAAGGGGACAGGAGTTGATTTAGTAATTTTTTGCCTTCTTTTGCACTCTTACTTATCTCTTCCCATGTGTTGGAGCAGCTGTCCTGTAGGGTGGTGAGAGTGTGTGCAGGTAAATATTGATTATCTCTTTGTAGTAATTCGGCAAAGAGACAGCACTTCAGTTTCACCTGCATTGCATTCCTTCTCTCAAGTGGATTAGTTCCTGAGGAGTATCCTTAGGAGAGAAATCCTTACATATGTGAAAGAGGCCTTTAGAATAGGTACAGAATTCCTGATATGTGATCCCCAGAGTCCTATAACCATTTTGCTGCCTTCATTAGTGCCTAAACAACGGGGATGTTGTGTGGGGGAAGGAAATGAGGTGGGAGACAGCTGATGAGAGGCACAATGTAGCCTGCTAGCAAAACTCCTCTGAACAGATACATCCAGGACCTCTGTCTCTCCTTTCACCTACCTCATTCTGAGCAACCATGTTAAGAAGGAAGAAAAATACTTAAAGCTGTGCTAACCACAGCCCCATGGAGAAACAAGATAAATATCAGCAGAGCTGGTGCTGCTATGGCTGGGTAACCCACACAGCTCCAGGATCAACACATCCCTGCCATGTGGCAGCATCTGCTGCAGCCTTGGCTTGGCACAGGTTCCAATGCTCCTTTGCACTCTTCTTTGATCCTCTGCTGTGTTCAGCAGTGGGCACTTGATTAATTCTGTTTTCCTAGTGCTGAGGGGGAAAGTATGTGCAGCTGGAGGAGGAGGAAGAGCCTGCTTTAGACACCAGATATGGGGAGATGCTACCTGTCCCAAGGGATTTTCTGATTCTTTCCAAAGTGCAGCACTTTCTCAGGAAGGAGCTAATCCTGCGAGACACTGAGGGCCACAGAGTGACAGTGTTTTGAGGCCAGCAGTGCAGCACAGTTCACTGCAGCCTCAGCCCTCTCCTTCCCTTTCCACCCTGTCAAAGTCAAGCCTGCTTTTCCTGCAGCACTGCCCTTCTGGCAACTGTGAATCTCTACTGCTTGACATAACCTCAGTCTATCATCTGAGGATGCAGTAGTTAAATAACAGCCTGAGCTCCTGCAAAACAACTGTGGGAGTCCCTCAGGCCAGCGACACTGCTTATTCCTCCCCTAGAGCCCCAGAGAGCAGGTGCAGTGACTGCATAAAGGCTTCTGAGGACAGCAGTATAAAAGCAGCTCATACAGGGGCCAGCAGGCTTCAGCTTGGTTGGAAACTGCCTGGTCCTGCATCAAATGCCGGTAGGAGGGATGTATTTCTCCTGGCCTTCCCTGGTTTGCAAAATTCTTCCATCTTGTGACAAATCTGGGCATGAGGAGAATAGCAGGATCTCTTTCTAACTGAAAATCAACCAAAACAGGGATGATTTTCTAACCTAGAACTCTATTTCCAATAGCAGTGGTTACAGCAGTGGTTATTCCTCACCAGGATTTCTCCATCAATCAGTTCTCTACTGTTTTCAGGAAGACATCTTCTGCCTGGTGCTTGTGATGGGAGTTGTACTCTTTGCTCTCTGGGGGTGGTTTCCCCTGGGTGGAGTGTTGGCTTCCCTGCCTTCCCTGAGGATAGCCTTTGCCTGCTGCTTGTTTCCCTTCCTGAATGCCTGCTTACAAGGGAAAGTGCTGGTTTATGGTTTATTCTCCACTCTTGCCAAAGCCCTGGTGAGGGCTGCCAGAGCCCTTCCCAAACTGGTGATGTCCCCAGGTGATGTGGACTGCAGGCAGTGACTGCTGCTCACCCTGGGTCATTTTGGGGCTTCCAGCAGCAGCAGCAAAGCTCTACTGTAACCTCCAGCAGAACACAGTCTGTGTATTGAGGTAATCAGCATCCTTGATCTCCTCCTCTGAGACCCAGCAGTTAGTTTATTTGCACTCAGTCGTGGCAAAAATACAAAGACAACAAATATGAAAGATTATTTAATGAACTCTGGAAATGAATAATGAATACATCATTTTTAAGTGGTTCTTCAGGCTGCTACAGAGTGCTATCCTGAGATGTGAGAGCATGAATCTTGGCTAATATAAAGGAGGGTAGTCATTTGGTTCCTGAATGAACAGCTCACAGGATGAATGGGAGAGCTAATTGTTTCTTGAAGCAAACTTTTCAGACACTTCTTCCTAAGAAGGAGACTTGGCAGTGTGCTGAGCCTTAATTTTTAAACAGTGTGAAAGAGGGGCTTGACTTACCATTGCTTTGAGTTGGTGTGATGCCACTGACTTCAACGGAGAATTTGTAGCCCTCACATATCACCTCCCTGGCTATTTGTTGGAACAGCAATGTGAAATGAAACACCAAGCAAGGTTTTCCAGCAAGACTACAGTTTTCTGGAAAATCTCATGGTGACAGTAAAGTAGAATATATGACTGACTGAAACTGATTTGTTACATGCCTTGTGTTAAACACGTTATCTTTGCCATGATGTCCCAGCTTAGTCTTTATCTAAAAACCAAGAAAACTGTTTGGAACCTTCATCTACTGGGAGATTGGCTCACATTTCAAATAAGTTATACAGCGTTTTTTCCTATATGAAAAAATACAGGTAGATCTTCAATTATTGCTTATAATTCAAAGGAGTTTTAGGATAGCTGTACATTTTGGGTTTGGTGTCCCTTGGAGTCCTTGCTGGATAGACTTATGATAGTGAAAACATTTTAGGGATGGATGACTCAAGAAGTTTCCTTTTTAGAGTGTCTTTAAAATAACTTTCTTTGAATGAAAGAATCAGAAGGATTCTATAAAAAAAGCAAATGTGTATTTCAGTATGGTGTGAGTGTATGGTTTAAAAAAGCCAATTTACGAATTAACAATCCAGGAAAATTAATAGCAAAGGTGCAAAGTTTTCGAGTTACCAACAAGGAGAAAACGTGCAAGCAGCCAGCAGCTCAGGCTTATTAGGGGAACTATTTATTGTGAAGGCATCTTCCTCATCTGTGGCTTGCAGATGTGTCAGGGGACTGAAGTGGAGGTGGTGATGGTTGATGGAGGTGTAGGAGCCATGTTGTGGATCAGAGTGTGGCCTCTCTTAGTCTGCTTAGCCCTTTCTGCATAACCTTCCTTTCAAATCAAAATTTACATCTTCCTTCAAGGTCAAGCGTGATTTTCTTAATTCACCCTTCTCTTACAATTCATTTCCCTCAGCATAAAAAATTAATGGTTACATTTGTGTGTTGTTGCATGTAAAGGCAGAAATTCGATTTCCAAAACATGTCAGACATATCTTTGAAATTGGGAGCTAGATCTCCCTAAATATCTTTTGAAACCTGGAGCTGTGCACCAGATGGAGAATCAGCACTTAAAGAATAATTTCACGAAGGAAGCGGAGTGAAATTATTTCCTTTAGCAAATAGTTTCACAGCATGAAGAAAGAAAGCACAGCCAGCATCTTGCACAGGGAGATCATGCTTGCTCTCCCCCTCTTCATGCTTCTTTCCTAGGGTTTTTTGGGTTTGTTTTTTTTTTCTCCTATGGATGCATCCAGGCCACATCATGGCACAACGTATAGAATGTACCGAGCTAGGCATTGGCTGGTGTCTTATTGGCATCAGTTGCAGGTCAGAGTGAGCACTTTGTGTCCCATGAAAGGCTGAACCCTTTCTATGTCCTGAAGTGATTTGAGAGCAGATATAAATGTCATAGGTGCACTGAACAAGAATTGCTGGCCTGCGGAATTAGTCCAAGATAATGTCAGAGGCTCTTCAAGGCAGGCTGATAATGTGGTTTGTCAGGCTTATGTAAATGGATATATGTACCTGAGGTTATGTGCAATGTAGGGGCTGCAGCTGGGGTCAACACCCCAGGAAATGGACAGGAAATATCATCAGCTGCCAATGTCAGAGTATCAAAGACTGGCAATGTCCCTGCTAGGGAAATTCCGATCCCAAATCTCTGAAGACAATAGTGACGCTGCAGAATGTGTCAGGAATTAGTCCTAATCTAGACAGTCTAAAAGAGATCTCCAAAGTTTCCTTTTCCTGGATGCTGCGGATATGTGCAGTGTGCAAATAAGTTTTTTGCGGTGTCTGGGAGGGAAAGGAAACTTTCTAGACAGGTGGAGCTCATCGGTTTTCAAAAAACCAGCTTCTGCTGAGAGATCAAACAACTGCCATATGGTGTTGTTTTTTCCTATAGCACAAACATATTTAGCTCTGCCAGGAGAAGTCTGGGGAACTGATTGTCAGTGGCCTCACAGGATATGGCTAAACTTGGATTAAAACACTACCAAAGCATGGAGCAGCTTTGGAGAAAGGAGCTGAATGGCAAGTGCAGGAGGCAGTGATGCAGTGGGTCATGTAGGGAAAGAGGTACTGCTCAATTTAACCTCAGTTTTATTTTGTGAAAGCCTGGCTGCTGCAAAGATACTGGTGTAAAAAAAAAAAAAAATTAAAAATTCTAGAGCCCTTTATATAACTAGACTTCTTCATCAAGCTCTGAATCAACATTATTCCAGTTTAAAAAAGAAAAAAAACAAATAATTGCATATTACTGCTCTCATTCTTGGCTATAAGACAAAATCTCATTAGGACCTGCAATAACAGCACATGTAAGAGCAAAATTTAGCTTAAAATGCTTTCACTTTCACAACACCCACTTTTCACTTGAATGTTCAAAGTTGCTGCAAAACATTTTTGAAAATTAGCTATTAGCTATATACTGTAGTAATTTTTCTAGTGACAACCATTGCATAGACCATCTACACCGTAATAAACTTCTTGCAGTACCTTAAATTCGTCTTGTTATTGTCTATCAAGTGTTGTTGTTGCTAAACTTGTTCCAGTGCTGACTCAGTTGATGAGCATAATTTTACCATGTAGGCAGCCCTAATTCGTGATGATCTGGGGTTTCACATAGGATCTAGAACCTTCCTCAAAAGCCATTTTGCAAGTGACTAAGACAGTCATGAAAGATCTTTGAGCTTGAGGTTTGTGCTATAAATACAGAGCAGCATTTATTATTTGGGCTTTGCAAATGTAGTTTTAACTTTGCCTTTATCAATACTTCATTAATAAAGTGGGCTATGTCGGAGCAATTTGTTTCTCTGGGCTCCCAAGCAGCTTTCTGTGTCACAGGAGGAGGAGGAAAAAAAAAAAAAAGGAAAGCTTATAGCATTCAAGACAGCCTGAAAAAATATTTTTCTTTTCCTTGGCCTCCCTTCCCCCTTCCAGGCTTTCTGCTCCAGTAGCTCGTATTGTAGTCATACTATGCTTGGAGTGACTTGAGAGCTTCCCTAATGCTGCATCCCTGGCACTGTAAGCAAATAAACTATTTCTGTGCAGCAATCTGTAAGCTGCACTTCAAGAAACATTTCCTTGTCTGCTGAGAGATGCTTGGGAAGGCTCAGTGAGGTCTGAGCAGAGAGGGCACAGGCAAAATGAGGAAACTCGCCTTGTCTTCCTCGGTGCATTGAATTCAAAGTAACTGGAGGAGGGGTCAGATGGCCGCCAGTTTTCCCTCTCTGTCCATCAGCACTTTGAGAGGGAGGGGTTCTGCTGCAGCACTGAGCCACTGTTGTCCACGTTCATCTTTAGTGTGTGTGTGCCACAGAGAGTGCAAGAGGAGCAGGGAGAGGCCTTGCAGGATGGCTGGTGGCCATGACAGACACGTGCCAACACAACCTTCTTGAAGTGCGTGAAAGGTCGGGGATGGCACCTTGAAGTACAGCTTGGTGATACAACTTTGCCGATACCCAAGCGGAACTCTGTTTCATGTGAGGGGTGTTCCAAATCTGCCCATTCCACAAGAGGAAATTCTGCCTTAACACACTCAAGTTTTGATCTGAGGAGGAAGCAGCTTCCTCCCTCTGCCCCTCGTATCATCTCTGGTGATGAACAGGGTGTGCAGAGACTTTCACACCTGAGGGCTGGCAGGAGCAGACTCGTGGCCATGGAGTGACTGACACCAAGGTTAACTGCAGAGAGGGTGTTGGACACCTGCAGGATGGAACCGATGGCAGGGTGAGATTTCACAGAAAGCTGGATTGCTTTGTCCTTAGGTCTGTCCTGCCAAGGCAAAATCCTTTCCTTCTTGGAAAACCACAAGTCTCCCTGCCCTAAAGCCACACCTGGCACCCAGGAAAGTCGCTTTTTCCTTTGCTTTCATGTCTAGAGAGTTTCCTGTAACTCTTTGGATTTAAAGCTGAGTTTGTTGAAATCTTATGTTCTTTCCCCCCCCCTCCAGTGTTTCACAGGAGGTTTTGGTTTTTTTTTTCCCATGCCTTTTGTTAGAGAACAAATTGATCCTGCATCATTGGAGCTGTGCTGTGTTCTTTGTATGAGGTGGTCTCAGAGAGAGGAGCATTGGATCAGACCTCTTCACTACTCTCCCCATACACCACTTTTGAGGCTTCAAGGCTCACCTGCTTTTTAGCAAATCAGAGTTGACACGGGCTGACTTCAATGCTGGTGGAAGCTTTTCCCCTACTTCTTGGGCTTTGTGGATGGACTGTTGGCAAGCGTTCCTGCCTGCGGCTGCTAAAGCCTTATCTCTCTCTATATGGAGGTGCAGGAGTTGCCTTCAGTGAGTCCTCGAGGTCTCTTGCTGCAGTGTCAAAAGCTTGTTTGATTGCAGGAATGGGGCAAAGTCTGCAGAAGGCCAGTTCAGTGCACTGATGTTAGAGCTGGCTTTGCTGGGACCCATGGGCAATTGATGGCTGCAGTATAACGTGTGGGTTGTAACCAGAGGTGGGATGCCCTAGTTAGCTCCAGTTAATATGGGAGAATGGCACTACTGTAACTGAGGATAACCCACCCTGCAACCTATAAAAAAATCCAGCAAGGCTCTCTCAGATCTTACAAACACCGCTGACTGCTGGTTCTTGCGGCTGGCTTGAACTGCAGCCTAGGGAGGAGCCAAGAGGTGGAGGAGAGCCAGTCTCCCTCCCAGAGTGGTCTGGCCTGGGGTGGAATTAACCTCTTTGTTCAGTGCAGAGGAAAAAAAATTCAAAGCAGGCAAGGGTTGACCTACATTTGATCCTTGCAATGTGCAAGTTGTGCTTCCTGCACTTTTTCTTGTGGTGACCTTTTGTTCCTAGGAGGCAAGAGCTGCTTTGAGGCATTGCTGTATGTTTTGTACAGCAAAACCTTCCTTGCAACAGGAAAGGATAATTTGAAGATCGTTATTTCTGTTACAGGAAATCCCAAAGTCAAATTAAAAAAAGGGAACTTGTTCTTGTGAAGTCTTCAAATATCATAGGATTAAATCTCTCTTTAGATTCTGACATTATGGATGGGATGATTGCCACTGATCTCTCATATGTGCTGTGTGCTTTGGAATAGGATGTTTTGCCAAAGCCTCTCCTCAGCACCAACCAAATCTCTGTGAGTGGGAAAGAGAAATGTGGTCTATGTCAGCAGGGTGAGGGAAGGGCCAGGGGGCTGGGTTTTCAAACCTCACATGATGTGGCTGAGAAAAGTATGGATATTTTCCTCCACATGTGAGAGTGGAGAGACCAGAAATTGGTTATTCAGAGGACAAGAGGAGATTCAGAGGAGCATATGGTAGTCCAAGGCAGAGCTGTGCCAAAGCTTTTTTTTTTCCCCCCCTCCCTTCTGTCTGTTTTCTGGAGGATTGAAGGCACAGGAGAGGAAGGAGATGAGGAAAGCTGTTTGGGGTTGAACAAGACTTTTGACCTGGAACAACATATCTGCGTTTATAGAATTGGGACCTGAAGCTTGAAGAAATTGGAAGAGCCTTAAGTGATGGATGGCTCCCTTGGACCTTCCCTGCCCTTTCCTTAGCTCCCACTACCCCCAAACTGCTTTGAGCCTTTAGTTGATGGAAATAAGAGTTTGAAAAGATCCTTCTGAAAAATCCCTTCTTTAAGGGGTGCACATGCATCTGCCTGGGGCCATGGCTTCTCCCAGCATCACTGGAGCAGCTGGTGGTGCTGTGTTAGGTTTACTCCAAGAGATGCCCAGTGCCTCTTTCATGGCTCATGAGCTGAGTCACTGGCAGACTTCAGGCAATGTTTTCAAGGGTGAGATCTATCAGACAGTGCCTGGGCCTCTTGGTGCTCATCTTCTGAGAGTCATCTTGGGAGAAGGGCATTGGTGGTGTTATGTAATTACATATCAAAGTATGTGTTTTGCTTTACTTTCTCAGTGAAGAAGGGGCTGGAGAAGGTGCAGGTGAGGATGGCCAAAGTGGCCATTCCCAGAAGCCTCCCTGCTGCAAGATCAGCTCCGCCTGTGGTGGCACAGTGTGTGTGCACTGACTGGTGCATCATGGTGTTTGCAGACGTGACTTGTCCCAGCTGACGCACTGCAGAGGGAAGCAAAAATACCACGTGCAAAGCCCAAGATGTCTGCAGGCAGCAACATCTTCGGAAGGTTCCATCTGTAGCAGGACTCGGCCACAAAACTGAACTGACCTATTTTGCCTTGCTGGTTCCCGACACAGGCAAAATGCTATCCAGTCGCAAATCATTTCCATGAGGGCACTTGGTGCCTTTTGACTGCATTTTGTCAGCCAGCACCTTTTCCCTTCTGTGCAGCTACCCAGGTGAACTCAGCTGAGCAGCAGTAAATGCCTCGGGGGCAGAGAGCAGCTTGACCTTATCAGTGGATGCGTCCCTTTCATGTGAAGGGTGCTGAGGTTGTGGAGTCAAAGGTGGGAGATGGAAAATAGTGTTTGCTGGAGTAGAACATCAGCTCCTGCCACCTTGCCCCTCCTGCACAGTGAAGTGAAGCTGTGACCAAGACCAGAGTGTGACTGGCTTCCTCCAGGTTTTGTTATAATGTTGAGTTCAGATTACTTGTGCAGTCTTGCTTCTGCTGCATCCCAGCTTCTGAGAGCTGAACTGCTAGGCTTCCATGTCTCCTCTGTGCTGCTCAAAGAAATGAGAAAGAACTAGAAATCCATCTGCCCTGTTTTGTGGCATTGCATTTAACACCCATGTGGGGCTGAGACCTTTTGATTAGCTTTATGTTGCTTTAAGGACTGGTAGAGCAGTGAGCTGTTGGATACATGGGTCAGGCACCACTTATGTGCTGGCCCTCTTTAGTTTTCTCTCCGTAATACCTCGTGCTATGCAAGATCCAGCTTTGCTCGGATCCTGCACAGTGCCCTTCCTGTGCCCAACTCCTGCTCAGTTGTGAGCTGTCAGCACAATTTATTTGCTGTGGAATATAACCTGTCAGCAGATTTTTCTCCTTCCTCATGGAAAGGCTGAATCCAATGCAGACAGTGCTGCCACTGTACTCTGCATTATAAACTCTTCCAAGCAGGGATTTGCACTTGCAAAGCATCTGCCTTTGTCCCTCTCTAGTGGCCAGTGCACAAGCAGAGATTTATGAATTTCCATCACCAAAACAGTTTGCAGAGTCGTCGGGCTTGCTGTCAAATGCTGTGATTGTCCCTTGATGATAATCATCCAGTGTGGAATATCAAGCTATGGCTCCAAAGGAATAGCAAGTCAGAGCCTCCATTGATATCAGCCTCTGCAATCCCTCTGAAGGCAACACAGCTCCACCACTTCACACCACACATGGTGTGTGCCAGCCTTTATCTGGCATCTCCAGCTCTAATAGGAACATACGCTTGGCTAAATTAAGAAGGAATATTTTTGTGCTTTAGTACAAGCATGCTAACAATTCCAGTTTATTTTAAGGATGTGTCTTAAAAGCATTAAAAGTGGCATAAAATAATAATATATGTAATTTACCACTGTGGAGACTGTCAAGTGTTGTCATGCTACTGGCATTGTATTTAATACCCGGGCTGCCAAGAGGCTTCGCTAATAGAATTTGCATTAATATACACAGCTTCTTTAAAAATTAATTAGCCAAAGTAGAGCATCATGTACTGAGACTCTCAAACAGGAGAGAAACATTGAAGCAGCACTGAAATAAGCAGTCTCAGAGCTCCTTGGGAAGACAAGGGCGGCTGGAAATATTGCCCCAGCCATTCTCTCCTGCCCAGTGCATCATGATGGGGATGCAGACACAAACTGACAGCGGGAAGCATTGCTGTGGAAAATTCTGAAGGAAATCATAGATTTGAACTGGGCCCGGAGGCTGCTGTGCTGCCGCCGAAGGCTGTTGTGCTGCAGCTGCAAACTGGAGAAGCTGCAAAGAAATACAAGGAACCTGTTAAGTCACGAAAAGGAAATGTGATCTTTTCTAATGTTTTCCCAGAGGCGGAGAGGTGCCAGCACTTCACAGCATGTGTGGGTCACACGTTTGTGTGCTGAGGAAGGTTTGCATGGGTCAGAATGTCCAACAGCAGCAGTGAGGCAGTGCAGAGCTTACCAAGGAAATGCCTGATAACCCTTGTCAGAACCTTTATTTTCCTACTCTTCCATCAGCCTGCAAATGCAATGGCAGATTGGGATGCTGTTTACTTGACTGCTTTAATAAATTAGCAGCAGCCATTCAGTCTCCAGCCCCTCCAGTTTTCTCATGTGCTGGAAATGGCTGGAGATGCATTTTTGCTGCTCTATATGGAGAAGGAAAAACAAACTTTTACTGGTCACATGTACTGATAGCTTTAGTCAGAAGCTGAACAAAGTTAATGGCGGTTGTGAAAACACTTGGGCAGCTTGAGGCCTTCTCTTCTTTTGTGCTTTAGCCTTGCTGGGTTATAAGTCTGAGCTCTGGTATGGCCATGAGGGATCTGACCTCACTGCCCATGGGCATCCTTTATATCAGCTGAGCGAGGGGAAGGAGGCCCAAGGATGTGGATTGGGTCTGAGCCAGGCAGAGTTTCTTTCTCTCCAATGAGTTTCTCTCTTTGCTGAGCTCTTTACAGCTTTCCTGCCAAGAACCTCCCCCAAGTGTGGATATTTTCCTTCCTTACTACCTGTAAGTGAATGCTCTGCCTCCAACTCTCTGTTAAAATTATGAATAATTCCCAGCCTTCTCATGTACTGTCACCTTGAAGGTATTTATAAGCTCTGGTCCTGTCCCCTCTGAGTCAAGGCAGTGCCATTGTTTCTATTGCAGTCACATGTCTCTCTGTCCAATTTCAGGGTTTGTTACTCAGCAGCGGAAGTTCTCTCTGGGCTGGAATTTGGGAAGTGGGGTTTCAGGCTGGGAGCAACTAGAAAACATCAAATGCAGCTATTAACTGTTATACTTATGGAAGAGCAAGGGAGATGAACGGTTTTAGTGGCAGTCTGGCTGCTTTTGGTGAGGTATTGGAAGTTAAATGATTTTCAAGCAGTGCAGCATTTCTGCTTTTGCTGCAGCTTCTGTCCTCTCTGCATCTCCATCTGCATGAGGCACGTATTCAGCCTGGGGAAGGGACCTCATGTTCAGACACTGCTGCAAGTCTTGGTGGTCAGACAGCTCTGGGCCAAAATACTGCAGGCTAAAATACAGCTGAAGACCATAAAAGAGGCAGCTTTTAAGACAAATTCTTAAGTTTCTCTGAATTCAGCCTTGGTCAGTACTTGTAGGCTCCTTGGCTCTATGAATGGAGAAGAAGGCCAGGTATAGTCTGTAAGAGCTGTTGCTTTGATTTAGAGAAGGTTGTTACAGTGAGAACTGACACATTTAATGAGTGCCTGTTTTTCTGATTCATCATTTCAGAGCTGTGTTTATTTATATGGGGGTCTGAGTTACCTTCCCTCTCCAATCCCCAGGAAATCGTGTTATTAGTGATAAATGCTCAGGCTGCTGCTGGTGTCTGAGGGTTCACTGCACAGAGCAGGCTCGGGGGACAGGAATATCCCCTCAGGAAGGCTGAGGGGGTGGTTGGCAATGAGAAAGCACCCACACTCAGTTCTGCAGCTAAATGAGACACAAATCAAATGCTTTCACACCAAGCAGGGAAACTCAAAGGGCTCCTTTGCTGACCAGATGTGCTGAGTAGCAGAAGGGGAAGGCAGAGCTGGGGCTGGGAGTGTGTATGTCAAGGGATCCATTGCTTTCCATCCAGTGAGATCAACTGGTAGCTGGGACGTGATTAGAAGCCATCAGAAATGAGGGATACCGGAGATGGGTTGAACTGGACTCCAGCTCTCAAATATAAGCTCTGGAGTGGGTCTGAGGAGTGAAATGGGTCAAAAAGCTCTGAATCTAAGAATATGTTATTATTACATGCTTTGTTTTTACACCAGAATGAAAATAGGTACTTTTTCTTTCCTTCTCCCCCCACACTGGTGGGAATGACAATCTGGTGACAGCCCTGAGCACCTCCCCTTGTCATGCTGCTTCGCCGCCACCCTTGCAGACCTACTCCTGCAGCCAACATTCCAGGGCAAAAGAGGATAGAGAAGGGATTGCTCTCTGCTCCGATGTTGGGAACTGGGGAGACAAAAAGAGTCTGAGGCTGTTGCTCCCAGGTTTTGGTGGGAGAAGTCCCCTGGGTTCAGACTGTCCTGTGCCTCTTTCAAGGCCAGGATCCAGAAAGTGCAGATACAATGCTAGCAACAGCGGGGCAGTCCCTACCTGTCATGGTTTGACGCTGGCCAAATGCCAGGCACCCATGACAGCTGCTCACTCGCCCTCCCCTGCCACAGCTGGGCAGAGAAGAGGAAAAAAAATAATGAATGGGTCATGAGTAGAGATAAGGATGGGGAGAAAACATTCCAAGCGCAAAGCAGACACAACGTAGAGTTATGAAGTGAATTTATTACTAACAGAATCAGAGGAGGATGATGAGAAGCGAAATAAGCCCTTAAAACACCGTTCTTCCCCCCAGCCTCTCCCTCCTTCCCACCGACAGCACAGGGAGACAGGACATGGGTGGGGTTTGGGTCAGTTCATCACTGAGATCTGCTGCTGCTGCTCAGGGAGAGGAGTCCTTCCCCAGCTTCGCTGTGGGGTCCCTCCCATGGGAGACAGCTCTCCGTGAACCTGTCCAGCGTGGGTCCATCTCACAAGCAGCTGTCCTCCCAAAACGGCTGCAACCTGAGTTCCTCCCATGGGCAGACAGTTCTCCCAAAACTGCTGCGGCGTGGCTCACTTGTCCATGGGGTGCAGACCTCCAAGGCCAGGCTGTTCCATCTTGGAAGCAAGGCCTTTCTCTCCATGGGTTTCCCACTGGAACACAGCCTCCCTCCAGGCATCCACATGCTCTAGCGTGTGCACCTCCCCACAGGCTGCAAGTGGATCACAGCATCCCCCATGGACCCCATGGGCTACAGGGGCACAGATGCCTCACCATGGTCTTCACCATGGCCTGCAGATGAAATTCCACTCTGGCGCCTGGAGCTCCTCCTCCCCCTCCTTCTTCACTGACCTTGATGTCTCCATGTTGTTTCCCTCACATGTTCTCCCCTCCTCCTCTTCTCTGGCTAGAAAAAACTGCCCTCTTTGTTTTGATTTCTTCTTAAATATGTTATCACAGAGGCACAACCAACATCTCTAACTGGCCCAGGCTTGGCCAGTGGCATGCGCATCTTCAGAGCCATCAGGGATTGGCTCTGCTGGACATGGTGGAAGTTTCCAGCAGCTTCTCACAGAGGCCATCTTTATGGACACCCCCTCTACCAAAAACCAGGCCAAACAAAACCAAGACACTACCCTAGAGGAGGATGGAGCTGTCATGATCTGCAGATGGAGGATTTTGGAGGACTGCAGTGAAACAGGCAACTGAAAACATTCAGCTGTGTTGTAAGGGGGTGAAAGAGACTGCTGAGGCATTGGGGAGGGCAAGATATTTTTCTGTGTGGAAGAAAATATCGTCTCTCTGAGTCTCAGGACATGCTGCACAACCTCAGTTGCTCCTGCGAATCACTGGGGATGAGCTGTGCTGTGAGAAGGGCTCTGCGTGCAGAGCAGAATTCTGTGCTAACATGAAAGGTATTTGTCTTGTTGGTGCCTTGCTGCCTTTGATTTCCCCAGAAACAAGGTGAATCCCGTAAGGCATTTCTGTCTCACTTTCCTCCTGAAGTTTGATTATTTGAAGAGATTCAGGAATTGCGTGGTTTAGGAGAAGGTTCCTAGGGAAAGCAGTTTGCAGCGCTGGGCAAGGCAGCTCCTGTCTGCCTCGTGCTGCATCCTGAGACTGAGTCAGGAGCAACCTGGGAAATACTGATCTGATGCTGAGTGCCTGCAGCTCCATGGTAGCCCACAGGGGTTTAAACCATAACAGGCCTGGAGCAACAGCAAAATAGGACTGAGGATGTAGCGAGTGTGTGTGTGGGGGGGAATTATTGCTTTCCTCTCTGTTACCAGCAGCATCAGTTCAGCCTCAGATTATTCCTGCTTCCAGGTCCGATGTTCAGCCAAGCCGTGGGACAGATCTGGCTTCCTGACAGCAAGGGAAGTATGAATCCAAATCAGCCATCACCCTGTTTCTGGAGCGAAGCTGATGTTCCCAAGGAAATCCCTGTTCTGGGGTGGCAAGGCCCTGTGCCTTGGGACTATTCCAGTATATCAGGGATTTGGCAGCAGGAGAGTGGTGGGGTTGATACAGCAGTGGTGTTCTTCTAAATTATAACCTGATCCTGTTGTGCTAAGGACAAAATGGTGGTTGAGTATTTTTTTTTAATATATATTGATGACAAAATGGAGTTTTGAGTTTGGACTTTGAGTATTTTTAATTTTATCATTCTCTTTTATTTCCCCCCCACCAGCTCTTAGTAATGCTCTGCTGCTCCTCAGTCGGGCAGCCAGGGGAGCTGTGTGACCCTGGCTGTCCTCAGGACATGGCTTTGCAGCTGGGACTTAAATCCACGTGCTAGCCAAAACCCCGGCAACACTTTCCTTTGAATCAGTGTCTCTGTGGGAATGTTCTCCAATATAACTTTGGTACTGTAAATACTAGAGATATTTACCTTCTGTTTCGGGGGAGTGAGGGCTTTGGTCTTCCAGCATGGTATTTAATTCCTTGGCTTGGCTTAGCCTTTATTGGCTCTGGGTTGTTGGCTGGGGGGGAAGGGAGCTGTGGTGGATTTCTGCTTGTTCCCTCCGAGGTGTGTGAGGTAGCACCCGCACAAGCAGATGGCTTTGGAGGAGTCGGTCTCCAAGGAGCTCTGCTGGCTCTGGATGTTGCAGAAGTCACAGTGCGGAAATCCTAGCAGCAACATCACCTTGTAGATGTTATCCTTGACTCATCACCAGCTTCCTCCCTCCAGAAAGGCCCCTCTGATTAATTCTTGTCACATAGGAAAGGGTCACTATAACACGTGGGTCTCATAAGCTGAGAATTTGTCATATACAAACACAGCCACTGATGTATATGCTAATCCAGAAGCTCTTGTGGCTGCTTTGCAGGTGATGCTCCACAACTCCCATGGCCGCAGGCAGCCAGGGATTATCCCAGCTGAGGGCAGGGCCAGAGGAAAGGCATCTCTAGATTTCTCTTGGTCTTTTAAAAATGGTGATCAAAATGTTTCCGTTTTCAATAGCGACACTTTTTCAGAGGTGTTGCTATTGAAACAGCATCTGGATCTCTGAAAATTAAATAAACTTTTTATCAAAACCCAGGTATCTCTATACTCTCTCCTTTCCTAGTTTACCATTAGAAACGTAGAGTACTTGGAGCAGAAACTTCAAATTACCCGCAGGTTTTTAATTGTGATTGAAAAGGCTGTTTGCTTGTTTTGAAGGGACAGTTTTCACTACTGTTTAGAAGCGGTTGCCTGAAGCAAAGCACAAAGTTTAGCTTGGCCTGCCCGCACAACATTGTCATGCTGATCTTCTGTCGCCCATAGCTCCTTGTGTGGCCATGGAAGGTGGGTGAGGACAAACTGCAGCAGGTGATGGAGGCATTCATGGACACCACCAGCTTTCTCATGCTGACCTGCCCCCTGGAAATTTCTCCTGAAGTACACCGCTGAAGGGAGAAGGCTCCTGGGTGAGGCTGAGGTGCTGCACAGACACCCTGGGTGATTTACCCACTCCTGCAGGGAGCCAGTGGCACTGCCTGCAGTGAGTCAGGTTTCCTGCTCCTTAAATTTAGACTCGTCAGCCCTCACCTCTCTCCTCAGCTTTGTGAAGCATATTGGGATCCAAGGTAGTTACAAAACAATGACAAAGGTGTTAAAATGATTATCATAAAAATACATCTGTTTTCTGCAGTAATGCCTTGGAATGCCACAGAGCTCTTGGAAACCAGAAGGATGGCACCCAGCTGCTAGAGTGTGTCTTGTGTGGACTTGGAGAAGTCTGCTAAAAGGGTTGGATTTTCTTTCCTTTTAAAATCACTATTGTAGGCAGTAAGAAAAAAACAATTCTGTATTCTGTGTGATGAGATATTGATCTAACTTCTAAATCCCCCTAACCTGATTAAGGCCTTAAGGATTTCAACTATTGAAAAATATGAGTCTTTTTCATATAAATACCTCAAGCTTAACATCCCTAGTGCAGCCTAAGTCTTATCCTGAGAAATTCAAACAGGTCAGCCTATAGGGATCATTCAACCCTACCAAAGGCTTTAACATATGTTTGTATGTAAATATAGTTTACATATATATTAAGCTTATGTATATGTAAATGTAGATTATGTATATGGCAGTTTGCAGCCAATGAGATTTTCTTGGTACCTTTCCATGGGATGTAGTTGGGCAAGCAGAGCTTGATCTAACCCAGGCAGTTTTGAGATATCTGTTATCCTTGTCATCCTTTGGATCACACCTTCCCTAAAGGTAGGTGAAACTCGGGCATATGGGGGTGATTGTAAAGATGCACCTTCGTTGGTGGTAACATTCATTTTATATGGAAAGGTGTTAGTGCAGAAGAACAGAGATCCAGGGCTCTGATTAATGCTTATGGCATATATCCTTCCATTGGAAGGGAGTGCTGCAATTTCCAGCTGAAGTTACTGTGCTCTCATGGCTTGCCAAGTCCTTGTGTGTGGTTTGCCATACTCTGGGAGACGTCTGCTCCAGCCTCTCACCTGCACCGTGCTGGCCACAGGGGTCACTTGAGCTCCCAGAGCTCTGTGTCCTCTCATGGGATTTGGCCTTGGAGCATTGTGCTCCCTCATGTCTGCATGAGGAAGCACATGGCCTTGGCCAAACTTAGAGCCAGGAGAGAAGAGCTGCAGGCCAAAATGAACGTAGCACCAGCACAAGCAGCGATGTGTGGTTTTGTTGCTTTCCAGGCTTTCCCTTCCCCACCTCCCAATGCTTTTCACAGCTGCAAGGATCAGAGCTCTTAAACTGCTCGAAGGAAATGCAGTATGTGGTGTTTGACTTTTCAGAAATAGTGTGGTGTCAATTGTCAAACCTGCTTCCTTCTGTGCACCAGCAGCCCCTGATAAATATGTGTAGGTTGGTGCTGACACAAGCTCCAGGTACATCCTGCAGGTCTGATCTGCAGGTGCGAACCCGACATATGAAGTGGGCAACACAGTCACACATCTGGATTGTTTACAGGGTTGCAGCTACTGGTGTGCTCTCAGCTGGCCCCCAGTGGCATTTGCATTTTGGCAGCACAAATGCAGATTGTAATCCTGCCAACAAGAAATCTTTGCGTGTGCCCAGGTTGCATTCAGAAGTACAAGTTTCCTCGAGGCATTCCTGGTTGCAGCTGTTGAGACAATCAGTGAATGCTTTTTGAAAGTCACAAGGTTCTGGCTGACTTGTCTTTTCCCATGGAAAAATATTAGGATACATGATCTGGGTATGTGGTGGTAGCAACGGAGGAGCTCTCGACAGAAATAGAGAATCCTCCTGAGGCCTTTTGCTATCTGGCAGCTGAAAACTTATCTGCTGAGCTCCCTTTTGGGTAACTGAAGGAGACTCTGTGAGCAATGGGAATTCAAAACCGTGCCCAAGGACTGCGCTGAGCACTGCCTCCAGTGTGGGAATACTGCCTGTTTTAGTGAAAGGAGGGCCAAAAAAAGAAGATAACCATGGGGAAGAAGAAGCATACAGAGCTGGAAGTGATGTAGCGGAAACATCACTTAGAGTGGAGGAGAAAACCAGCACGGTGCCTGTCCTGGGAAGGGAAGGGGAAACCACGATGAGGTGCAGCCTGGGACAGATGCAGAAAAGAGGTGAAGCAAGGCAGGCCAAATAGATTTCAGTTGTGATGAGGCAGGAGGGCATGAGGGATAAAGCAAAGCCAGAAGAAGGATGACAGCAGGTAGCAGAAACTGAGAGGCTGTTTTCCACAAAAAATGACAGCAGGAGAGAAGCCACTGTGTTTTTGCCATCCATCTCCACTAGAAATTCAGAAAGAGATCCTCATGGATATAATTTAACAGTTGACCTGAAATCTCCAGATTATTCACAAGCATCTTGAAATGCTGGGGCTGAGTGTGGCGGGTTGGTTTTGTTAAGACACTCACTTCTTGTACTGTCTTCACATCTGTGATATCTATGGGTAAAAATAATTCAGTACAAATATAGTTTGTGTCTGTCTTTAAGAAATCAAAGTTGTTGTGATGCCTGGGGCTGTGACAGAAAGCGTTAGAGAAGCACAGGCAGAAAGCTGCTGCTGTAGGGAGGCAAAAAGATCTGGAGTTAAATAAAGAAACCAGCTCCAGCATCACTCTTCCCCCAGCCCCTCTCCACTGGGCTCGGGGTTAATCAGCATGTGCTCCCGACAGCCCCCTCTGATATATTAATTAGCGCAGCAGCCTAATGAGGAGCGCAGAGCACTGTGTTTCAGCGGCGATAAGCCAAGCCTTTCTGTGTTTCCAGGCAGGCTGGCTCACACTGAGCTCTTAGCCACTGTCGCAGTCAGGGATGGCACTGGAAGGTGGGAAGCTGGAGAAGCTCTCATCTCTCAGTGGAGAGATGGGAGGCTGTGAAGGCGCTCTCTGAATGCCGGCAGAGCAGAGCAAGCCAAAATGTGGAGCCAGCCCCCATCAGCACAGCAGCAGTCAGTTCTCAGGAGGATTCCTGCAGCAGCCTACTGCTTTTAAAATCTGGTCAATAAACATTAGATAAAATGGATGTTTCTTTGTCAGTGTGTTTATCTGAACTTCAGTTACATTGGGCGCTAGCCAGGAGACACAAAATGTCTTGTGCTGCTTTATTAAAGAGGACCTTTAATTACCTTATTAAGAACTGGCCATTCTCTCCAAGAAAATGAAAATCCAAATCTGTCAGTGCAGTTCAGTGATGATTATTTGCATTCTCAGCAGCAAAGGGCCCAGTGGTGCTGTAGTGAGTCTCTAATGTGCACAAACTCCCCTTAGGGTGAGGGCATTTGCATGTCTCCTGTCTGCAGAGACCGTCTGTCCAGTGTCACTTTGTGAATGGGATTTGGAGTAAAACAGAAGTGTTTGAATGGAAGCCCAGTTTTTGGGTCTGCAAGTGGAGCACCGACCTCCTGTTTGGGTTTTGATTTGAGTTTAAAAGCAATTGTAGGGTAGGATGGTGTGTTTGGGGGTGGCTTGCTATCTCTGCTGGGATTAGGAAATGGAGAATCCTGCAGCATTGCCTCCCAGCCTACCCATCTTAATTCAGGTATGGGGGACCAGGAAGGCAAAGCACAGGCACTGCTGACCCTGAGGTTGTGCTGTTTCATACTGAACCACAAACTGGCAGCTCAGCTTCTTGAAGGGAGACGTGGTTTTGTGACTGTGGCCCAATGACAACTGCATAAACAAAGCAGAAGTGCTGCTAAATGATTTGATGTCGATGTGGGCTTCCTGAGACCTTCCCCTTCAGTGACACAGGCCCTTGTCTCTCATGTGCCCAGCCGCATCCACACACAAAGGATGATCAGGCAGTCTCTTCTGGCACGTTGGCTTGCTTTTTTTNATTATTATTAATTGTTAATCCCACTGAGCCAAAAGGCATAGATTTCACTGAAAAGAAAATTGTTTGTTGCTATCCAAATAATAGGACAGTCTTGGGGGCAGAAGGTGTATTTGCCTGCTATTAGCCCACCTCCTCACATAACCCCCAACACCACAACCTGGACAAGGCACCTCTCTTTGCCCTGCAGCACAGTTGTTTAAAATGACTCATTAAGGATCAAATATGCATCAGCTCAGAGAAACCCTGCACTGCACAACCCGTCACTTCCCTGGGACTGCAGAGCGGAACAGCACAGGGCAGCAGAGCTCACAAGGGATGTTGAACTGGCCACAAGTCATAGAAGCAACAGGACTGATGAGGAATAACCTACTTGAGGGGCTACATTCACCTCTTACTTTTCACAGGGCTTATCAGAGAAAGCTGTATCACCTCCTAAGTATCACATGAGTTAAATATGAGATTGGTGGTTGTGGTTTTTGGTTGTTGCAAGCACCCAGTCCAGGGGATAATACAAAAAGAAAGAAACCAGATTATATTCAAGATCTAATTTAGACTGTAAATCCCCTGGTGATCGTGGCTGATGCTCCTCTCTCTGGGCAGCTCTCAGTGCCAGGATCCTCCTCCAGAAACACCACGGCCAGAAGGTACCGGAGGGCCGGTGTGACTTAACCGGTAATAGCGGCAGGAGCCACGGAGTCTGTGAAGCAAAATCAATGGAGCAGGATCTAAAAGCTGTACTAAATAACTTCTCAATAATCATAAATCTTGTTACCAACAGCTCTCACGCTGCTTTACAGTGGAAATGATGCCCTTGCTTTGCAGAGGTGGAAATTCAAGCATCGAGGAACAGAACGATCGTTCCTAGAGATGCAGGAGAGAAACGAGGGTCTGGATTTCTGGGTCGGTGTGTTATCTGCAGGGCTGCATTGCCTCCCTACCGTGACCAAGTGAAGCAGCATAGGAACAGCCTGCTGGCAATTTCCAGCTCTCTGGTGGGTGCTGTGGGGAAGCATTTCCCTCTGGGCCCTGCAGAGCAGCGCTGAGCCATGGAAATCGTCCAGGGGGATGCTGAGAGGCATTGGAGGAGCAGGCTCGAAGCAGGTCCGCCTCTTCAGCCAGGAGCCTGCCTAATGGGCTTTTTCTCTCCTCTCAACTGGTCTCAGCACATGCAGGAGAAGCAGAGCAGTCTGCATGTGGTTTAAAGATCTGTTACGCAGCAGGTAATAGGAACAGCAGAGCTCGGGAGAAAATAACGCCTGTTGGAATATGCAGCAGTCTGAGTCCATCCCTGCTCACTTGTCACAGCATTTATCTCTGCAAAAAAGGCAGCTTTTGTCTTAACTTATTTGGAAGGCACATCAGGCAGGGATTAGCGAATATCCTCCCCTGGGTTCTTCCCCCAGAGCCCTGCACAGGGTCTGGGCAAGACCCTGTGAGAGGCAGTCCCTTCCCTAAATTGCTAATGGGAAATAGATGTCTGATTTAAATGTGGGATTGTGACCAGCAGTGGATGGGGCAGGGCTAAGTTTCTCAGAATGACTCCTGATGCAGAGAGAAATTCAAGTGTCTTTAACCCTCATCTTAACTTTTTTTTTAAAATTAATACTGAAATCTGTAAATTGATTAAACCAGTATATACCTGATGTGAGGTAATAAGGATGAAATACCATGGGGAATTCATTGAGGAGTTGCTATTAGACAAGAAATCCTGCACCGAGTGACTTTAGGGTTTGCGTTGGGGACAAAGAAGAACCAAACCAGCTGTGCTTATGCTGGGGTTTTAATGAGGGTGAGAGTGAGATTTTGCAGCAAAGACTGAGGCTCCTCACAAGGGCTCTTCTCTCTGCCTCCGCTGTGTATCACCAGAGGGCAGCAGAGATCGGAAGAAAACATTACTGCGAAAATTCTGCAGCAGTGGCCAGAAGAGCGGAGAAAAATTTTCCTTCTCAACATCCGCGAGAGCAGCCTGCGGGTGGTGGGTGGGGGCAGAGGTGGGTGCGTGTCCCACTCCGGTTCCTCGCCAGCCGGGAGGTGCCGAGGACTCGGCCCTGCACCGCTGCTGTGCTTGGAGGAATGCAGAGCTCTGTCCTTCTGGCCTGTGCTCCGCACCAGGACCTCTCTCCTGTCAGCTGCCTGGCAGAAGGAAATTGTAGCGGATAAATATTTGCAAGGAAAGCGAAAAGCAGCTCAGATTGACATCTGTGCCCCAAGTCCTGCTCTGGGCTGGGAAGAAAATAGAGCGTGCAAAATGCTGGGTCCCTCTTGCTCAGCCAAGGCAAAAGCCTTGTGGAGGGATCCTTCCCCTGACTGTGACTTTTATTCATGGCATGTGGGCAAGATGCCCCTTTCCCTCCCTGTGCCATCGCCACCACCGTGACCCCAGCCCCCAGGAGCAGACCTCAAACACAGGGGATTTCCTCACCAAGTTTTCCAGCTTTATGGATGGGGGAGATACTTGCTATTCCAGGCCCCCAAAACAGGATTATTAGGGATCCAATTATTTACATTCTATTGCAATTATTAGTACTAACTTAAATAATAACTTCTTATTAGAAGCTCCAATGGAAGGAAAGTTCCAACATTTGCTGTTCTTTGGACTGAACTCCTCACTGAAGCAAAGCTTCCTGCTGAGGACTTGCAGGTAGATATTTGGTATATATTTGAAGGATTGGATAGCCTAAAATATCCACCAGGCTGCTGACTACTTTGGCGCTGTGTCTTGTCTGTTTGGATGTGACTTTCAATTGCGCCTTTCACTTGTGCTATAATTTTTTTTGGTTTAGTTTATTGCTTCCAGGCAAATTTCTGAATGTTGTCAGGACCCTGGGCAGAGAACCCAGTGAAACAGTATTGATGTCTCGGCTGCTGTAATGTAGGCATTTTGGAATTACAGGGAAGTTTTTTACTACTATAGGAAGTAGAAGGGTCTTTTTGCATCGCTGTGCCACGATGGTGTTTGCCAGGGTGCCATCCTTCCTTCTTCTTCCACGCTTTTAGGAGGCCTTTGCCATGCTCCTGATTAGGAGGAAGGCAGGTGCAGGGAGGGAATGGGCAGCCCTTCAAAGCATGAAGGAAAGGCAGGTGATGAGATGTGGTACTAAAGCTTGACCTGCAGAGTTTATTTTTTTTCTGGTGCCTCTTTAACACAAGATTCCCAAGCAGACCTTGGATCAGGAACTCCATACCAGAACTGGATTCAGCACCCTCTTTTACCACGGTTTCTTGCTGCAGCCAAGTTTCAGACTGAAAATGTCAGTGGTTGAAGATAAACTAAAGACCGGGCTGTGGAGAGCATCTCAGGCAGGTTTTACATGGTACCAAGACATGCCCCAAGGTACAGAGTGTGAGATAAATGAACTGGGTGGCATGTGGGGTTGAATGCTGTTTATGACATCTCAGAAAACTCTTTTGAAGGTTCAGACAGGATTTTAAACCTAGGAGTGTAGCAAGGACCTTGCTTTACCCCTCTCCCAGCACATGTGTCATGGCACCCCAAGGCTCCCCAGTTAGCACCAGGATCAAAGCAAAAAGAGCTCATCAGTGGGGATCTACACCAAAGGCACTCTTCTGCCAGGGCTCTGTCACCGTTTGGAGTGATCCAGCCTTTCCCAAGCCCCTGAGACTGCTGCAAGCACTGCCTGTAAACAGGCAGTAGTTAACATTCAGCCTTGTAACTGAGGTGTTTGATGGTGATGGGTCAGGCCTCTCATGAGCAATTGTTTGTCTTCCCTGACTGGATAAGCATGCAAATAGAGTTAAGGAAACAGAACTGCCCAAAGCCCACAGGTTTGCTGTTATTAATTTTAGTGAAAACTATTGATGGTAAGTCTCAAAAGTCTGTTAGAATAGAGACATTAAAGTTTCTTTTTCTTTTAGTGTTTGTTGGGTTTTTTAATTTACAACCCTACCTTGAGCCTGACAGAAAATGGTCAGCTTTAAAGTTTTGATTACATACTCCATGAAAATTTTATTTAAAAAGACCATATTTCAACATTTTTCTGATCTTGCCGTGACTGCTGAAGGGTCACATTAAAATTGGTTTCTGTAAGCAGACCAACATGCATCTCTGAAATTCATTTTCACTGAATAGTTTTATATTCAGGTAAAGCTTTCTCCAACACTGAAAGCACACTGCACAAGCCTGGCCTCAGCAAACTCATTTACAACAAGATGCAAATCAGCATTTCAAATGCGGCTGGTGCCTGTCAGTACACAGAGGTTTGACTGTCAGAAGGCGGATATTCCTTGTTTACTGATAAATTAAAATCTGTTCACCCAGGAATGGTTCGAAGCTTTCAGAGTCACCCAGTGACAAGAAGACAGCATTGAATGTTCAGGCTGGAAGGGGATACCCTCAGCTCTTGGCAATTCAAACCAGCTGGGAGGGGCGCCCTGTACCTTTACCAGTGTGACCTCCTTGGCTGGGACAGGGGAAAAATGGGATGTGAAGAACAGAGACAAACAGCTCCAGCAAGCTGAGAGGGGATTGCTGCCAGGAGGAATCAGGCATTGTGAAGCGGGGGCTAAAAGGCGCAAGGGGATGAAAGTCATGATGAAACTATTCTGTAGCTATTTCTTCTAAGTAATGGTTATATTTGATTATTTGATTTCTTTTTTCCCTCTGGAGAAGATGCCAGCTTACTCTGGCCCATCAGATAACAACTGCTGACAGGCATCCAGAATTAATAGGCAATTTGAAGCTGCTTCTGGCTCATGTGAATGTTTCTGTTAGTCCTGTGTAATGGTTGCACAGCTCAACAGCAATTCCCTGTGATGTGCCAGGCTTCTTCTGGCATCTTAACTCACCAGGTAGGAGCTGCATTGCACGAAACGAACAGATTCCTGTTTTTATAGACTGTGTTCTGTGTTTCTACAGCTGTCCTGCCTTTGGGGGTCCCTGGGCTCCGTTTCTCCTGTAAGCAGCATGGCACAGGCTGTAGCAGTTGTAGCAGCTCCACAGTGTTTGATTTCCCTGCAATCCCTGTGCCACAGGGAAAGAGCTGTTGCGTTATTCAGGCACTACTGGTAGTAGGAGAGGATTTACTCACCCCATCCTTCTGTAAGAAATCACTCAGCAAATACTTTATTTTACTACTATTTTATTTTACTTTTTCCCCCCCCGCCTTCTTCCGGTCAAGTTCATCTTGGGAGTAGGAAGTGAAGCCCTTACGCAGGGATGAGTAAATCCTCCTTCCTCCAGCCCTTTAAAGTCAATACAATTCCTCTTGCTAAAACTCTTCCCTGATTTGTTATTATAAATGAGGTGTTCCTTGGAGCTATGCAAGAGATCTGTGGCAGTAGTAATGCTAAATTGAATTTCCTGGGATTCGGTCTCAAACAATTGATAAGCTGGGCTATTCAGGAGCCATTCAAAGGTCCTAAGCTGTAAATGTATTTCTTAGCTCCACTGTACTTACAGTGGCTCAAGAATTCCACTTTGTGGAATTTTTGTCTATTTTGCATTAGAGTACGGGCACAGATTACTGGGATTAGAATACCATTTGTGTTGCAAGTTGCCTTCCAGAAAAACCCAATTGAATGGTGTAAATGTGTTTAAAATGGGGAGGGAAAAGCATGTTCTTGTATTTCAGTCATAAATATGTATTTAGTGAAATATATGATAAATTGGGAAAAATACATGCACTGGATGTAGGATGCCTGTAAAAGTAATCTGAGGGCAGAGGTGAGAGGAATTCTTGTTGTATGTGTGTTATTTTGTGCCTTTTACTGAAGCTATTGTGGTATCAAAGTGATTTGATGTCCTGCTTGCTTAGCATGAGGTAACTGTGATCACATCTTCCTCCTCAAACAGCCATAGTAGAGACAAGCTGGGGAAACTCAGGGAAGCTTAGGGATGTCTTGGGAACAAGGAACTGCACAAAGGGACTCATTGTGCATGTTTGCATCTCGGGTAGATACGTGAGGGCTGCCTGGGTGGGGGCATGGATGAAACAGGGAATTAGGTGTGCAGGAATCCAGCAGGACATGAAACACTCTAAGGTAGCAAGAGCAGCCAGCCTGAGGTACTTGTGTTAGTTTGAAACAATCCTTGAAGGCTTCACAAGGGTTTGAACTTCAAAGGCAAATCACAAAGTGTGACTAAGGTTAGATGACAGCCTTGATTGTGAACCAGCACTAGCATACAACTCCTCCGGTCTTAGGTTGTGTACATGTGCAGAGTTCATCTTTCCTTTCCTTTTTTCATTGCTACTCTCTGTCTTCTTAACTTTTCTGCACTGGTTTCCCCCTTTGATTTATTTTTTTGCTTGTGCTACCCATCTCAAGAGACTGAGTCACAGTAATAAACTGTTTGAACTCCTACCTGCAAATTTCCTTGTTCTCGGTATATTTTCTGACACACAACTGATTCAGCTTCCCAGAAGGATCTCTCACTTGGGAGAGCAGAGCTTTCCTCTCTATTACCAAGGTCTCTCTGACTACCCCTTTAAAACCATCCACCAAGTGATCACTCAGCTTTTCCATGACCAGTCCATTAGCACAGTCTCTTTCCCTCTCTCACAGCTTGCTTCCAGCACTTTGTTCAATACCCTTTTTTCTGCTGACGTCATTTTAAGTTCTGGAACTTCATCCCTTGACTCTCCTTGTGACAGCTGGTCTCACCCCACTAAAATCTTCCCATGCTGCTGTCGCTGCTTCCTGCAAGAGACTCTCCTACTCCACTTCTGAGGTACAAGGGGGAGTCTCTGAAAGCATCCTCATGGCCACCCTTGAGGACAGTCTTGAAAGATTCTTCCTGACTCCAGCCAAGCCTCTCTGTTTGCTCTGACTTCTGCCTCTGGGCCACTGGCACTTGAATGAGTTGACAAGTCATGTAAAAATGTTTTCTGAGCACTGGATTTTCCGACTGAGTGGTAGATATCAAAACACCGTTAAAGTCAGCTCCTCTCCCTTCATTTTTGTGGAACCTGCAGGAGCTGGTGCTGCCCCAGGGGCCCCTTTGCACTCCCCCTCCCCACTCCTTCCCTGCATACCTGAGCAGCCCCAGGAGCCCTAGCGCCCGCAGGGGACCTCCGCGGACACCCCACTCCCTCTGTCACCCCATTAATCCCCATCTGCTGCCAGGCTCAGCACCCACTTCTTTTCCTGGTGCACACACAGGATGGGATTCCCCCTGCCAATGCAGGGCGCACCAGCCCTGCCAGTGCCCTGTGCCTGACCTGGTTCCCGGTGCCAGGGGGTGCAGCAGTGTCACCACTGCCACAGCTGAGTCTGGCAGGGGTGACGGCAGGCAGGCAGGAGTGGAGGCAGTTTTTCCTGCCTGCTCTGTTTGTATCCCAGAAGAGAAGCTGCCCTGGCAGCCCCAGTTCCCGCCTGCAGCCCCATCCCAGGCTCCCTGCAAGCAACTATGCCTACATCTCCCACACACAGAAGGTCCAAGGCAGGCTCCTTCTCACGAAAGTCTATTGAAGCAGGCGTGTGGGTTGAGGTGAGTGCCGTGGCGCAGCAATGGGGTCTCGTTTGCATGGCAGGCAGCCGGGTGCTGCTGTGTTACCCCACCCAGGATGGGCAGGGTGCTGTCACCTGGTGGGGGTGTCTCTGTGTCCCAGGTCTTCTGAATCCTCTTGGGAACTTCCTCAGTCCCAGGCAGGTCCCGGTGCTCTGCTACAGTGCAGGCAGGCGCACTGGCCTGGCGGGAAGTGCTGCAGGAGCTGATGTATGGCCCAGGGGTCTCCACGGGCTGCTGGGGACTCCCCGGGGTGGTGGCACAGTCCCCCTCACCAGGGGATGGGCATTGATCGGGGGCAGAACTGAGTGGGACTGAGCAGTGTGGGGCTGCCCACCTGGCTGACTGAGCTGTGGCAATCCCTGGCTCCCGGCAGAACAGCCCGGGAGTCGCCGGGGACTCCTGCACGCTCCCTGGAGTGGTGGCAACCTATCCAGGTGACGGCTAGTGATTGGGGCCGGAGTTGCCATGGGCTGAGCTTCCTGGGTGTGAGCTTCCTGAGGCTGAGCATCCTCAGCTTGCCCAACAACGTGAAGGAGCCATGGCAGCTCCTGGCTCCCGGCAGAATAGCCCGGAAGTTGCCGGGGACTCCTGGTGGCTCCCCAGGGCGGTGGCACAGGCTCCCTATCCAGAGAACAGCTAGTGGTCGGGGGCAGAGCTGCCTGGGGTTGAGTTTCCTGGGGTTGAGCTTCCCTGGGCTGGCCACCCACCAGGTGAAAGAGCCATGGCAGCTCCTGGTCTCCAGCAGAGCAGCCTGGGGGTTGCCAGGGACTCCTGGGGGCTCCTTGCGTCGGTGGTCCAGGTACTCTATCCATGGGACAGCTACTGCTCAGGAGCTGACCATCCTGGCACTGAGCTTTCTTGGGCTGCCCAACCAGGTGAAGAAGCCATGGCAGCTCCTGGCTCCCAGCAGAGCTGTCTGAGGGCTGTGGCAGGGCTGGAGGGTCACACCTGGGTGGGCAGCTGTGGCTCCGTGGCCCTGGAGGAGGCAGCTTTTCCCATGCTGCTCTGGACCAGGGGACGTTGGTGGCTCTGTCCCCTGGGAGTGTGGGGCGCTGGGGAGCACTGGGTGCGGTGTTGGGGGCCTTGTCCTGGGATCGATGCTTTGCCAGCTGGGGCTTCTTCAGGGAACAGCCTTCGACCATCAGATTCAGCCCCACAGGCAGACATGTGGTCACAGCTGCCTGCAGGGAGACACAAGGGGGAGTGGGGGCTCGGGGTGCCTGGGGTGTGGCTGTCCCCAGCCCCCAGCTCACCTCCTTGTAGAGGAGCTCAAAGGCACCGATGGAACAGGTGGGTTTGTCCCTGCGGTCGAGCACGAGGCGCAGCGTGTCCCGCTGGACGTTGGCGCAGAGCTGGCGAGTCACCGCCGAGGAGGGGCTCATGGTGGGGCAGGAGTTGATCTCCAGCAGCCAGGGCTGGCAGTCCTCCCCGATGAGAAAGTCTGCCCCGAAGAGCTCAAAGCAGCCCTTGCGGGAGCCCACCTGATCCCGGGTGCAGCGCAGGGCATTCAGGATGGCCGCCTTCATGCCAGGCACCATCACCTCGTGCCAAGCATCCGCCTGTCCCAGCTGTGCCAGGTATGCCTGGAAGTGCTTGTTGGACCAGATCCTGTCGCGGGGCACACGGGGATCCGGTTGTGATGTTTTGTACCGTTTCTGGATGGAGACGTTGCAGAGGTGCCTGGCACTGGGGCAGGGAGAGCGGGGCTGGGTCAGGGGGTGCCGGGGCTGGGCAGTGCGAGCTGGGGGTGAAGGGGCGGTACTCACGGCTCCAGGCGGCGCAGGGAGAAGGGCCGGGAGCAGAAGCGCAGGTAGCAGTCTCGGTAGAACCAGACGGTCAGGGGCTTCCAGTCAGTCACCACGAACCATTGCCGGATGTCGAATTTGGTGTTGAAGATGGTCAGCGGCCGCTCCACGTACTTCTGCACCACCCACTCGCACACCCCCACTGGGGTGGCCGTGCGGCTCTGCGCCATCCGCAGCACCTCCTCCAGCCGCGTCGTGCAGACAATGCCTGAGCAACACAGGGATAGTGGGATCCCTTCTCCGTGGAGATGTGTGTGCCCCATGCTTCCCTCAGCCTTACCCCTGCCGCGGGATTTGGCGCTGGGCTTGAGGATCCAGACGTTGAGGCTGCCCTCTATGCCGAGCTGCGGCAGCTGCTCCCCCAGGCGCTGCAGCAGGTCCTGGCACTGCTTCCGCTGCTCCCTGCTCAGCACCAGCCTGACCCCCTCGCTATGGGGGGGACACAGGGGGCTCAGCACCGACCCTGCCACTGTTCCCCCAGCCCCCTGTCCCGCTCAGCACCCACTGTGCCACACGGTAGTATTCCTGCAGGAAGCGGTCCCAGGCGATGCATGTCCTGCAGGGTGACGGGGTGTTCCTGTCGATGTCCTGGTGCCCCAGGACCCCCAGGTGCTGCTCACAGACCTCTAGGGCCTCCTCCAGCAGCTGGGGGTACAGGGGGGAGCCTGGCTGTACTGTGGATGGTATGGGGTGAGAGACATGACTCCTACACCAGCCTTGGGGCCAAAGCACCGAGCCTCCCCCTGGTACGAATACCTTTGGAGCTAGGCCAGGGGAGGGAGTAAGGGATGCCAACCCACAGCCATGAGCAGCCGCTCAGCTTCCAAGCTCAGCCCTCAGACACGCCCCTAACCCTGAACTCCCTGTTTCATCCCCCCTCCTCTGCCCGGCCTAGCTCCATGCACTCACCTGGCACCTTGGTGGATTTTGGGGGCTGCTCTGTCCCTGCCGGCCTGTCTCCGAGCTTCTCCAGGGCCAGTTTGAGCAGGCTGCGAGCTGCCGTCAGGCGGAAATCCTCTGCAAGAGCGAGGCATCATCCCTAGCCGGTCCCACACTGGACATGGGAAGACTGGAGCACACGGGGTGACAGGAGTGCAACAGCCCCGGGCTCACCGATGAAGGCTTCCTGCTCCTCCATGATCCCCAGCCGGTAGCACCGGGGGAAAAAGGTGTTGAGGTCGACTTGCTCGAACCAGGACAACTTTTGCAGGCTTTGGCACAGCCCCTCCTGTTTAGAGAAGCTTGTCAATCCCTGCTGGACACCCCAACCCCTTGTGCCCCTCTCCCTGAGACCTCTGTGCTCCCACCTTGGTGCTAAGGGCCTGCACCCGGGGATAGCGGTTCACCACCTCAATCCTCTGCAGCAGCTCCGGGTCAATGGTGCTCTGGCGAATGGTCCAGAGGAAGTTTGGCACCTGGTCCTGCACCAGGAAGGACTGTGGGAGGGAGTGGGCAGGGGTGAGACAGGGAGCCCCCATCCTGCCCCAGTCCCTTGCCCCAGGCTATGCCCTGCACCTGAGGGTCCCAGGGGAAAGGCATGGAGAGCTGTGGCAGAGCCCAGCCCTAGCCCTCTTAGCTAACCATGAGGTCATGGATGTCATTGGAGTCCTCATTGCACTGCTCTTTGTCTTCCTTTTTGTCATCATCTTCCCCTTCCCCCTTATTCTCCTTGTTCTGTGGCCATGGGTGGTGCAGGGTCTCTGTGGTGCCCAGGGAAGGCTGTGCCCCACCACGTGGGTTCAGCACTGCCTCCCCCAGCTCATCACCACCATCCCTTGCCCTCTTCTCCAGCTGCTGTTTCTTTTGGTAGCCCATCTGCTGCTTCCGCTGTCTGCCATTGAGGGGGAGCTTCCTCTCCACCCAGCCCCGGGCCCGCAGCAGGCGGCGGATGATGGGATAAGGGCCCTGCACTGTGAAGATCTTCTTCTCCTGCAGAGACACCAGAGAGCTCAGCCTGCCCCAGTTTGATGCCTCCAGCTCATCTCTCCTGAATCACAAGTACAAAAACGCAAGTGCGTAGCATTTCAGGGCAATGTGAAATCAGACCCCTCACCTTAATGGCCTTCTCCACATGCAGCCTGGCCTTCCTGAGCTGCTGAGGGTCAGCCGTGTGCTGGTGGCCATTGTGGTAGCCGATGTTGAGAGCTGCCACCTGCCCTGTGAGGATAGCCCCATCTGAGCCTGCTGTCCCCATGTCCCCAGCCCCACGGGGCGGGCAGGGAAGCGGAGAACATGCTGACCTGTCTGCCTCTGCCTCACCAAGCCTGGGGCCCCTGACATGGCATTCCCTGATCTGCCAAGTCTTGTGCCAGCATCCCGGCTGCACTGCACAGCCTCAGGATGCCCCGCTGTGCCAGGGGCGGCTGGGATGTCACTTGCTCAAGTGTTGCCCCTGGCTGAGGGGCTGTGTGCCCACAGTGCTGCTCTCTGTGTCCCACTGTCCCAGGGTAGTCTGATGGTGAGGGAAGCTGTGGGTGGCTCTGCCTCCCCCAGGCCAAGCAGATTTTCCTATTCCCCATGCCATTAGGGACCGAGGTGTGTGTCCAGCACACGCCTCCTGATTCCAGCACCCCTGTGATGCCACAATGCAGGATGCTCAAAAGCAGCCTCAACATCACAGGCCTTGGTTTGTCCCTCTTGTGAGGGACTGTAACTACCTTGACAGCTGCTTAAAACGCAACACAGCAAAATACAGACAGTCCAGGAGGTTCCTGGAAAGCTTTGATGATCACTTCCTAACACAGGTAGTGGAGGATCCCACATGGAACGGTGTGCTCCTCAACCTTATGCTAATAACCAGGAAAAGCCTTGTTGAACATGTGAAGGCTGTGAACTGTCCTAGGTAATCTCCGTGACAGAACTCTGCCAGAAACAGTTTCACCTTACAGTGTAATTTCTGACTACTATTTGATTTTATTTTGATGTCTACTGTTTAGAAAATTGTCCCTTTGCTTCTCCTTCTTTCAGAGATGCAGTTTCATTTACAATTATCCATGGGCTCCTTGCCCACACTGCCTTCTATGACTTAACTGAAGCACTACTATTTTTGTTATTTACAACCATCTGCAGCCAGCAGAAGTTTTATCCTGACAGACAAAAAATCACAAAGTGGTCATTCAGTGTCGTTTCACTCTGATTCACCCCAATGGATCTATTGACAAGAACCTCAGTTACCTGGTCTCAGTGGCAGGTCGTAATATTCAACTGGTATCACAGACAGGATCCCTTGGCTGTGGTGGAGTGATCTGTGTGATCCAGACCTGTTAGAATGTTTTTCTCCAGGAGAAAAGTCAGGGCAATCCTCTGAGGGTCATTTTTGGGGAAAGCTTTGCAGCTCTCAGGAATGCTCACAGAGAGCTGCTGAACCAGAAGTGGTTCAGAGGGAAAGGGAAATTAAGCAGTTGCTTCAATTGGCCCTTCGGGAGGTGATGGAGCAAGAAGAATCTCTTAGAAAGATGCTAGAAGCAAAAAATTGGGAATAATGAATGTAACATCAATTTAGGACGCCCCAGAATAGTGTTGGTTTATTACCTCTTCTGGCAAGTTGGAAGAACTTAGGAAGAATTATCTGGAGGATGAAGAGATACATACTCAGGTTGGACACCGGGAGGCATTTCTTCATGGAAAGAGTTGTTAACATTGGAATGGGCTGCCCAGGGCGGTGGTGGAGTCACCGTCCCTGGAGGTGCTGAAGGAAAGACTGCATGTGGCACTCAGTGCCGTGGTCTGGTTCACACAGTGGTGTTCGGTCAAAGGTTGGACTTGACGATCTCAGTGGCTTGGAACTCTGCAGTGCAGGTGTCCATCACCACCCCCTACAAGACTCCCTCCTTCATTTGAGAGATAACAAGGGTCTATGGGAGACATGGCAAATGGATTGTAGATTATTATATAGAAATTATTATCCTTTCAAGAAATCTGAAGGAAAACAAAATGTGCCCATTGGGGTGGAATGAGTTTCAGGTCTCATGTGCACTCTTGCAAGCAAATGGGAGAACATGAAAGCAGAACACTAGGCAGTGATTGTCCTGGTTGTAAATTCTGACTTCTCTGTAGCCTCTACAGACAATCCAGAACATTTCTGTCTTAGGTAATTACTGAATGCTATCTTCGTATCTATATATTTAAAGGAGAAGGGTAATGTATCTTCCAGGAAGAAGCTTTGCATTGGTGTAAAGAAAGCCTCATATAGCCAGACCCTTACAAAGGACATGTGTGTCTCAGTGGCCATTCCATGAAGTATACTGAGCCAGCTGCAAGACCTAGAATCACATGAGGATAAACCTTTTTGCAGACTAAGCCCTCAACAAAAGATCATGTGTAAACAACATAGTCCATAGAGGAAAAAAAGATACAAGTTTATTGTATCATAACTGAGGTATGTTTACTGAGCACTGCATGATTCCTTCTTTGAAAAAAAGTAGCCTTTTACATCTTTGTCTCCTCAAAGTGCTGAGATATCTTCTTCCAGATGCTGTGCTTATTTCTGAAACGTTCTGTTGAAGAGGGGTGTAAAGTCTTCCAAGTGACCACACAGAGTAGCGCGTTCACGGAGTACTTCTTCCTTTTTTGCAAGCTCCATTGCTGCGGCATCAGGGCTCCATATCTACAAAATAAAGGTATTTGCAATTAATTTGGATGTGACTTTTACAAAAGAAGCATTAAGAAGATATTGTTAGCCAAATAGAGCCATATTCTAGGACTCCTTTCCACTATGACACAGAAAAGTAGTGTGGCCTCCCAGCAGAAGATAGGTCAAGAATTTGTGTGTATAAAAAGAGCATTCTCTTGTTGTCACTTCCTATCTATAACATTCCATGAACTCAGATTACAGATAATGTGGGAGAGAAGATCTTAAGGTAATTATTTAAAATTACTAACTCGGGCCCACAATCTTCAGAGCAGTAATTAGCTGTAGAGTCATGAGCTATGTAGCCTCAGTCCTCTGAGACCATTGCAGAAACTAGCACAAATCATGGTTAGGGAAATGATAAACAAACTCCAAACACAACTCACAACAGCTCAGCCAGCAGTGGCATTCTTTTTCTTTTTAAGGTGAAAAAAAATATTAAAAAAATTACCTGTGATCATCTTGTTCTGTTTCTCAGTTATTTCTAAGTGAGTGTTAACAAGTCCCTGACAGAAAAGTTGTATTTCCATTATTCCAGCTCTAGGAAGCAAATAGTTAGTGTGCTGTGATCCATCTAGTTCAGTAACTTCAGTGACATAAGTCATCATGCAATAATTAATCAAGAGGGCAAATTAGAAGTTGATGCTCATGCTATGCAAATAGATTCCTGTGAACATAGTTGCATTTGTCTTTTTCTGTGGCTCCACTTTAATCCTATTTTAAAACCTGATAAGAGCTTTATTTCCACACAAATTTGTTTTATATAAATATATGTGTATTTATATAACATACATCCATTAACTCTTTAGTTTACTGTTGTTTTGTGGCAGCCTCTCCAGGCTGTGTCACATCATCTCTAAGCAAGTTGAATGGTGGAAATTTCATCGGATTGTTCTGGGTTTTGATCTCAGCAAGGTCTGCCCTTAAGTTCTACGCATGCACTCGTGTTTTGCTGCTGTACATACTTTTCTGGATCTAAAGGAGATGTCATTTTTGTCTTTCTCGCGTTTCAAAGACTTCCAATATGCAGCACTGTCCTTACGAGAACGCTTTAGCTTTTCAGGAACAGGTTTGTCCTCAGGTGGCTGAGGTTCATCTGGAGACTGAAGGGGAAGAAGGTACCAATTATACCAATATTCCGTGTTCAGAAGCAAGGCATGCATCCTGCATCTTCTGATACTCTTCTACAATGTTTACTGGGGGAGTATTTTTCTTAATCCCTTCAGAATCTGTTTTTCTTAAAACTGATTTTTAAAATCAAAAATTATGAGGGCCAACCTTTTGAAAGGAAAAGGGCACCTCTCCTCCTTGGGCACTAAAATAGGAACTGCTCTTTATGACTCCCAAGACAGTCACCCTGTACCACTGGTGATCCCATCCTCTGCCAGGTGAGGAATTAACAAGAACCTACAGTTGTCATTCTCCTGCCTCTGAAAGTCCTGTGCTGTCCCTAACATTCAAAGTGTTTTTGAAAGGGAGAAGCAAACATTTAACTACTTGGACATATCTATTGCACTGTCCAGGGCAGGACAGCTGAAGACATTTCCAGGTATACAATTGCATTTTCTCCCTAAATACCATTGTGGATCTGACTAACAAATACCACTGGTGAATCAGGAAGGTCTCATCCACAATAAGAGAACCAGGATGTGGTCACAGAGGGTGATGTCAGCTTGGGAATAGGGCAATGCTGAGGTGCTCAAGGCTCACAGAAGGTGCAGGAAAAGCATTCAGAAATAAAACAGGTAAACATCAGTGTGAGATTTGAGAAGCAGGACTCAGGTAAACAGTGGAAAAGGAAGGATATGGGACAAGATGGAAAATAGGAAGTCAGCAAGCCTGGTATTCTCTCAATGAGTTCAACTAGGAGAATAAAAAGACCTTTTTACCAATTTTAAAGGTATTGTTCTTGTGAAGAAAGAGGTGCTTCTTTTAAGGAATTATGGTTACGAGGTGTTCAGAGTTTCCCACAACAGAGCTGGATAAGCATATACTTCAGGAGAGGGGAAAAGAAAAAGAAATATTTCTCTATGTTCTCTATGTTTTCTATGTCAGTGATACAGGATATCATTCTGATGTGTGTCTGGGGAAGACATGAAGTTTGCATAATTAGCAAGACAAATTTCAACCAATAAACAAGTTCTAGTACTGACAAGAGCAAGTACTGGCATCTGAAAATACTCACTTTAACAAGGCTGCCAGACTTATTGCATTAGAGAGAAATGGGTGGCAAAGAAAGGAAAGAAAGAAGCTCCCTGCTAACTATTAGCAAATCAGTCCTTTGTTACCATCTCTCATACCTCTTTTTTCACAGGTTTTGGTGGCTCTGGTGGTTTCGGCTTCCCACCTTTTGCTGTCTTTGCTTCTTCCATTTCTTGTTCTTCTGCCAAAATTTTCAGTTTATTTTCAAGCAGATCAATTATTGTAGCATCTTCAAATACTTGAGCAAGATCAAGAGCAGTCTTTCCTGTATTTAAAAAAATAAATACCTGTGTAAACCATGAAAATTAACTTTGGCACAGATTTATTGCAACTGGATAATGACAGTACAATCAACTGATTTTAATTTGGCCACTATTTTAATTCATCATCCCATGTGCCAACAGCATGCCTGACATTGATGTGAGGACCAGCAGTCATCAGCACCACTTGCAGAAAATAAGACCTGCCAGAAACAAGCCTTGAAACCCAATATTGCAGGAGTTCTTGGAGTGGTTGCTTTGCTCTTTATGTCCTGACATCTGCAGCTTAATATACTGCTCCTGCAGGTTGTCATTTTGATCTCTGAGAGCATTTCGCTCTAGGAGATAGCACTTGATCTGCATTCCCAACCTTGTACTGTGCTAGCCATCTTCTTCCTGTGCTTGCTTTGTGGCTGGCAAGGAAAACTTCCATGGTTTAAATGGGGCTGAACAGCTTCAGTGGTTAATGAAGGAAAAAAACTGCCCTGGTTCTCATAAGACACTGTGGCTGTAAAGTATCTGTGAGACTGAACTGCTGTGTGGAACAGAACTCCACGTGATAACAGAAGCAAGGACTGCACATCCCTTCTACAAGCAGGGTTTCACTACTAGGGATTTTGGCAAGGAAAGTCTCATTGTGTAGCAATGTTGTTTCCTATGTTAGAGCAAGAGCTTAAAAGGTGATGCATGGTAACTGTTTAAGTTACTCTGGAGACAGGGGATGTAATACTGAATGAGGGATCTGCTGTGAGGAGGTAACACTTCAGTACCAGTTCAGATTTGGTTTTCTGTTAAGTATTTTTTTCTCAGGAGTTATATTTACATGTAGAGCAGCAAGGAAGTTTTTTAACCAGGGCTGCCTGTGCCTAAAAGTAAATCACTTAAATGGGTGACAGACTATACTCTGGGCCACAACTGAAATCTAATTTTCCCTCAAATAATAATAGTAACAACTAGATAGAATGTTTTCATTAAAGCCACTTATAACTCTGTATGTATCTTATGAGGTGCAACAGTCTCCTTAATCATGTAATTAATTATGTTATTTCATTTTCTAGATGCATAAAACCTAGGAAAGCTGACTATTTACAATAATGATTCCACATCATAGAAAACTAACTGAACCTGTTATCATCATCCCAATCCTGATAGCAATCCTAAATGCAGGTGTTTTTAATAAAGAAACAGCCTGTTTTGGAGACATTGCTATTTACCATTGCTGTTTGTAGCTTGGATGTCGGCACCTGCTGTGATTAAAAAATAGACCATGTCCAGTCTGCAGGCCTCAACAGCTCTCATCAGCGGGGTGGCACTGCCTATTGCAGGGGCATCCACTGCTGCTCCAGCCTTCACAAGCATCTCAGCGATATCCAGGTGTCCATTATAGACAGCGTGATGCAGAGGAGTCCACAGGAAATTGTCTGTTGCATTTACATCAGCCCTGCACAGATGTAAGAGCAGTTGTGGCAGCTGAAGCTGTTGAATATCTACAGCTCCAAGAACAATCAACTGGAACTGCCTGCTGCAATGGCATATTTGATGTAAATAGCTATTTTCATATTGCTACTGCTACTCTGCAACCATCTGAGTCTCTGAACTTGTCATGGAATAGCAATTGTAAGAGTGTGCCTGGGTGCTGCTCATGTCCCCCCCTAAGCTATCAGTGTCCTTTACATGGAGCTTTTCATGGGTACAGGAAAAAGCCCAGTCATTCTAACACCTTAGGCCTGTAAAATGCTGCTAGTGTTTGTGCTCCAGCTTCACTGAGAATGGCAGGAAGCAGGTTAAGGAATTCAAAACTGTATTTCTGGGCCAAGAACAGGTGCTACAGAACACGTGGCGACATTGCAGAGCTTGCCTGCACAAGAGGAAAGATGTTCACCTTTCCTTTCAGTGCTGCTGTCCTCTGCCTGCTTCATTTCTCTGCATTGGCTTCTCCCTTTGACAAATGAGTTCCAGAAGGTCTGCCTCAGAAATCTGAGCATTGAAAAAATTATTTGGCTACTGTTGCTGGACTGGGATCTGTTCCTGCTCCCAAATTAAAACGGGGATATTCTGGAGAAATCAAGGGCTAGTTCAGGAGAGATACTTGCAATATACTGCATCTGGATGAAGCTGAGAGGAAAAGCATTATCAGCCTTAGAGGTCCTGAAGTGAGTTAGGGTCACTGTCCCACTTACTCTATGAACAAAAAGCTGCTGTTTTCCCAAAAGACAAGGAGGAAGAGAGAAAGAAGAAAAATTAAGAAGGAAGTTGCTTCTAGGGATAGCTGTGTGCTCTTTAAGTCATGTGATTAAGTCTAGATAAAAGCACAGATTCATCTGTTCTTTCCTTAAATTTTGAATCTTTTTTGGAATTCTACCTGTGATGAGATCTTAGCACAATAAATCCCCCTGACCTACTACTTTTATTTCTGTTATCTTTCAGCCACTAAGCTGTTATGATTTATTTGTATGCAATTTTCATTTGTGTTTTAATTCTCATTAAAATGAGCTCTTTCAGTTATTTCACATTCTCTCTCAGCCCAACCTCCTTGCCTGTACTCAGTCTCTGTCTGCACCGGAATCCTTTTTTCCTAACTTCATTCTATCAGAAACAAACCAATCAATGGGAACAGGGACAATGCAGCACTGATTTAAAAATTCCTCAGCATTTTCTGCCCATCAAGCACAGAATTTCCCATCAGACCAAATTTCATTTACTTCTGATTCTTTCTGGAGGAAGATACAAAGTAGATACCACCAATTTAATTTTACACCTAATAAATGGATAAATGTTTTGTTTTTTATTCAATATGGATTTGTGGTTCTGTACTGAAAAGGTTATATTGTAAAAGGTATTTGAATGCCCATGCTGAACTGCAAGCCCATGCTGCTGAGAGATGCAAACCTAAATGCTGCTGATAATTTTTCTCTCCATTTTCATTCCTGCCAATTGAAAAAAAATCTCAAAACTGGTACAATTTTTTTAAGCTAAGTTACTACGTTTCTAGGTCTAACTGTTAAATAGGATGTGACTCCAGTGCTGTCTATGGAGGCTTGGTAAAAGCAGTGGAGATGAATTTGGTGGATTAATTTGGTATCTCTTAGATCTTTATCTTTGGAAAACCTGAATATATATATTACACATTTTTCCATATGCTCCAGGAATGCCAGTGTCATTATCAGGGTGTGTAAAAATCCATGTGCTGTTAGTCTTTGCAGGAACCAGAGCAATGACTACAGCCACTTTCCCTGAGATATTAATGTTAACATGAATCCTATCTGTGGGTAGAGAGAACAAAGTTAATATAAATATCTTTGAAAAATGTTCATTTAAGCATTTATGTAAAGGATTGTAGGACTACAGCAGTCTGACAATGAGAGATTATGCTATTACACAAGTGTGACTGAATCTTTCTGAAATTGCTTTCATTTTTAAGCCGTCATTCAGATTTTTCACAAGTGTGTCTGCAGGCTACAAAATTGCTGAAGCACTTCTAAAATGAGGAACAGACTAATTAGTAGCAGGGGCTTCTGATGTAAATCCTGCTGCTTCAGCCTGCCTCAGCTGCAGAGGAAAGTGAAGGTTTAAAGCAGGCATGGGGAACAGGGAAATCCAGGATCACCTTGATGACTTCAGGCAAGTCCCTTGAATCAGATTTCCCCGAAATCAGTCACCAGTTTTGAGAGTTTGGTTGTGAGGGTGCACTGCTTGAGGCATGGGTGTGAACTCTGCAGCTGACCAAATGTCAGCAGTCCAGACACCAAAAATTTCAGGTCTGGGGATCTTACCTCTTGGTTGTTTCCATTTCCCTGCTACTAAAATGTGAAAAATAATAAACTAACCCTCTGTGACTCAGGATCTTACGGAACTAACTTTAATATTAAATGTTCTGTAAGTAAAAAACAAACCGTAGCTTTTTGCATACAAATATTTACTAGAAATTTATACTTTTGAAAGCCTTCACAAAATAGCAATGAAATTGAAATTATCTTACCCCTTTTCCAGAAGAAACTCCACAAGAACTATGTTGCCACTTGCACATGCAACCATCAAAGGTGTTTTGTAGTATTTGTCTTTTATGTCTACTGGCACGCCCTCATCGAACGCTTTCTGCAGAGACACGAAGTCTCCTGCTCTGACAAGGTAGTTGATATCCATGTAGGTTTTCCTTGGCTCATCTACATACCAGGCACGGTCATCGAGCACGGGATGGGCCGATTGGTGGTCCCGTTTGAAACGCTGCTCTTCAGGAATGTTTGGAACAGCTTCAACCATGTAGGTAGGGAAGCCATCTTCCCACAGCGGAACTTCATTCTTCGGAACTACACAGATCGGCACAGGGAGGCCTTTCTTGCCTTTTTTCTTTGCTGGTTTCTTCTTCTTCTTTGCTTTGGGCATAAAGGACGATAGCAGAAAGGCTTTTTGCAAGTATTTTGAGCCTTTAAAAAAATCATCAAGGTTGATCCTGTCAGAGCGAGATTCTTCATTCTTTTTAGCAAGAGTTTCTATTTTTTCCTCATCCACATTGCCCCAGTGCTTCTGAATGACTGATATAAAATCATCTCTGGATACCAGCCCATCTCCTTCTTCATCAAACTCAAACTCCTTGCGGATGGCATCCTCGTGCTCCAAGGACCAGTCGTACACCTTCAGGTACCAGGCAAGGGTCTCATTTTGTTTTTTAAAGGCTTTTTCAGCTTTACGCAATACTGCTGCTGCTGCTTTAAACCCACGCTCCTTGGCAACCTCCCTCGGGGTCAGATGTAACAAGTTGGGCCACGTAGGATCACAACCTAGAAATACGGACACAATTTGGCTGATAGTGCAGTGGAATTCCTAATAATGTAATATAAGAAACTTGTAATACACAGGCAACTCATTGCCACAGGCCTACAATTTTGTACTGCTTCAACTATAAATGGCAATGGTAGGTGGAACCACGTCATTGATCCCAGGCTGCAAGGTCAGCCACATGTCCCTATTTGTTTCCCAAAGGGAGGAGTATTGGGCAACCCATGCTCCATTTATTCATCCACACATGAATATGTATAGAAAGACAGAAGTTCAGTGAAAACTTTACATTTTTACTTAAAAGTGGTGAGCAAGATTAAGAAGAAGCAAATTAAGATTACAGTGTCACTTAGTTCTATACCCCAACATTACAGTTTGGCAATGGACCACTAGCTAAATGTTTGATCATAAGAAGAGAACGTGGGATTTTGCATGGCTCTCTTGAATCAAAGCTTGAAGTGCCATGATCATCTGATTAAGTCAGGAAAGGATCACAGCTGCTTCAGGGCATGTTTCAAGACCCATGGGCATGAAGTTTTCCTCATGACTGCACAGAATTTTTTTTTTTTTTTAATTATCATCAAACCAGAAATTTATTTTCTATTGCAAGTTTCAATACAATACATCTAAAAGCAACCAAACCCAGAACCATTTAATATTGTCCAACACTAAGGTATTCAAACTCCTAATGCTTCTGCTTTCTTTGAGAAATGGTTTCTCATCCACATGAGATTAGAGCCTCTGTTGGTGCCTTCTGAATGAGAATTTTGCCACATGGTACCCAAGAGTCAAATCCTTCAGAGATCCCCAAATGAAATTTTTCCTTTAGCACAGAAGTAAAATATAAATGATAGTTGCAAAGTAACTTAGATTTAATGTACCTCTTTGTCCTATATACCTGCAGCAATCTGCAAATCCTCCATCTGCAGCATAATGAAGTGGCGTGTTACCGTTCATAGCAATCAGAGCCAAGTCTGCATTATAACCTGAAATAATCGTCAGAATCTAGAAAAACAAACAGAGTACCACCAAAAATCTTGTCTGTTTCTTAACATGTGAAAATGTGAGATTGATTTACAAATAAACGCAGTATCTTTCATTCCCATTTTAATAATGAAGTGTTCTCCCAGGTCCAACTGGTCAAGGCACATATAACATTATTGTTTTCTATAGTATTACGCTTATTTAACTGATGAAACAGAAACCTTGCACAGTTTTAGACACCAAGGACAATCTTCATTCTTGCCAGTCCCTGTCTGGCCTATGTATCATTGCTAGATTTCCTTTGATACTTAAAAAGAACCTGCTTTTGATTACTGATCACTGTGCTTTGATCAGCTGCGATAATGGACTCAAAAAACACCCCAACAAAACCACACTCCAAAAATCCAAAACAAAACCCGTAACAGCAAAAAAAAAAACCACCCAGGTTTGGCTTTGCAGCAATGCTTTAACACTACAAATGTTAATACCTCAAAAAAGCCTCCCTTGGCTGCAAAATGTGCAGCACTGTGTCTTTCAAAGTCAAACAGGTTCACATCGGCTCCCTTCTGAAGCAGAGCACGCACCACCTCGGGAACACCTTGCCTTGTAGCTTCCATCACGGCTGTGCGCCACGTGGCCTGCAGGGGAGCAAGAGAACAACACAGAATTTGTTCCGTGTGCTAAGGCTGGAACAGTAGGATCTGACTGTTTCAAGCTGACAGAAAACTGGAAGTCTCCTTTTAACTATTCCTGGGGAAAGGAGACAAAGATTGAATTCAAAGACACTTGCAGGTAAACTTTCAGAATCTAGTCATAGTGCTGCTAAGATAGGAGCAGTCAGATCCGAGCAACTCAGGTACACAGAAAGCTTGAGTCCCTTGGATAGCGCCCATGAAAATCAATTCCTTAGTTAAGGAATCTTTTATTCTGTGGGCATGTTCTCATGCATATTTACAACAGTTAACACAGAATACCACCTCAGCTTATGAAATAAGGAGCATGAGGAGCTATGGCTGGAGGAGTGCTATGGGGAAGGCAAAGTAACCAGGGAATTTCACTACATTCTGTGAGGAAAAGTTCACATTCTAATACATTAATGCTGTCTTTTTCTAGATAATAATGGATGTTTGCTTTGCATAACTTCAAGGGAAAGCTTGAGCTTCTTGATTTATCAACAGCACAGAGCTTCAGTATTTCAGGTCTTTATTAAATTAAGGAAGCAAAGAAAGAAGTGATTAAGACATACAAAAGAGAAAAAAAGTTTATTATGCCTAATTCCTGCTTTAATTGCTCATCAGGTTTTTCCTGATGGATTCACCTTTTACTGAATATTATTTCAGCTCTGAAAATCTAAGGACACATCAAGACAAATACAAATCAGCATTGCTCCACTGAAGTACAGTGAACTGCAGCTCATAAGAACTGCCTCAGTTACATTTTGGTTTTGAGAAATACTTGCACTCTTAATCTACAAAAATCTAAAAGAAGACTTAAATACCTCTCTTCCAAAAAAAGGGTGGTAGAGAAGAGAGGAATAGGTATGGCCACAGAGATAAGCAATTTTCACTGCTTAATTATTTTAATGCGAGGATTTAAGGTCATGTACTCTGGTCACATGGTATTTATTCTATACTCCTGTATCTGTTCATAGTTACAGAAATACTCATACCGGGTCTCTTGCACAGGGATCTGCTCCTTTCTCCAAGAAAAGCAGGCATATTTCTTTAACCTCCTGAGCTTGCTCACAGGCTTCTAGAAGCACAGACCTCCCGGTAGTAGTGCAGTTG
This sequence comes from Dasyornis broadbenti, assembly GCA_013397935.1. Taxonomy (NCBI): domain Eukaryota; kingdom Metazoa; phylum Chordata; class Aves; order Passeriformes; family Dasyornithidae; genus Dasyornis; species Dasyornis broadbenti. The sequence continues at coordinate 1,289,075 of VZRN01000631.1, forward strand.
TTGACATCTGCACCATATTTCAGGGCAATTTGCAGGCAGTGGGAGTGTCGTCCTGTAGTTGAAAGGCAGTAAAACAAAATGCCTGCAAAGGAAACCAGTGGGGATTAGAGTGCAATAGGAAACTACTGGAAGGGTTTTGGGGCTGTGAGCTTCACAGCTGAACAGTCTGCAACAGAGACCCCTTCACTGAGGGTATTATCCATGCAAAAAAGACTTCTACTTTAGAATCTTTTCTTGAGGAGTAAAGCAGAGTTTAGTATGTCACAGGTCATGGGAGGAATGTGATTCTCAGTCATAAATTACCTCTCAGCTCTGTACTGGAGAGACCTATGATTTAAAGACCTAGACTCTTCATGGAGAATTATTTCTTATTTTCATCAAAGCTGTTACGGCCAACAGCTTCTGTTGGGCTATAAAAATAACTCTCAACCACTGTTTCTCTCCACGGATGGAACACGTCATATGTAGTTGTATGTCACACAGTTAAGGGATCATTTTATGGTATTTCTGGTCTGATAAGGTTCCTTCTCACTCACCTTTCCCTTCATTATCCACAGCAGTCATGTCTGCATTAGCTTTTGCTAGTAACTCCAAAACCAACTCATGGCCTAGCTCAGCTGCCTTCATGGCTGGAGTGCGTCCCATTTTGTCGTGGACATTTGGATGAGCTCCATGTTCCAGCAAGAAGCGGCACATCTCAGTGTCGTTTTTCATGGAGGCCAAGTGAAAGGCACTGTATCCTTCTTTAGGCTCTGTGTAATTAATGAGATCTGGAAATCCTTTCTGGATCAGATTTTCTATTTGCTTCTTGTCTTTCTCGTGAACACACTGAAGAAGTTTGTAGATCTGTAAGTTCAGAAGTCTTTTATCTACTGGCAACATCCCAGGATAGGGAAGAGTGTCTTCTTTCAAAGAAGTACTTTCTGCATGGGGAGAGAGGAAAACATGTCATCTCAGAGATGAGATTATAATTACATATAAAACCAGACTATGTTCACAGCATGAAAATATCCACTTTATCTTGACAGAACACTAGGCTTTGAATTAATTTATCTTTTATTATGTACAGCATATATAGAGACTATATAAACCTAAGTAGCACCTTGCAAAATTTTTCTTTCTAGTCATCCAACTAGATGTTCTGAAGAGGTCTCACTCAAGGAGAAAATTAAGTTAAGAAGCTGTAGGGTAACTGCTCTCCATTCAAGGAACTGTTATAATCTACAATTACTTGGATGCCTAAGGGGAGGCTGTTCAACTGTCACTTTCAAAGGGAAAAAAAATCACAAGACATGAAGTCCTCTGCTGAAACATAAAATTGATACTAAAATTGATACTAACATCACCTTACCAGTGCCTGAGCACTTTCTTTGTTTTTTTTTTTTTTTTTTTTTAGTAGCTGGTGCATCAACTTCCTGCCAGGCTATGTACATAAAAGAGTAAGCTGAATTTCTCTGGAACAAAAACCCTGGGAAAAAGTGCAGATAGTGGGGCTCTGGTCTGGGAAAAGGTTCCTCAAGGTCATGCATCACATGCTTCTTGAAAAAAATGCAGTGCAGGACTTTGCACTTGCCTCAATTCTGGATGGTTTTTGGTTTTTTTCTTTTAGGTTTTTTGGCCTCTTTTAGCTAGTCTCAGTACTCATGGCTGGAGGGTCAAAAAGGGTCAGACATTGTAAAGACCATTTCTGAAGCTCGCATAAGTGGATGGGAAGCTTCCTATCAGTTTCATCCTCCAAAACTCCTACAGGACATGCAAAATGAAAAGGTGGAGGAACATCTGTTAGAGACTATTTGGGGTTTGGTTTGTTTGGGTTATTTATTTGCAATGTAGTCTGTAAATGGGAACATTCAGCATCTGCCTGGCTACTGCTGGGTCCTTTGTGGCTGTCCATGAGAAGGTGAGACTGAAGAGAGAGATGCAGAAGGATGCACAATTCCAACAGACTTTTTGAGGCAAGACCTTCCATTCTGGAAAGGAAGCCTCAGAGATAACTGCAGGAAAAGTAGGGGGAAAAAAAAAAATGACTGAAGGTGAATCATGTTGGGAATGGATAGAGAGGTGACTTTTGTACCACAGGTACAACATGCCAGTTGTAGTTTCTGTAGCTATTGCCTTTCATTTCCTGTGAAGTTCTGTGGCCAGCCTAGTTTTGGAACAACAGAGATGGGTCAACTCTTGACAGATTTCAGAGAACTGTCCCTCTTGGTTTTCCCTGCAAGACAAGGCCCTCAACTCCCTCCCTGTGCATCCAGCCATGCTGGCTGAAGGTATTATTGTTAGAAGCTGCTCCCTCACAGAAGTGTTTGAGTGGGTACTAAAATGCAAAGGCTTTCTCTTTGCAATGAAATCTGGTCTGAATAGGTCAGCTGCTCTCAGAGGTTCTCCATTTAAACATGACATTGCTTAAATGCTGAATTCTTTTCTGTTTAGGTCTTGCACTACACTCATTCTGATCATATACAAAGTATATTCTTACGTCAAACAATTAAATCTTTACGTAGCAATAACTTAAACCTCTCACCTGTGGTTTGTTCATCCTCATCCCTACCACGTTGTGCTTCTTGTGGCATGTCCAGTGAAAGGGAATAAATGCAGAGATTTTTATCCTGCTGACAGGAGTTACACCTATAGCAACCCTGTAGTCCTAAAGCTTAGAGGTGAGAAATAAGGCTGCTTCAGAGTAATGTCCTGCTAGAAGAGAACACTAGAGTCCCCCCAGAGCCTGGCTTTTAGAGCCTGAAACCTTCGGAAATGATTTCTGAGCAAATCCTCAGTACAGGAAGGTTTTTCATGGCTTCTGAGTACAGGGAAAAGTTGTGATGTAAACTCTGCAGGGGCTGTGAGGAGGAGCAGCAAGAAGGTACTGCAGAGGAGGCTCTTACAGTACTTACACCACTGAAATACAGCGAAGAAATGTCTTCAAAGATACTTAGATGGAGCTGACAAGCATAAATGTTCTCTCATGCTCTTGTTCCATTTCCCACCATCCTGCAGCAGTAAGGAACTTGGGTTTACTTCCAAAAACTTTCTTACCACTGTTATTCATTATTTGCACCTGGATTTTGCACGGCATTTTTTTCAGGAACTCATTTAGGACCAAAACTTGCCTTTTCTTCCCTTCTTTCTCCCCCTGAAGCTGCAAACACTGAAGAAATGGCATTCTCCTTGGAAACAGGTTAGTAATGCCACAGAACATGAGCAGAACTGCAGCTGGTAAAAACCTGTTAGTAACTAACATTCGATGAAGGCACAAATGGATATAATATTCAATGTATATGGATTTGGATTTATTTCATGGATTATCCTGGAGATTCCTTGAGATTACTTGCTCCCTGTAACCTCTGCCCCATGCAGGACATGAGACTGATGGCACACCTTACACTTACTGCTCACTTTTATTTTTGCTCACAGTGTAATGCACAGTTGAGTACAATTTTTGTCCTGATCAGATTTTTTTCCAGTGTTTATGAGATGCTTACCACAGTATCCTTTTAATACTTCCCATACAGTAATAAAATCATTTCCATGATTGTAAGTGAAATTTTTTTTTTTTCACAATAGTGAAGTCTGTTGTTACCTCAATTCAGCCACCAGTGAGACCTTACTCAGTTTAAAGTCTTTGCTTCAAAGCATTAAGAACCAACAATTCACATGAAAACAACCGTAACATTTGAACTGTTACAATTAATATTTCTTCGCAGCATTTCTTGAAAAGTGACCGGATCAAGTTTTATTAGACGTTTCTACAGTAGCAGAATCAAAGGTGGGACAGAAAAACTCTACTCACTCAGGTAAAGTTACAAGCAAGTGAAAAAGGCTTCCAAAATGCAAATATAACTACAGCATCTTGCCAATTTTTATTAAGTAAATACTACCAACCCTACGTACTTCATAGATTTTTTTTATCACTTCACCTATAACAGATGGTTTAATGGAAAATGAGGGATTGTTAGTGTGGCTTTTAGACAGTCATGTTCTGGGGCGGGCTTCATGAAGCAATAATCACAAATCCCAAGCTTGTAAAGTTTCCTTAGCAACAATTTTATCTGTTGACAAACATCAACAGGCTCGCTACCTTCCTTCTGCCAGCTTGTGTCATTGTTTTGATGGAGAGCATGAACTCCTTTCAAATCCAGATTAATCCTTTTCTCAGTACACCTAGTATTAAGAAAATAATTTTAGTCAGATTCCTGTTTTCCCACAGAGCTTTCCAAGCTGTGATGGAGGTAGATGGATAGAGAGGAAAGTTCTGGTGGCCAGTGATCTCATTCCCTTGTCTCCCAGTCAAAGCCTGGTGCCTGACTTCTGCGGGAAGCTCTTGTGACTGCTTCCTAAAAGTTTCTAACGTTTTTCAGTTCTAACATTTCAAGTTGAAAACATCCCTTTAATTATCACTATTCACAAACCAGTAAACAAAATTTTCATGTGTTTTATCTTTAGTGAGAAAAAATAGCTGAGCACTTTCTAAATTTAATCCCTTTGCAGGCTGGGCACAGAGATAAGCATGAGCCCTATATGTCAGTATAAAAGGAACCAATATGGTAACAGTGCCATGCTATATTTACAGCTTTATATGAATAAATGCACTGGATTTTTGGCTGTGACTAATGTTTAATAGGAGTGATGTAGCAAAATCTTCCTAAAACTGAATTCCAGTATCATGAATAGCCTATAATGCTGTGTTTTTATGGTGTTAACTCTCCAGTAATGCCTTGCCCTGGGCTGAGGCACAACTGAGCACAGAGTGACAGGCACTTAGGTCTGAACGGAGCAGGTTTCAATACCATGTTGAGAACTCAGTCCAGATCCAGCCCTTTGGGAAACGGGGTCCAGTCCTAAGCACTGTAAAGGCAGTCCCAAGGTTATGGCTGGATTGGATCAAAAGATGTGCATCCTTTTGTCTTCAGTTTGCCTTGCAACTTCCAGTCACCTCAGTGTCCATCCAAACTGGGATGTAATCGAGCCCAAATTGCCAGCGGCAGGCAGCCCTCGGGGCCAGCCAGCACCTGGCAATCGGGCTTGTGAGCAACACCTGTGGGGACAGGGGCTCAGGGGAGGTGGCTCCTCAGCCAGGAGCAGAGCTGGGCTCCAGGAAAGCCCCTGGAGTGCTGTGGAGTTGGGGATGAGGTGCTGCTGCGCCCAGGAGCAGGGAACAGGGTGAGCAGCCGCTCCTGCCCAGGGCCCTGGGGAAGCCAGGTAAGGTATAAATGCGGTGTTGGTTGATTTTTCCTGGGCTGCGACTCAGAGGAACGGGCGGCCTGTAGAGGAGACGGGAGAGAAACTGCTGGAAGGGGAATATACTGAAGAGCTGGTGATGGCCCAAACAGTTCCCTGCCAAGGACACGCTGGTGTGGCCGTGCAGACACCCAAACTGAGGTAAATGCCCGCGGAGAGAGGTGGGGGCCCCGAGGGGGGCGATGCCCAGCGTGGCCATGACCTTCGAGGCTGCGCTCAGCCCTCACAGCCCGCCGGCTCTGCCTCAACCCCGCCGCAGCGCCGGGGAAGCTGCGCCCCGAGCCCCGCCGGCCTCTCGCCACCACACTCGGCAGCGACCCTCGGCGGCCCCGGGCACTCACCTGAGGAGCAGAGGGACGCCGAGGGCCCAGGGGCTGCAGCCGGACCCCCGTCCGCCTCAGCGTCCGCCATGGCCGCCATGGCCGTCTCCTTGGCAACGGCGTCGGGAGGGAGGGAGTCGTGAGGCGGCACCACGTTCCCTCAGCGCCACCGGATCCCCTCAACCGGCGAGTCCCGTCCGTGCCACCGGATCCCCTCAGCCGGCGGGTCCCCGCAGCGCCATCGCGGCCTCTCGGTCCCCTCAGTGCCGGCGGGGCCCCTCAGCTCGGTACAGACCAGCACCAGCCGCCCTCCGAGCCGCCGGGGGGGAGGCGGGCACACGGGGAAAGACTTGGGTGTCGTGGGCTCTGTTTTCTAGTTGCTGACTTACTTGCCAAATCTCTTTTTCCTCCCTCATGAGAAGCAACGCTGTATGGTTGTTTCGCCTCCAGATTTTCCTGGAAAAATGGAGTGGCAAGGTCTGTGTATTACCCAACCACACAGCCATCCCCACAGGGTCCGTGTAGCACAATAATATAAACGAGCTTGGATGGAAATGTAATCATTCACAGTCCAGACTGGAAGGAGAAATCCATTTATTAACAGGAGACAAATGCCAGTGATTGGGGGCAAACGCTCAGAACTTGTCAAGTGAAGCCTAAGTCATTCTAGAAGGCAACTGCACTAACCCTGGGACTGCCAAGCTCTCTGTACCTCCGTTCTGTCCATTTCTTTTAGTGCCGAATTTTCGAATGCCACAACCCAGCCCTCAGTGCTCCTGCCAGGCTCCATAGTCATGCATGGGATAACTGCAACAACACTGTCTGTCTTGTTCCTGGCCGAGCCAGGCTGTTGAATTGTTTGCAAATCACCTCTAGCATTAGGAAATTTTTTTTTTAAAAAACTGTTTTTAATGTGAAATCTCTTCTGCCAGGGAAGTGGTGACGCGCAGCTGGATGCATGTCCAACAGCATGGCAAGGTGGCTGATGAAAGCCATGGGACTGTGTGGTGAGTCAGAAGAAAAAACATTGTTTTAGCGTAAAGTATTTCATTATTTACCCTGCAAAGAATGCCATTTGTACAGCAGCTATTTCATGTTAGCACTCTGTGGTGCGAATTGGCTGGATTGGTAGTGATGCACCGTTCTGCCTTGGTGGATTGCTTTCCTCTTTGGAAAACATAGCATTCAGGCCCTTCTCTATCTCCTTGGTTGCACTAAATAGATGACGCAGACATGGCACAGGAGAAGATGTTTCCCTGCCTGTTCTGTATAAGATTTTTGCTTTTGTTGTTGCCACAACTAAGGAGACACATGTCTTGGCCAAAGACCTGGGGTAAATTCTCCTGTTTCACTTTGTTGAGCAGCACAAATTAAATTCCCGTAAGAAAAGCTAGCACATGTATTTTGAAATTTAGTCCAATATGAAAATAACTGAAGACCCTGTCTGAAACATCTGCATGCCTTGTCTCTGGAAACCGGGAAACACTGGAACCAGACTATAACCAGTCTGGGTACTTGGTATTTTACCCCAAGTGTGAATGTGCATGTAACTGCATGTATATATAGATTTAGATTTTTATTGCTTGATTTGCTTTCTCATGGTGATCAGCTTTCCAGGGGCTTTTTGAGAGTGATAATGAGGATTCATGGTGCAAGAAGCAAAACATCCTTTTTCGGCAGCTGAACATCATATTGGATGTTTCAAAGCAATGTGGCTTCAAGAGCAGAGGTGCTGCTCTGGTATTAGGGTACTGCAACATCTCCAAAATAAATAGGATTAAAATCCTCTTAGAGAAACTCAGTGTATTCCTTGCCTATAGAGATAAATAAAGCTCAGCAGTGAAAATTTTTCCAAGGTCTGAAGCCTCAAACTGCTGGGCTCTTTTTGGCTGACAGCTCTGTTTTGGAGGAATGCCAAGCTACTGCAGGGATGCAAGTGGGATGGTGCTGTTATAAATGTAACTGACTGCACTAAGGGAGAAAAGGTGTAAACTGCCTGGAGCTTTGAAGATACCCTGGAGATGACAGCTCCCAGAGCCAAACCTGGGAGACACGTCTCAGGACAAGTCTGGGCACATTGTCCACGTGCTCTGGGCCAGCCCCAGGTGTGTCACTGCCTGAGTCCTCACCTGAGGGCAGTGCTGCCCAGAGCTGTGATGTGGTATGAGTTCAGGCAGCCTTGGAACTGCTCTGTCCAGGATGCTGTAAGTATGGCCCTTCCCTTCCCACACGGGACAGCTCTCACAGCCAGGATGAAGCTTCTGGGACAATCCAAGAGGTGCTCCACTGGCTTCATGGTTCCCTGGATGAATGGAATGTGTGGAGCCCATAGCAGATGGGTTTTGTTCAGTGTCTGATAATGAGATCACCACTAGTAAATCATTTCCAAATCAAGATTATTCCAAAGAACATTTATTACCGAGGAACATATATGTTTTCCCCTTGTTTTACATTTCTCAAACATTAACCTCAATTGCTCCTACAACATACATGCTTCACCATCATAGTTAAAGTCCCCATTATTGATGTGCTCACTTTGCAGCTCCAAAATCATCTAATTACACATGAAAACATTTCACTGCTGAACAGGTGCTTCCAAATATTTGAAATACAACGGCTGTGAAGTTTTGTTTGGTGCTAGCAGAAGGTACCAGGCTGAGAGCACTACACAGTCCCTCCTGGAACAAGTGGAACAGTAAAGCTGCCTTCCTCTGTCCCACTTGTTGTCTCTGTATTGTGCTGGGTTTTATGAGTGGATGTCAAAGCACAAGGATGCTTCAGATGTGCCACAGCTGACCTCTGGAGGGAGGCAGTGCACCACAAGGACTCTCAGGTTGGATGGCACTGGAATCCTGCTGACATCAGTGGGAGCTAGGCTGGTGACAGCCTGACTTCAGCTGCATGGTGTGCTTGAGGATTGTCTGGTTTTTGCTTTAGCCTTTTACTGTGGAAGTAATTATCGCTGTTATTCATCTCTCTGGATTCTGATGCTACTGCAAAAAATCTGCTGTGTGGTGCATTCCACCCAAAATCTCCTTGTTCAGATTTGCCAGCTTGGGAGAATGATACAAATTTACACATTGGGCTAATTCTGAAGGTCATCTGGGGAGCTGTTCTGGGGGCATTGCTCCAACTGTGCCCTCACAAGTGAAGGAAGAAATCTCCTTCTTGAGACAATCTCTGTTTCATGCAGCAGCACAGCCACCTCAGAAGTGTGCTGGCAGCTACTCCACCTGTATATCCTGGGATCTGCTCTGTTTCTGGTTTTGATGCCACTATGAAGCTGTTGATATCACTCAGATCAATGCACAGCTTTCTAAACTGGTTTAGCTTAACTCATTTGTTCTTCTTTATACTCTTCCTGTTATTGCTTAATATTAAAACCAATGTTCATTCTTTCTACCAATTAATATGCACTCTTAGGAATAGGCTTTTGCATAGAAGAGAAAATCCATGAAATAAGGTCCCTGATGCTGTGTCCTTGGAGAAGAGACTTGGGAGAAAAGCTGTGCCTCTTTTGGGGTGGTTGTTTTCAAGTGAAAAAAAAAAATTCCCAAATGGTCAGCAGGGCTTATGAAGACAAGTAGTGATAAAAGCTAAAGTGTTCAGGCAAGAAGGTCTCCATTGAAGGCAGCTGAGTTGAATGCTATATTGAAAAACAGTCCCAGAAAGGGTCTGAGTTTTGGGAGAGGGGTGTTTCATTTTTAAGAGTAATATCAATAGAGGTTTGGCTGTGAGTTTTTTTGTTTGGTGTTTTTGGGGGGATTTTTTTATCTTTGTCACCTCAGTTTTTCCTCAAACACTGTTTCTTTTTTGGATGATGTAAATACAGGCTTCTTGTATGCCCCTGCACTTCAACCTGACTTGAGGTAAAGGTGATTTTAGGGTTCCTGGGGAAGAGGGAGGCACTCTTCAACCAGGCATGTGGCAAAGTAACAAGGGATGGTGGGGCAGTCCAGCAACTTTGCACTCCCAGCTTGTGCTTCCCAGGTACAATATGGGACAGAATGAGGGCTGGGATCTCTAGAATCAGGTGAGCTTTCCAGTGCCACAGAGCAGGGCAGGAGTTCAGCTGAAGAGCTGACAGCTCTGGGGATCCTCAGAATTGATCACTGACCTGGTTAGCAAGGTTTGTTCACTAAAACCTCCTCTTTCTAATCCCACAACTTGTGTACTCCATTGCACTTGTGGAGGAGGGAATGCTGCACCCCTTCCATCCCCATTCCTATGAGGGTCTCTTTCTTATTAAGTCCAGGGATTCTGAAATCATTCCTGCTACTTATTTTCATGTTTACTTGTCTAATGCTGTGCCTTGGAACGCATATAACATGGTGGGAGGATTCCAGATGACTTCAGTGGGATATTCTGTTAATAACTGAAGCTCTGACTCTCTCTTCATTAGTTCTTTTTCTGCAGATCATAATACTAAAAAGCTCAGGGGAAAGAATAAAGATAATAATTTTGTAGCTGTTTTTCACTTAGTTTCCAGACTGATGGTTAGACAGCATTGAAACTACAAACTGCTTTCATTTGTCCCATAGATTCTCACCCTGTCACTCTATCCTGTTTAAAATCCTATGCACTGCAAGTTCTTAGTTTCCAAGGTGAAGGAATAAATGTCCTGGAGTCTTTCTCGTCTGATGTTACATGAGGCTACTGAAATATTGATCACATGCTTCACCCTGTACCCAGGAAATAAAGGAGGAATTTCCAGTTGGAAGTTATTTCGTATCTGTGAGGCAGATCTGGTGGTGCTGGCTCTCAGCAACTTAGTGCAGGAGCTTTTAGAAATTCAAATAGAAGGGAGATAGTATAATGGAAAGTGACATTGGTTTTGGAACAGAGATCAACACATGTACCCTGGGCCTGATGGAGAAACATCTGGGTTTCAAAGCTGCTTGTGGAGTCCAGTGCTACTTACTGTGAGGAGGGGTAATCTGCACAAAGAACAGCTAAGAGCTTGAAAGCAACGCTTCCAAAGCGATGCAGGGCTGCTGAAATCCCTGAGGTCAAGCAGGGGGAATTCCTATACAAGAAATTGATTGGTTCAGTTGGAATAAGCCTCATTGCTGTTCCCTTGCTTGGCCCTGCTCAGTTGTGGTTAAATGAGGAGAGGGATGATAATCATCTGATTATCCTGCTATTGACAGTCTGTGGAACAGTTGGGAGCCCAGGCTTGTCCTCTTGCCAATGTCAGCTCCAGGGATGGGTTCAGCATTTGGAAAGAGAAATAGCATGTTCCACAATCTCCAACAGGTGCAGTGGCTGTTCCACTGCTGAGTGTACCAGGAGAGAACCTGGAATTGTCACTCTCTTGGCTCATCTCACCTATGTTCCTGACTCACACTGCCCAAATTACCCACCAGGAGAGAGCATAAATCTTCTCAGTAATTAATTAAATATGTTAGGAAAGACTTCCCAGGTATAGGATGCAAGGTCTGCTTCAGATGAAAAAGTTAACTATGTCAGCTTACAGCAGAGTCTTTGTTTTGATGTGGGAGACCTGGCATGGGAAAGGCTAGTGCTCACTGCTGCTGTCTTTTACCAATCAGTGCCACCACAGTTGATCCCAGCTCTTCCGGGATCTTTAGGCCCCAGAATTCTTAGATTTTTTTGCCATGCCAGAACCAAGTCAGATTTAAAATTGTATATGTGTAAATCAACAGTCTTTTCCACAACAATTAATAGGAGAGTGTTAATGGAGCTACCATGATCAATTACTCTCATAGATAAATGTAACTAATGTTCTGTGTTCATGTTACTAGATATTTTTTCTTCAGACTTTATTCCTTACAATAATAGCAAAACCTGAATATGTTTTCTTCTGAGCTCTAAGTATACTGATATCTGTCACCTTGGTGTTTAGCTCTCTCACTACAGTTTAGGTCAACGCATTGATTAATCCAGATATTAGATAAAAGACAGAGTTTATTTAGGATTAAATACTCATTTTTAAATTGAATATGTAACTTGTTTTCTGAAGTCTGTGATATATCGGCTTTGTTACAGATTTATCCAGAACACCTGAAAAAGTGCTGAACTGTAGTTAGCCAAGATAGTATTCCCATATTAACAACTTTATTATTCATAGAATCATGGAATGGTTTGGGTTGGAAGGGACCTTAAAGGTCATCAAATTCCACCCCCTCTCCATCATGGGCAGGGACCTCTCTCACTAAACCAGGTTGCTCAGAGCTTCAAGACTTCGTAACTTGCTACAGCCACTTTACTCCATTCAAAGTATTTCAAGGTCCATTGCTCATTTCTAGCTTTTCCATTAACCTCTTCCTATCGCCCCTAAATAAGTGGCTACTCAGGTTTCTACAAATAAGGTCTTTTCATCTCTGCTGCAATGACTTCAGGTGTACAGCTGCCCTGTAGGACATGCTCCATTTTGTCTGCATCATGTCTGTGATACAATAACCTGCTATTGCTTTAGAAAAAGATGTATTAAATTTTCAAAGCAATAACTAAAGCAGCTTAGGTGGATGGGTTTTTTTCCACATGGGAGAGATAAAGTTACTTAAACAAATTATTTAATTTTACACAGGGTCCTGTCTGTTTTTCCCTAGGAGTCAGTGACAGGTCTGACTAGAGAGACCCTCCAAAGTTTGTATTGGTTAATTGGTGTCACTAGAGTGACACATGGGGGCATTAAATTCAGCTCTGACTTCCACTTTTTATAAACTGCCTCACCTGAGTTAGTGAATAGCACCAATGTAGGCTATGCAAGTTTTACTTTGCTCAGAGCATAGGACAGAACAGAATCCATCACAACGGTGGGGAATAAAGCACACACAAACACCAGGGCCTTTTCCTTCAGCTTCGCCACCATGTACCGTGCCTTGGGTGCAGGAGATGTTAAAGCATCGACCATAGCATCTACAACCTCATTGCCATTGGTGCTTCCCTCACTGAGGATGCTGTTGAAGAAGTTTGCCCGCTCTTGAACGTACTCCTTGTTGTAAACAGCCTTTTCCTCTTCGCTGAGTTCATTCCAGATCTCTTCAGCACTGACTGGTGGCTGAATTTTTGTAGAGCGTGCATAATTTCCTGGCTGGATAATACAGACCTGAAAGCAAGATGTAAAACTTATCAAGGTGCAATCAGTCATCATTAATTCAATTAAATATTATAGTCAGTAACAGATCAAAAGCTCTCTGCAGACAGGTTTCTTCCAGAAAATGCTGCTTTGTTAAAATGTTAACCCTGGAAACTTGACTGAAATCAAATATATTCCCGTGAAATATTTAAGATTGTAGAGGTGCTTTATTCTGACTTCCTCATTTCCTTCTGATGTTAATGTTCTTGTTTTGACTACTCAGCACACCCTCACAGAATGCAATAGAGCATCTTTGATTTTTATAGAACGCTTAATGGTATAAATGTTTTGACAATACTGAGACAAAGTATTTCAGTATGACTTTGATGTCTCCAAAGTGGAATACTGTGGGTTTTTCACTCAGTGGGGAATCCTGCCATTGGTAATTTTTTTGACCCAGTTTGGGACAAAAGGAGATATCAAAGAAAATTAGCAGGTCCTGGGAAAAGAAGTACTGTTTTCCCCAAGTAAGTGTAATTAAAAGTAAACTAGGTCTTGTCAGCAAAGAGCAAAAGGGACCAAAGGTCCTGGTCTGCCTCTTACTGAAGCCATTAGCAAATTTCTGTAGATTTGTGCATATAGATTTAAATTGAAAGTACACAAGTCCTTTGCTGTTCCACGTGTTTTCTTTGTATGTTGCTGCTGTTCTGCTCCCTTCTGAGTCTTTCAGGGAATTTTGGAGCAGGCTGAGCATTCACAGTATGCATGCCGTTCCTCAGTTAGCAGCAGCCTTGTTCAATCTGTTTGTAGATATGCAACATTAAAAGCTCCATGGCATTTAACTGACCTGATTTCTAAAGACTGCAACAGAAGGTGAGGAAAACCTGTGCTGAGCTGTGTCAGAGACTTGGGGATCTGACAGGCGTTCTCTGGGAAGTCTGTGGTGATACAAAACCCTGATGTCTCCTCTCTGCCACCCAGCTCACCCCGCAGAGGCTCCCACCTGTGTCAGTGCCTGCCTGTTGGCCTGCATGGTGATGGATGTGCTGCCCTCAGGAGGATTGGGGTGCAGGTCCGATGCTTGGGGAGAAGGAAGGGATGCAGACAAACTCCCACAGAAAGACAGTGTGCACAGCTGGGACAGCTTGTGCTGACTCAGGTGAGTTTGGCAGCCTTGGGAACCCTACCTTCTGGTGCTATTTAGAAAAGTGCTCTGTATCAGCCAAACTAATGCCAATAGTAAACTTCCCACATTTATTGTGAACAAAGGGGTTTTGAAAGCTTCCCTTTTTGCAGCTGGTTAGGAGAGAAGGAGAGATGGTTTGGTTTTTCTCCCCTTCCTGCATTTTCTTTAGCCTTTCTGCTGCGAGACACACCCTTTGTTTCCTGTAGGCTGTCAGCTGGCCTGGCCAGAGTTCAGTGGGACACAGCCATAGCTCCATCTGTTCCTTGCCACCTCTGTGCAGCTTTCTCCTGAAAGGACAGAGGCAACAACAGAGCAGTGGAAGGGAGCACAGGAAAAAGGGTCTGTGTATTCTGTATGCTCTCCACAGGGTAGGTTCTCAGGCAAATGCCAGCCATCATCTTGCATACAGTGAGAAACAGAAAAATACGTTTCAAAGATACTCCAGAAATGTTTGTCAGCCTGGCTCACTCAGTTATGTGCTGGGACTATTGCAGAGGTAGAACAGGAAAAATCCCAAAACAACCAGAGTAGCTAACCTGTTAAACTAAGCTCTTCCATGCTTTTGAGATTATCCTCAGCTAATCAGCTGAAATCCTCATCATGCTGTGTGGTATTAGGATGTGTAAAGTCACTTGCATTTTATGGCCCTTCATATTTATCCAACAGAGGTAGTTAATAGATGCATAGCTGTGATTTTTTCCATCACAAAGCTTATGAACAATGCTGTAAATCTGTGTACATAAACAGTGCACCAATGTAAACCTTCCAGGGAAGACTCTTAAGTGTTTGAGAAGAATGTTTCAGCAGTAGAGTGACTCCAAGGAAAAAGCCCAAAGAAGCTACTTAGTGATCTAAGCTTCAGGTTTGACTGTTAGAGTTGCTTAGACAGGGCACTAAGAGCACTCTTAGAGCCTCTTAAGTTAAGAGAATAAAAACATAATTATGCTGCATAATGCTGTCTCTTGCAGTGTAGCTTTTCTCACAAAAAGCAAGGAGTTTTAAGCACTGTTATTGTAAGAGGAGAGAAAGAACCCTCAAGCAGGTGACAAGCCTCCTTCTGGCTGCACAGCACTTGGGGTCTGGGCTCTTTGCACCTCGGGAAACATTTGGATTCCTTGCTGCTATTGGGAACTCTGTGTGCTCAGGCAGACCTGTGTCAGGAAGTTTCTCCACTGCAGAGGATGTAGAGGAAGAATGGAAGTTTCAGTGCTGACACACAGACCTGTTACCCAACTGCTTCTCAGAACTACAGACATCACCCAGGTCTGCTGTTCTCCATGATTTCCAGCTGAATGATTAGCCCGAGAAACCACCTCTTTCCAAAAGGAAACTGCACCCATGGATGCAGTTCTGATCGTTTACCTTTGTCATATTGTTTCACATAACTCATTACATCACTTACTTGGTTTCCAAGTTCCTGTGACATCACTTACCTGGACACCAAACTTCTTCATTTCCAGTCTTAAAGCATCACAAAATTTTTCAATAGCTGCCTTGGTCATAGAATAAATGCCATTTCCCAGAGTAAAATAGGCAATGATGCTGGACATGAAAACAATACGTCCTGGAAAGAAAATAGTGCAAATAAGATCACTTCACTCTCAGTCTTTAACATGGAATCACTTTACCTCAGTCTTCTGACCTGCTAAAAATGTGGTATTTAGCAGGAGGCTGTTTTACTGCAGACTGTGCCAAAACTGGGCAGTGTCAGTGTGCAGTCCCAGACAAGCACTCAGCTTTGTTAAGCAGAGGTCTTCAAAAAAAGACCTCATACAAAAATCTTCCACCTAGTGACAGATGTTGGAGTAGACAAAGAGTAACACATTCTCAGCGTGCTGCTTATTCCTTCTGACTGAGACAAGATGAAAAGGATAGAAACAAAGCAGTGCCCTAAAGACAGAAAAATAGTAGTAAGAGACTGTGCTAGTAAGAGGAGAAGGACTGCAGAGGAGAGGGGAGGTGATTTTCCCTGAGGTGGATATATGGTTACTAATACCATTCTTTTCTGTGATAATGATGTCTCTGCTCTAAGACCTGGCTTTATAACTGTGCATATGAAGTCCAAGCCAGACTGTACAGTGATAAGCTTCACCAGGGAAATGTGACTTTACAAAATGTGTGCAGGCTTACACTACCGTACAATGATTTCCCTGCTCTGTGCTGCTTTTTCTGCCTTCCTGACTCCTGCTGAGTGCAGGCCTGCCTTAAATAACAGAGATTCCTCATTCGAGGCACTGGGCTGTGGTTCATTTGCATTGTTTCCTTGTAAACTTGTGTCACATAGTCCTGCCATGGGGTAAGGAATGCGTGAATGTGGATATACAAATACCAGAGGTGAGCGAGAAGATGGCCTTGTCACTCTCAATACAGAGAACACAGTTGCACTCCTGTTGCTGCCACAGATGCAGATGACATCTGGGCCCCAGATCTCACCAAATGGAATAGGGTTGGGGGATATCAAAAGGAATCATGGGAATGCAATGAAATCTGTCATTCTGAATTAGGTTCCCTGCTTTCCTATACAGCATCCCAAATAAAGCTTATATACAGTAAGAGGAAAATAACTACCAGCTTGCTAATCAAAATGCTGTGTCAGCTGTCCTGGCCAGCTAGAAAAGATATGGAGAAATGTTGCTCCTCTCAGGGTAGGGTGCTTGAATTCTAGGCTGGAGGGCATTACCTCCCTTTACAAGTATTAATAATTGTATTAATAATTTTGTAGTTTTTCTTGGAATAGGTGCACATCTATGGCAGTGAGCCATGGATAGGATGATCTCTGCATCCTTTGTCCAGTAGCTGAGTGGTTTGGGGCATACACC
Source organism: Dasyornis broadbenti (assembly GCA_013397935.1). NCBI lineage: Eukaryota > Metazoa > Chordata > Aves > Passeriformes > Dasyornithidae > Dasyornis > Dasyornis broadbenti. Next base: position 1,305,680 of record VZRN01000631.1, read on the forward strand.
AAGGATGTGGGATACCTCATTTAACTTCTCTCTGTGCCTAAGGGATTTGAAACACATCTTTCCCAGGAGAATGCTCTAATGGATGTAATTCAAAGCTTTTCATTTGGAGAGGTCACTTGCTGTGCCCAAACACATAAATAAGCTTTAGCTGTCCTGGTTGTTCCTGCAAGGAAGGAGACAGGAAATCTAGGATTCTTCCTAGGAGTGCCTTGGCCTCCTCTCCTACGTAGCTGGTACTTGAAAACGGAGTGCAGGAGTTAATCAAGGAAACACTGATAGCCCTCAGTGAGATGCAAAAAGTTCCTTCGAGCTAAGGCGTGTGTGTGCAGCCATCCAGACCCAAACCTTCTAAAGGTTAATGCATGTGCTTAATATCACACACAATTAGTCCCTTTTGCTTCAAAGAAACCCTGTGCAATGCATGGAGCCAGAGAAATGCCTTTGGTGGTTCAGCATCACAGAGTTTCAGCAGTAGGTAGGACCTCACATGTAAAGGAGATGTCTCCCTGTGTAATGGCCACATGACACACTCACTGGGTACATACAATAGCACATTCTTTTGCAAGAACACATCCAGCTCACAGTATTTAAAAGGTTTCTTTTTTCTTGCATCAGAATATCATCAACCAAAGGCAGCCAAGCAGAAAGAAGCAGAATAGCCAAAAAAAAAAAAAAAAAAAAAAGCAATGCTTTTATCTTACCAACAGTTTGTGTAGTAGTGACACCTGGGGCTTCCAGATGAAACCTACCCTTTCTTGTGCTTGATGCTGCACACCGAGCACAGATCCTCACCCTAAAGAGCCTACAGCTGGAACAGACAAGGAAAAGGGGATCTTCTTCCCCAGATACAGGTGGAGACAGATAGGGAACAGACTGCAAAGCGCCCAAGACATGCTGCCATGCTGCAGAGGGCTATTAAACCATTCCTTCTCAGAAGGAAGGATAAAGCCCAGGTGTAGGGAGGTCCATGCAAATGCATTTATCCCACTGGATACTCATGCACCTCTACATACTTGAAGTTTCCTGTCCAAGGTCACAGGGAGGATCTTGCTAGACCTGGAACTGGAAGCTGGATGTTCACCTCTGTAGGGTCATTCTTCCTCTCCTAATTGCCAAACAGTAAAATTGTAAAGCCTAAATAATAAACTTAAGCAGTTTATTGGATATTTGTGTTTTCTGATTGTCAGTGCTTAAAAAGTCTTGCCTGGCCTTAATGATCTCCTGTAAACAGTTTTCCTCTCCTTTTTGAATCAAACACTGAGAGAAATCCTTATTTATAAATGCTTTTCTCTATGTACTGCAAAGACAGAATCTTTAAGGATATTTTTCCCTTACGGCTTCACCTTCTTTTCAGGATCAAGTCGCTCTTTCAGGCCACACGGAAGGAGGCTGTCATTTCAGTTCAATGAGAGACAATTAAAGCCTCTTTTATAGATGCTGCATTACCCTGATTATAGTAAGCTAATTATTCTACAACTCTAAATAACAATGGATTAGCATTACCCTTGTATTTCCTTAGAAGGGGAAGAAATGCCAGGGTTGTCCTGATGCTCCCAAGGAGATTCACATCAGCAAATTTCTCATATGTCTCCATAGGCAGCCACCCTGTCTCGCCAAATGTTGATATTCCTGCATTGTTGACAAGGCCCCAGAAACCTGTGGACGAGAAATGACTCAGCAAGCATCTTTAACTGCAAAAAAACCACTGTTAGATAACAAAGCAACACCAGTGATTTGGGCCCTTGGAAGAAACTCTATAGTTCTGTTACATTTTTGTCTTGTCCACTTAAAAGTGTAGACATGTTTTGTTTAATGAAGGAATGCAATTGTGGCCATAATCTGGACTAAATGGAATCATAGAATAGTTTGGGTTGGAAAAGCCCTTAAAGATCATCCAGTTCTATCCCCCCTGCCATGGGTAGGGACACTTTTCCTATAAATCTCAGTGCTATTTAATAATAGTTCACTTTATAGTCTTCTTAAGTTATTTATGAATAACATGATCTGTGAAATTGCATCTTACTGCCAACGTGGTGTACCATGATATTTTAATTACTTTAATCCCACTGTGTGCTATGAGCAGCTTTGTGAAAATTATATTAAGCAGTCTAAAGGCTAAGGGGTACTATTTTCAAAGTGTCTGACTAATTTAAGAGCCTAAGTCTTACATCCTTTTCCAGGATTTGAGCTCTGATTCCTTCTGAAATCAGCCAGAATCAGGTACATGGTTGCTATCAGGTGCATGGATTGGGCAAAGTAATCAAGCAGGGTCAGGGGCTGCAGTATTTTTAAAATGTTGTACTTTTGAACAATTTTATTCCCCACTTAATGACAGATATTGGTGCTAAGGAGCCCACCACACAGTGAGATTTCAGTGTTTACAAGCAGGAATATATTGGCAGCAAAACTTGTTCTGACAGAGCTCTGTAAAAGCAAGCTGAAGCCCTTTAGGCCAAAGCCACAGCAGGTCTCACGTGAGCCCTGTGCAGTGCTAACAACTTCAGCTGTGGGAAATGCCTGCGTGTTGGAGTGAGGAGTGCTTGCAGGTTGGAGCTGACACGCTGCCTAAATGCTGATTAAGCTGTGCTGACTTGTTCTGGCCTGCACAGCACGTAACTGTGCATGTACAGCAAAGCAGGGAGTGACACGGTGCTTCTGGGAATATTTCAGTTTCTGTCCTCCAGCCCTGCCTGACAGCATTTCTAGAGTGACCAGCAGCGTAACTAAGGAGTACCAAGGTAGCCTGACTGGCACTGAAACAGCTGAATTTGCAGCTTAGTTCTGCCAGCCTTGATAATTTTGCTTATGCATTTCTTTTAAAGAATCCTTGTAGGTGTCTGAGACAAATGATTGTCTTGTCATGTTTTCTACAGGACCTCCAAGCCTGGATTTCTGGGGAGTCCGAGCAGATTTCAGTGCCCCTCTTCCTCCCTCTGGACACATGAGTTTGGTGCAGGGATGATACTGACCCAGCTGTAGCCTCCTGTGGCAGCAGAGTTATTCTCAGGGGACATTTGACCACCCCAGTGAAGGCACTGCAGAAAAGTTTGGGCTGAACCCTTTTGTCTCTGATTTTCTCTGACAAAACTACCACAATAATTTCATGGTATCTTGGTCCTTCCAGGGCCCTGCTAAGAACTGCCAATATCAGATGTCATCCACAACAGTAGTTACAGATGAAACAGAAAATTTTTGGAATTCGTTTGTAAAGCAGACTTCTGTAAGCTTTTCTAACATATATATATACACTACTTGTATAACCTATTGAAACTGGTCTTTAAACAGAGAAAGAAACTGATTTCTTTTAGTGAACCTCTCATTTGCAGAACAAAACACTCAAAATCAGGAATTTACCACCCAGAACGTGGATGACTCTATCCTTCAAAGAGAATCAATCACTATTCAGCAGCGTGTCACACAGCAATCCTTGACACTGGATCACTCTTACAACTTTAGTTACAGGTGGACTGCCGCCCTTGTAATGCAGCAGTTTCCTCTGGACTCATTTCTTGTCCAAATATTAGCAGACAGAGGAGAGGAAGTGGACATAAAAACTGGCCATGGAATTGAGAATCGTAGACTTCCTTCTTCCCCCTGCCACTGCCCTATTGTTCCATGTCTTTCCATCATTCTCTGGCTTTATTTCTCCTTCTTAAAATGGAGCCCATCCCCATGGGACTTACCTCCCAGTAAAATATTTCCAGATCAGTGGTTTAGAGAGTCCTCTGTAGAAGCTAATTATCAATATTTTTGAACGTGCATGTGATCAGATCTGCAGATGGACTGAGTGGCTGCACACCCCATCTGTTTCTGCTCAAGGCTGAAGGTTTCTGTACTTGGGGTTATTTTTACATAACCTAGCTAACACCATCCAAACTAAAGCCTGGCATCCCTGTTTCCTGATCTTTTCAGCTTTACCTTTTCTAATTAAAAAAGTCATTTTGATTCTGCCACTGCACCCTGTGCAGCACAGCAAGAACTTGCTCCACATACCCCTGATTTCATTAGGGCTTCAGAAATACAGCCATTAATCTTTAGACAATTGATTTTCTTCCCTTTTCTCTAAACTGTGAAACAGAATTTAGCTTGTAAGACTCACATTTTCTCTCCAGCCATTTGCTTTATGTGCTTCAAAGTCTTTAGATGGTTGGTGGTGAGGCCAGCCTGTGTGTATGAACAGAGCTTGCAGAATAAAGACTCCTTCCCTCTCTGCAGTGACCAAATCAAAACCCGAGAAATACTGGCCTGAGTTAAACTGAAACAGATTTTTAAAGGAGAAGATTAAGTAAAATATAAAAAGATATTTTGCGCCTGGTCAGCTCGAAACACTTTGTTTGCCCTCAAGCAAAACATACTGTTTCTTAGAACATTTTAGCATTCCCCAACGGGAAATGTTTTGATATTTTCCAGAAGGTTTCCTGCCACTTTGTTTAGTTGAATCAATTCACAAAATTCTACCCAAATAACAAACAGTTCCTTATTCCCTTATGCCACTTTCTCGGGATATTTCCTGCCTCCTGACCAACAACCTGCCCAGCTCTGTATTCCGGGTACTTGAATCTGCTTTGGTCTTCCTGTCCTGAAAGGTTTGTGGTAAAAATTAGTGCTATAAATGTGCATACAAAACATATTGTAAATTTGCTTAGACAAATGCAGCTCAGGTAGACTGAGAAATACAGATGGAAATCCTGAAGGACAAGGCACAAGAATTGGACAGCTGAAGGAGAGCAACCTTGCTTTCCTCAGTGTCCATGCAGAGACACATTTGGAAAAAGCAGCTGATGTTTGGTGTGACAGACTGTCAAAACAGAACTCAGTCCAAACACAGTTTATGAAGAGAGGTGTTAGACTATGCTAGAGCAGGCAGGGAATAAATAAATTGGAAAGCAGGACTGGATGTCACAAAGATTTTTACTAATCTCTGTGTTGGGAAAAATGGATCCTGACAACAAAGATTAAAAGATACAGCCATGGATCTAAAGAATCACTCTTGGAAATCGAACCTAAGGTTACTGGGGCTTTCAGGAGAACAGTAGCTCTCACATAAGCTCACAATAATTGCTACTTCACAACATGTTGACCAAAAGGCACATATCCAAAGTCCTTATTTAGGAGATACCTGATACTCAGAAGATACCTGATATTTTTCCAGAAATTCTTATAAGTCTTCTTCCTATTCAACTTAATCCAGCTGTGTGCTTGCAAAACCTTTTGAAAATCAGGTTGTCTCTGTGTTAGTGCCAATAGTCAGATAATATCCAAATTCTGCCACACTCTCTAAATTCTGACAGGTATTCTTGGGATCACTGATCTTTGGAGTTTCTCCTCTAAACCTGAGCCCATGTGACAACAATAGGCTCTTCCTTGACAGATTCCAAACCAATACTAGAGGAAACTAGCCAAGGAGGGAACGTGTGATTTGCCATGTTCCTTTGGAAAAATGAAGAGAGGGAACAACCCAATCTATCTGTGGCAATGCAGGGCGGTAGCAGGCCAGATGAGATTCCTGAGTTGTATTTACATTCATTCATGAGTCACCATCCTTTGCTTGGAATATTATGCTGAGATGGTCTTCACTGTAAAGATAACCTATTTCTATAAAGAGCTTGGACTAAAATATTGTACCATGGGTGAATTCCATGAATAGAAAATCGTAATTAAGTGTAAGAGAGTACTTAATAACCTTTGAGTAGGAAGTGGGACTAAAACTAATATCCCTCTATTCCAGCAAGCTACATGTCACCCACTCACAATAGGCAAGAAAAGGAAGAGAAATTCTGATTTGAAACAGAAGAAAATCAGAAAAATTCAGAGGTTTGCTGTAGAGCCTAATAGAATTGCAAATCACCATGCTCTGAAGTCCTGGTCTACTTCACATTGGCATTGGATTTCTACTCTTGCATAACAGAGAGAGAGAAGATAATGCAGAGCTTGGGCTACTTATGGTTACAGCATAACTAGGTGTAGGGAGAACTGTATTTTATTCCTGATATTCTGATTTTATTCTGATATTTTACACATTTTTTTGTACATTTTATCCAGAATAGTCTACTTAAAGCAGAAAGTCTCTTCTAGTCTTTTGTAAGTCTACTTATTCTGGGCCCAGGAAAAAGGCAGATTAAGATGACTTAGAAGACAGCACATCCTCCAAAAAACCCTTCAATTCTGAGATGCACAGTCCATGGAATGGATGATACCGTAATCATAAAGGATATTTAATCTTTACCAGGATTTACTCTGAACTATTTAAACACAGCATGCAAAAAGCAATCATCATTTAACTGCTTTCTTTTCATTTTGGTCCAGGTTATGAGGTTTCGTTTGGAATCAGTGGCCTTTGCACACTTACCATTAAACCTGGAGATTATTGAAGTGACTGGCTTTGGAATGACAGAGGAATGTTTTAGTGATCTGAATTTAGAATTCCAGCACACCAATGTGATGTACTTAAAATCTTCGGTATCTGAGTGAAACTGATTATAGTGAAAATGGCAAAAAAGGAGGGAACAATCCCTGAACAATACCTAGTGTTTTCCAGGGATAGTTTCCTCTTCTTAGATTCTACAGGGAATTGCTGAACAAAATTCTCCTGTTCTGAGGGAGGGGGAGGGCAAGACAGAGAGAGAACTGTCCCACAGTGCTTACAAGCTGACAGTGACATACAGAACATTGCCAGCAACTATTTAAAAGATGGATGTTTTCACAACTTTTAAGCAAAGTAATGCATGATTTACTGTAACCTTTCAGCATACTCCACTGGATTCCTACATCAGTTTGAACTGTTTCTGCAAAAACTAAAAGCAGATTTTTCATCTGTTCGATGCTATTTACAACAGTCTACTGAACTCACCACCTACTCTTTGGTCTTCTTATTATAAATGTCTGAGCTGTCTTTGATTTCCACTTTGGTCAGTCCTTTGCTGTAGGCCCTGGATGTTGCTGTCCATGATCCACTAGGGAAAATGTCCTAAGGTTTCATTACTGAGAGCTCTTTAACTGGTGGCACATTGAGGCACATGCTCCACTGCCCACCCTTTGGGTGGCAGGGAACATATTCTTTGTAGTCACACTAGGTACTTTCAGAACAGAACTGCCATTACAAATGGTTCAGAATTCCCTTTCCCAATGAAAAGAGATTTAATTAAAACAATCTTTGACCTAAATGTAAAAAAGTTACAATTCCTATCTTTACCAAATAAATTGGTTAATATGAGAGCTAACCTCCTGTTTAATGGTGAAATTGAAACTGTTTTTATAAAGGTAAAATACCAAAGAAAACAACATATCTATTTTCAGAGTTGCCAAGAATGAGCACTCCTACTGAAGCATAGTCTGCATAAGTAGGGTATTGTCACAGTTTTGTTACATTTGAGATGAAAATATTTATGCCCCTCTATTTTAGAAATTTTGAAGACTTGTAGTGTTAGTTCATTAATGCCCAGCCCAGCACCCAGGGTATGAGGGCCTGAGTGACAGCCCAGGAGCACCACTGAGCACATGGCATGTGCCTGCTGCACTTCACACCAGCCGTGCTGAGTGTCTTCCCTGCCCCTCCAGCAAGCCCTGGTGTCTGTATGGGCTTTGAATCGATCTGAAAGCACATCCACAAGCAGCAAGGACAACCCACAAGTTAGTGCTGACTCTGGACTCCAGGCGCTACACAGCACCATGAGCACGACCATGGCATGACAGCATGAACTGTTGGAATTACGGGGTAAATTACGTGAAACCCGGGGTTTCAGGTGACCCGGTCCTCATGGAACCTGTAAGGGCTTTTAAGAATCATTTGTGTTTGTCTGCAGGTTGAGAAAAAGCCTGAGAGGGGAAGGCTCTACCTCTTAATCAGATAAGGTCAAGATCAACCATAAATACACGTACTTAATGAGCAGTGCCTAGGCTTTTTCTTACTTCTTGTTTCATCCCCTTCCCAGTGTGCCAATGAGCCAGCCAGGCAGAGGCCTTGCATTTCATTATCACTCTGCGTGCCTCATTCTCTGCTTTTATTCCCTGTGTAAGCAGGAAGTGTTTGTCTATGATTCTGAAGGAATCTCACTCCTAAGCCTGAGGAAATGTGCTATGCACCAAGTGTATCCCAGAATTACACTGAGTAATTCTCATCCTGCAGTCCCAGTGGGAAAGGAGGTAACTGTGGCCCCATCACCTGCGCTGTGTCACATGTGCTGAAGGGATAACCCAGGATTTAGGTTGTCTGCAATTTTTCTGAAGCTAAGTCTGTCCATTTCCCGGGGTGCACACTCCCTGTAGGGTGTATAATTGACAGGTTTCCCTTTCAGGAACCCTTCCAGGGACTAGCCTGACAACCTCAAGTGGTTCCAAGAAGCAGCTGCTTTGTATGGCACGGCAGCTGTCCTCACTGCATTTCTCATACCTATTTCCTCTTTCACAAGTCATGCCCAAGAACGCCTTACATTCCCATCCCTCCAATGCCTGCTCAGTTGTTCTGCGCTTTCTCTGCTGTTTCCTCCTATTGGATACATTCAGAGGGGCTCCAGGGACGTTCCGCTCGGGGAGTTCCCCTGCTGGTGGAAAGGTGAAGCTCCCTCGTGGCATCCTGAGCAGGGCAGCCGCTTTCCACTGACGGCACCTTTGGGCGGGCCCCAGTCTGTGTACCCACCAAGGGATTTTAATAAAATACTACTGTCATTACCAACAGCGGTAATCGCAATTAGCTCCATCAGTGACGGTGCTCCCTATCCTCATGCCGTGTCAGTCCAGCTGACCCTCTCAGGCAGCTCCCTGCCAGCAGTCCCGGGCGAACCGAGCCGCCCTCTTAGC